>CAXIVR010000004.1:38334139-38916639 GCA_964035755.1 Teleogryllus oceanicus | reverse complement strand
CCATGTTCCGCAACTGAAGTCAGTCGCCATATTAATGTGACCCTAAAAAAGAGTCTATCAAACACCACAATAAGTGCGTAGTACAATTTTTCAATGGACTTTAATAATCTTCGGAATATTGAAAAGTATAATAACTAAAACGGAGAAACTTCATTTAAAATTGTGGGATCACTGTAAAGTATTTTCAGTGCGTGAAGAACGAAATAATATCAAATTAAACGTCAAGAATAATACATTACTGAATGTGCTTCTTCTGTCTTTAAGATTTCTCACATGATTTCTCATAAAAATGCAAATAAATAAAAATTTAACAATGATAACGTTCTGAAGGAGCATACACACATTATTATGCAACATTCTTAGAATTAGTATTGTCAGAATATTTGAAGTCTGGCTACCATACCATTTTTGCATTTAAGATAACACATGTTTTAAATAAATCATATAAAATTTCTCGAAAACTGTCAGGTTTTCTGCAAAAACGAGCTCAAAATTCCGCATTTTCAGAAACGCTCAAACATCATTTTCTCAAAAACGGTACAGATTTTTTTTCAAATTTTTCGTGCGTATGGTGCTAATTGCCATATTTAAGATGACCTACAATTCATTTTGCTGTATTCTTCTTTTTAATTAAAAAAAATGTATTTTTTTAAATATCTCTCATACGCACATTTTCTCTCACACGCATATTTAATACGCACATTTCCGTCCATTTGTATTTTGAAAAAAGCTTCAAATTTTGCATTTACAGAAACAAACGCCATTATCGTAAAAACTGTTCCAATTTTTTCAACGAAAATATCCATATAGGTCTTCACTCTTCTATTATATTCATAAAGTAATTGTTCGTTTCTGCCGAAAAATTGAGCAAATGTGAAAACGTGATATTTGGGCGGCGATAGATGGCTGCTGAGAACAGGATGGGGCACGAACGAAAAACTAGACTTGGCCACTAAATTAGGAAACTAATACAATCAAGTGGATAATTCTTGTTCCTATATGGAACAACCTCTAACAAGTGTAGTACTGACTACACTTGTCAGTACACGTATTCTAGGCCCTGAATATGGAAAAATTGGTTTACGAAAAAATGTCTGTCATTCTCCCCGTCCGTTTGTGCCCAAACCAATAGATAGGAACATTTTTTCTTAGCATGTTTCCCTCGAGTTGAGCAAAGTACGCTGACATACGGGATACGTCCGAATTGAAACTTGTGAACTTTCGAAAATTGCGAAGCTACGAAAATTGAAATTTCCCGGGCACGTGTTGCAGAAGAGTGTGGTTTACGAGATAAATGAATGGTTGGAAACATTTTGCAACATCAGAGGCGGGATTCGGGGCAACTGCCCCCAATGTTCGGACAAGTTTTTTCTAAAACGTTTCATTTCGCGGATATTCAAATTTGCATCATAAACTATTCACTTCTTTCTGTATTTTGAGAAGAAATTTGATAATAACTAATTGAACAATAATTTTGTTAAGCTGAGCTAATACGATACATTAATAAATTGATGAGCTTCAGTTCCTTACTATAAAACGCGCGGGATAATGTTCAGTGTTACTGTGAATATCCATCATTAAAAAATCATCTTTCAATTATATTGCTTTTAAACGTTATTTACTTACAAATTTAAGTTTCATGCCGATAATCATGAGTCATAACACACGAATTAACGTATATTATGATTAAAAATATTATTTCCATTACAAATTTCCTAGCTCTCCTAAACATTTCAAATGCCGAAAAATAGACGCTTCTCAAGAAACGTTTCGTGGATCCGCGGTGCGATAAAAATCATATGTTTTTTTAGCATTCCTCGTAATCTATGGAAGCGTAGTTGGCAAATTGAAAACTTTGGGCGATGTCCATGTAGAAGAACGACTTTCTGTAATGGATCTTCAAAAAAAGAAGAAATTTGGCAACGCTGTGAAAGGTACGGATTCGAAAAAGGCACCGACTAACTCTTTTTGTGATCCGGCAGTTCTAGCGTAAAAATACAGTGTGTTAGATATCAAAAACTGCACGATTACAATTTTTGAAAAAGTGAGAAAGTGAAAATATACCAATGGTGTTGTGTAAAACGGTTTATTATATATATATATATATATATATATATATATATATATATATATTGTATATTTTTACATTATAATATAAGATATAATGTAACTAACGCATGGTATTTGTGTGATGCCAAGTGTACTCTGACAATAAATTAAAACTGTTGTTTCATTTGAATATTTTCTGCTATACTATGTTATTATAATAATTTCACTTTTCTGTTATTATAAAAGCAAATCTTGTTTTCATCATAACGTCATTTCCATTATTATAACAAAAAAGCTTCATTGTTTCATGTACAACAAAAACATTTTTATTACAAAGTTTTAATAAATACTAAAATAAATGCGCAGAACTGTTGCATTTTCAATGTGAATGTGATTTTCAGCCGGGGAAATGATAAACATTGATTACATTGATGGACACATTGAAATGGTAGATATTGGCAACAAAAGAATATAGCGAAATGATTTTTATGTCATCTTAGTACTCAGTGTAATTAGCACTGTCCGTACGAAAAATTAGAAGGAAAACTTAGGAGCTTTTGATAAAATGGCATTTGAGCGTTTCTAAAAGTGGGGAATTTTCAGCTCCTTTTCACAGAAAAGTTTTGAGTTTTCGAGAAACTTTATATGACATAATTTAAAGCACATTTACACATACATGTAATAATTTGAACAAATTGCCACTAATGGAAATATTATCCACGTGAGAGACAGGGTAAAAAAAATATTTTTTGTAACTTTTGAAAAACAACAAAAGAATAGAGCAATATGGCTTTTATTTTCTCATAGAGCACACTATCCCTAACAAAAGTTTAAAGAAAACATTTGGAGTCCTTTAGAGAAAATCTTATTTTGTTATTTTTTAAAATTGCACATATTGCACGCACTATTGCGCGAAAACTACTAGTATTTAACAAAAATTGTACATGACCTTAATGAAAGAACTGGTCAGGACAAAATCGCATAAAAAAAATTTTAATTTTCGAAAATTCAGTATTAACAGTGAAAATCGGACCTAAGCCATCATTATAATCGTATTTCATTCTTTTCTTACGAGAATAAAAAAAACAACCATTTTTGAGAAAATATTCAAAAATGTTCCTGGGGCTTAATGTAAAGTACCCCCAAATTCATGAATATTTTTCAAAATCGCAGAGCAGGCCAGATCGGCAGGGGTTTCTTCAATTTGGGAAAAATCCTACTCATGGTTTAGGCGCTAGTGTTCTTCACATACATCAGACGTTGGACGTTGACGTTGTACCGTCAATGAGTTTTCGGTAACAAGGACCCACAAAACATGGATTTTATATATCATTTTAACAGAAAGCTGTTGAGTTTTCGTGAAACTTTATATGGCATCATTTAAAGTTCATTTACTCATAAATAAAATTCTATGAATAAATTGCCCCTAATGTAATTATTAACGACATGAGAGACAAGTCAAAAAATTTAATTTTTTTAATTTTTGAAAATTAAAAAAGTAGTGCAAAATGACGTTTATGTCATCATCTCATAGTTCATTTAGCTCTATCACTACCAAAAGGTTAAAAAAAATTTTGGAGCAGTGTTACAGGAAATTTTGTTTTTGTAATTTTTTTAAATTGCTCGTATTGCATGCAATATTGCGCGAAAACTACTAATTTAAAAAAACCCTAACCTTATTGAATGAACTAAAGATGGAGAACAAATTTTATTTGAAGGAAACATCTCCATCTTCAATTTTATAGTCGTGGGAAGGAATAATTTAAACTTTTTAAATGTTCGAAAATACAGAGTTAAGCGTGAAAATCGGACCCATGCCACCTTTATAAGTATATTTTACTATATTCTCACAAGAAATTTAGAGAAAAATTTGGAGCTGGTTTTGGAGAAATTCTTGTTTTTGTTATTTTTTAATATTGCACATATTGCATGCAATATTCCGCAAAAACGTCTAAAATTTTCAAAAAATGTACGTGCTAAATGAAAGAACTTAGAATGGAGAACAAGTTTTACTTGAAGATAAAATCTGTACGTTCAATTTTGTAGTTGGAAGTCTTCGGAAAAATTCAACTTTTCAAATTTTCGAACTTTTAAATTTGGAGTTAACTCTGAAAATCGTACATCTTCAACCTTTATAAGTGTGATCCACATAATTTTTTTATTGTATATTTTCAAAAAATCAGTAATTTCAACAAACATGAGACCTGCTTTATTCTATTAAGCGTCCTTTATGCTAAGGTCTAAATTTATTAAAAACATTTTATGCCGTTTTTTAAGCAAAACCGAAAATTTGCCTGTGTTTAACACAAAATTTGTTAGTGGAAGTGCTTCAAATGATTTCAAATGATGTTTTTCGAAAAATGAATAGATTCCTGTGAAAAAGAGCTAAATTTCTCATTTATAGTAATGCTTAATCGCCATTTTATTAAAAACTACTAAGAATTTTTCAATGAAAACTTCTACTTCCGACGAGTTTTTACTCCTCTTTAATATTCTTGAAGTAATACTTCGATTGTTCTACTAGGAAAGCAAAAAGTTCAGAAATTGTCAAAAAATGTACTTTGGGGGACGATAGATGACAGCTGGCTAGAGAATTGAGGACAACTGTAAAGCCAGACTACACCAAGGAAATTAGAAAAATTTGGTACGAGAAAGTCTATACCATCCTGCAGCACCTCTAGTTTGATCTTTTTTCAGACCCACATTCAGACACAAAAAATACTTTTGAAAAAAACAAAACCAAATGAATATATTTTTATTGCATCTTATAACCATGGGACAGGCTCGAAAAAATCTCAAACGTTCCTCTTAAAACACGAATTGTTGTGAATTTTTTTCAGATTTTTCGACAGCTGGGCTGCAGGTAAAACTAGAGGTGCTACAGAATGACAGAGACTTCCTCGTTGAATTTTTTCTAATTACCTTGGTGTGGACTGGTTTCTTGCTCCATTCTCTTGTCTGGTCTGAGGTCTAAATTCTTTCTCCATTCTCTCATCAGCTGCCATCTATCGTCGCCGAAAGTTTTTTTTAAACATTTTCTCAATTTTTCCGTTTCTTAATTGTAGAATCGAAATACTATTTGAAGAATATTAAAGAACAGTAAAACCTCGTCCTAAATAGTAATTTTCATTGAAACTTTTGAAGCCATTTTTAAGAAAATGGCGATTAAGCATTACTGTAAATATGGAATTTGAAGCTCTTTTTCACAGGAATCTATTGATTTTTCGAAAAACTTCATTTGAAATTCTTTGAAATACTTACACTCACAAATTTAGTAATGTATACAAAACCATAGAAATGTGTATATTAACGGCGTGAGAGATATTAAAAAAATTACATTTGTGTAATTTTAGAAAAATCGAAAGAATACACGAAAACGAAATTTACGTAATACTGAACAGTGCAATTAGCACTATCCTCTAGAAAATTTTTAAGAAAAAATTTAGAGCCATTTTTGACAAACAGCGTTTGAGCGTTTCTGAAAATTCGGACTTTTGAGCTCATTTTCACAGAAAAGTATTGAATATATGAGAAACTTTATTTGACATTATTTAAAGCACATATACTAATAAATACAATAATGTGAATAAATTGCCTCTAATGTAAATATTATCGACGTAAATGACAAGTCAAAAATTTTTTTTGTAAATTTTTAAAAAACAAAAGAATATAGCATTATGATGTTTATGTCATCGGAGAGGGTTGGTTGGGCCACAACCTTACCAAAACATTCAGGAACAAAATTTGGAGCCGTTATTGAGAAAATCGTGTCATTGTAATTTTTTTAAATTGCAAATACTGCACGCTCTATTGCATAGAAACTACTAAAATTTTCAAAAAAAGTGTACGTGACCTTAATGAAAGAACTATTTATGGGCAACAATTTGTTGTCCATAAAACAAAAGGAAAAATCTGTGTCTTCAATTTTATAGCTGTAGGAAGCCGTCGAAAAATTCAAACTTTTGCAATTTTCGAAAATTCAGAAAACCGTGAAAAGATGACCCATGGCACTTTTATAAGTGCATTTTACTCTATTCTTGCGAGAAATTTAAAGGAAAAAATTGTCGTTTTTGAGAAAATTTTGAAAATGTCCGGCGGCTTCTTGTAAAGTACACCCAAATTATAAAGAAAGTTTTTCAAAATTTCAAAGCTTCAAGTAAATTTAGATAGTGGATTCTTCAATCCACTATCTGGATTGAAGGTCGACACTGGAGAAGGTCGTACAGAGAAATTTTGTATCTTTGAAATAATTCAGACCCTGAAAGTTCATTCATAGTCATGTCTGCTTTGAGGCAGATTGCAATAGTCTCTTCATACCTGACACGGTATATTACTACAGAATATTATCTATACTATTTCCATCTTTTCGGGGTTTCGATATCGTGAACCGTTCCGAAGCTATGGGACTGGCGCATAGTAAGTGGGACATTCTCTATAAGAGTAAATCTTTAGCTTCATTAATTGTTTCATAAAGAAAACACGAACAAAAATCACCCAAACAACTTTACTTTCCCACAAAGTCAGGTGATGAGGTGAATATGCTTGGCCGAGACGTGGAAGTGCATCGCTGTACAAGTCGGTGCCTCCCGAGAACCTAAACTCACTGCGTCTCTCTGCCCAGTGAGTGCGAGTGAGAGGGAGATAGCGCGCGCCCTTTTGTGCGCATACGCAGCAGGGCCAGCCGGTGTGTATCCACTGGCAAGGACCTTGCTCAGCTACCGGCTCCAAAGAGTATCTCCAAAGAGTCTCTGCGGCTCAACTAATTCCCTCGCGCGTAACCGGGGAAAATAATTCTAAATCATTTAATTTTCTTCAACGATTCAGGAAAAAAATATTGAAAAATACTTGCATTTTTTATAACAGCAAACATTTTTAGATCAATAAATAAAAATATAAGGTAATTATAAAGATTTCTGTATTTGAGTATTATTTACATTTTGTTACCTAAAAATATGGATATTAAAGTCAAAATAGCATTTAGGTGTACAGATAAAGTATATGTTGTCATACGGAATCTCATTTTCTCGATTTAGTCTTGGCAAATTTCTTAGCAGTGTCTTCAAACTCTCCCCGTCCCTAAATGACATTTTCTATGTCTAACAGAGATAATGCATTCAATGTGTCTTGCTTAAGAATCGATTTCAGATTATTTTTTCGTGCTTCAAATCAGAGAAAGATCGTTCGCCATTAGCATTAGTCACAGACATCATTAGAGTCTTAAAAGAATCTCCTCATTTGGAAATATATCTTGTATCCACAATTTATTTAATAAAGAATGCCCTCCAAATGGAAATATATCTTGTATCCACAATTTATTTAATAAAGAATGCCCTCCAAATTACCATTTTCTAAACATTTTTTTCACAAATGTGGTCATATATTTTCATACCGAACGACATGGCCAGCCATAAACGGATCAAATTTGGATATCAACTTAATGCAGTCTAAGGAGATTTCGTTTTGTATCCAATAATATCGTTGTTACCGAAAAAGACAATCCTCTTGATGCTAAAAATGTCATAGTTTCTACAATTTTTATCAGGACATTTCTCCAATATTCCACTTTATTTTTGTTCTGTTTCACAAGCTCTGAATCCACGCTTTCTAAAACTGCAGACGTACTTAGAAATTTTCTTCCGCAATCTTGATGTTCGGAACTGTTATCGTTGAGAAATGCTATTGCTGTTTTTCCTATCGTTAAGCTCTGTGGGGAGCGAAGTAGTAGTTCTACCATATAACTTGGAAGGAGAACAAAATATGTCCTATGGATGGCGAATGTACTAACCAAAACCTTTTGACAAATTCACCATTTGTCATTGTTTTTGAGAAATATGATTTTGATAAATATCGACTTTGATCTTCATAATGCCTTTTTAGAGGTAGACAAATCGATGTCATCATTTTGCTTAAATCCATCTTTGGCCACCATTTATCTAAAATAATCGTCAACTTTCCACTGTACTGGGTTGTTTGGAATTACACTTGATTACTTAAAACTTTCTTACAATACAAATATTGAGATATACAAAATTTCTCTACATTAATATCTGGCAAAGATCTTAGCGTCCGGCTTGCTGGGTCAATGGGTCACGATATATTATAATCCTTATTACCTTTATAATGGATTATAGGATCCGCAGACTATACAGCGCAGCTGGGAAACTGAAATAGAATGATTCTATTCCTAGTTCATTACTGTTTGGATTGACTAAATGAAAGATCACTTTCTTTTCTAAAGAACAAAATTTAACAAAGTTTATTGTTACCTTTTTAGCAAACAATTTAGTGAATTTAATAAAATGATTTGATGTTATGCCTTTGATCAAGATATCTTTGAATTTACAATTTTATACCGCGGTTAACTTATCTATTCTTCGTTGATGTCCCTCTTAGACTTCTCAGTCGAAATATCTTGCGAGCTTGCCGTAGTCCCAAGTCCCAAGAAATCCTCTTCTGCCCCTATCCAAGCTGGTCTCAAACTATCAAAATTATCAGTCCGATTACGTCCTATGACATAGTCCGAATCTATTACTCGATTACCACTCCCGACAAAGTCCCAATTTATACATCAATATTACTTCCACATGCAATATCTGCAATATCATTTACTGTCCTTAAAATTTCACGATCTGATAACCCGATTCTGACTATCTGTATTATACTCGTTCCCTCTCACGAACCTACACGATCAGTTCAGAAACGCGATGCCGGTCAGAATGAAATCTTCCTGCATGATTCACCCTCGAAGACTTCGTATTAAACTACCTTTCTCTTTTTTCATAACATTTGACCGTCCTTCTCTCACCCAGCCAATCCATACGTTCGTTATATTTTGGTGTAGCTGACCTTTCGATCGTCTAAACTTTTTCGCCCAATCCCAAATTTTCTACTTTCGGCATCCAGCCACCTCTTAATGCATTTACAAAAAACAAAAACTACATTGTTTATTCACGGTCGTTGCTAAGCCCGTGCTCACGTGATATTTGCTAATGCATGTTCCACCATATAGTCTACAAATAAATGTTAGTTTATTTTCATGTGACATATCGGTATGTCACAATATGGAAAGAAACATTTCTATAAAAACATTCAAAAGTTCTCCTTATGAAATTTTGCATCCGCTGAAATTCGTCTGCCGCCAAAAATTGCGCGCCCCAGGCTGCAGCCTACTCAGTCGATTGGGTAATCTGGCACTGTGTACACATTGTTGTAGCACCCAGTAATATTTTGATATTGTAATTTAGTTACAAATTATCATTTAGTTTACCAAATAATCAGGCCATCGAGTTCCCATACGGGATCCGTTGGTTGCACCAAGCTTTTCAAACTCGGGAACCACCATCGAGGTCCTAACGCCCTTCTTGATTGCCTCTTGATAGCTTCTTTCCTTATTCCCTCTTCTCTACTAACGTTGGGAACACCTGTGAGTTTTTCATACATGTACATATACCAGAACATAAACATAAAACACACGCAAAAAAAATACACTTACCAAACAATGATTTATTAAAAAAAAAACAAAGCCTGAACACAAGGTACACTACATTAGAAAAAATAGCATGAATTATAAACTGACGTTTCTGTAAACATTAACTGAACTGATATATACAAATAAATTGTAGAATAATTATCTTGTTACTTCCCAAAATGTTCTTACTTCAATACTTATCATTACTCCACATCTACTATTTACACCCACCCAGGCGTCTAGGTAAAATTAAATGGTTAAGGCCTTTGTATCCACACAATCAACATCCTCAACTTGCATTTATCTGGTTGGAGCATCGCTGGGTTCTTCTCGGCTGCTCTCTTCCCAGTCCATCTCAACTGCGTGTGTTTGCAGCCTCCGAGATGATGCCACATACCACTTCTTCGATTTATGGACTCTAATCGACACCATCTACTCTCGTACGTTTTGTAATCACTTATTATAATGTAATCACTCATATGTCGCTTGATTTAGGGAAACGTTTTACCATCTTATCCGGAGGTACCCTTTTGATCGCTGATTTTGGCATGTTTCATTTCTGAAAGTTAGAAATGTTCCTGGCTATCGAAATAAACGGAGTAATCCAAATCAGATTGTTGTTGTTGTTGTTATTATTATTATTATTATTATTATTATTATTATTATTATTATTATTATTATTATATTATTATTATTATTATTATTATTATTATTATTATTATTATTATTATTATTACTTATTATTATTACTATTATTATTATTATTATTATTATTTATTTTCATGTGTTGCGTCTTTCTCACGATGTAACGCGTCTCTGAACTTGTTGGGCGTTGAGCACTTTTAAAGTAATCCTCCGTTACTTTATACGTATATTCTGAATATTTGGAGTAATCCTCTGTTACTATATGTAAAATGTTTGTAGTCTTACTAGTCTGTACATCGTTTGTTCAGAGGACCGACAGGTAGCATCTCCGCGTACGCACCTCCCACACGCGCTCCTGCGTTACTACCTAGCAGCCAAAAATAGGAAGGATTTTAGGAAATAGCCCCTGTAAAGCAGGCAAACTCGTTTTTCCGAAACAAATTTCATATGAGATCGACGGAAATCCAACCCGGACCTCCTTGGTAAAAGGCGAGCGTCTTTGCGTCCTTTGAATTGGTTGGGTTTGGATTATATTAGTATTATTTCTAATACTTTACATGAAAAAAATAGAGTACAATTAAAAAAATTAATTGTATTTAAAAAAAATACAATTATTGCACGAAATATTGCTCGAAAACTACTAAATTATTTTTAAAAAATTGCATGAAATAATGAAATAATTGATTATGAACAACAACTTTCTTTTGAAGGTAAAATCTCCATCTTCATTTTCGTAGTAAAAAGACTGAAAAAATTAAAACTTTTGAAATTTTCGAAAATTCAGAGTTACAGTACAAAACGGACCCTTACCACCTTTATACATGTATTTTACTCCATTCACGCAAGGAATATAAAAAAATCAGAGCCGATTTTGAGAAAATTTTGAAAATGTCCGAGGAACTTCATGTAAAGTGCCCACAAATTATAAACAATGTGTTTCAAAATTCCAAAGCTTCAACTAGAGACAGATGGACGGGGGTTTCTTCAAGTAGGAAAAAGGTCTACGCATGGTTTAGGCGCTAGTGGTGTTCACAGACGGATGGACATTAAAAAAACACGTATTCGGTATCAGGGGACCTCAAAACGGTATTTCCGTTGAAATCTTGACATCAATTTTCCGCAGCATTACATAACTATCACTATACAACGTATATTACTTCGTATGAACGTACGTATACGAGAAAGTAACTAGTGGTGCTACAGAATGACACAGACTTTCTCGTAGTAAAGTTTTCTAATTTCCTTGGCATGGACTGCCCTTACGGTCTTGCCCCATCATCTTGTCAGCTGCTAACTATCTCCGCCCAAAGTACATTTTTTTTTACAGTTTCTCAACTTTTCAGTTTCCTAATAAGAGAAACGAATTATTACTTAAGAATATTAAAGAGAGTAAAACATCGTACTAAATAGAAATTTTCATTGAAAAATTTGAAGTCGTTTTTAAGAAAATGGCGATTTGAAGAAAAAAAAACAGAAGAAAACACCAAAATGAACCTTACATCATATTAAACAGTGCAATTAGCACTCTCCGTTGGAAAGGTAGGGGAGTAGGGAATTGGCACCAATTTTGAGAAAATGGCTTTTGAGTCTTTCTGAAAATGCGGAATTTTCAGATCATTTAACACAAAAATGTTGAGTTTTCGAGAAAATTTATGTGACATTATTTTAAGCACATATATTCATTGCTATAATAATGTTAAGAAATCGCCTCTAATATAAATGTATCCGACGTGAGAAAGTCAAAAATATTACATTTTTGTAATTTTTGAAAAACAAACAAAAGAATAGAGCAATATGGCGGTAATGTCATCGTACATGGTTTGTTTGGCGCTAACCCTACTAAAAATTTAAAGAAAAAATCGGAAGCCGTTTTTGAGAAAATCTTGTTTTTGTTATTTTTTAGAATTACAAATATTGGACGCACTATTGTACGAAAACCACTAAAATTTTCAAAAAAATTTACTTTATATTAATGAAAGAACTATTTATGGACAACACATTTCATTTGTGGGAAAAGTCTGTCTTCAATTTTGTAGTTGTAGGAAGACGCCGAAAACAATTCAAACTTCTGCAATTTTCGAAAATCCAGAGTTAACCACCCAAAATCGAACCTATGCCACCTTTATAAGTGTATTTTACTCTATTCTTACAAGAAATTTAAAGAAAAAAAAATGTTGTCGTTTTTGAGAAAAATTTGAAAATATCCGAGGAGCGTCATGTAAAATACTCCCAATTTTTTGAAGAATGTTGTTCAAAATTTCAAAGCTTGAACTAAAGTCACATAGACAGAGGTTTCTTCAATTAAAAAAAAAAACTTCTATGCACGGTTTAGGCGCTAATAGTGTTCACAGACGGCCAAATGAACGGACGGACGTTTTGAAAAAGAAAAAACAACAACAAAAAAACTTGAAAAAGTTTGAAGAAAAAAAATGGATCCATCTTTGAGAAAACGGCATTTGAGCGTTTCTGAAAATCCGGAATTTTGAGACCATTTCCACAAAAAACTGTTGAGTTTTCGAGAACCTTTGACATTATTTAAAGCACATGTACTGATAAACACAATAATGTAAACAACTTGCCGGTAATGTAAATATTAACGACGTGAGACTAGTCAAGAGAACTACATTTTTGTAAATTAAAAAAACAAACAAAAAACAGAAGGGTAGAGCAATATGGTGTTTATGTCATCTTATAGAGTACATTCGTCACTATTCCTACCAAACATTTAAAAAATTGGGAATTTTTTTATAAAATCCTGTTTTTGTATTAAAAATGCAAATATTGCACGCAATATTCCGCGAAAACTATTAAAAGTTTTAAAATAATGTTTATGACCTTAATGAAAGAACTAATGAACAACAAATTTCATTTAAAGGAAAAATCTCTATCTTAAATTTTGTAGTTGTAGGAAGACGCCGAAAAAAGTTCAAACTTATGCAATTTTCGAAAATTGACAGATAACTGTGACAATCAGACCTAAGCTACTTTTATTAGTGTATTTTACTCTATTCTTATAAAAAAATGTAAAGAAAAATTTGGACACGGTTTTGAGAAAATTTTGAAAATACCGGGAGTCTTCATGTAAAGTACCCCGAAATTGTAAATAATGCTTTTCAAAGTTTCAAAGCTTCGACTAGAGCCAAATGGACAAGTGTTCCTTCAAATTGGAAAAAAATCTTACGCATGGTTTAGGTGGTAGTAGTGCTCACAGAAGGACGGACAGATGGACAGACACGAATGGACGGACATTTTTAAAAAAAAATTTGTTGCGTCCTTAATCTTATCACATTATTTATTGACGCAACGCGTCTCTTCGCCTCTTGTCGAGCGTTGAGGGCGGAGTAATCCTTCATTAACGTAGCGTATTTTACGTATGTTTGGTCTCGTCTGTCGGTTGTCCAGAGGACCGCCAAGTAGAATCTCCGCGTACGCGTCTCCTACTACACGCTCCTGCGTCACTACCCAGCGACCAGAAATGGGAGGAAATTAAGAAAGGGGTAGGGTTTAGGACACTTCACAGGGGTTGAACTAACCCTTGTGAAACAGCCAAACTCGTTTTATTAGAACCAATTTCACATGAGATTCGACGGGAATCGATGAGAATCGAACCCGGACCTCAGTGGTGAAAGGCTAGCAACTTTGCTATGAGCCACGTGCGAGACTTTCAATTGGTTTCTCGGCATTAAGGACCCACAAAACTGGGATTCTGCCTACACCACGTGTCAGCGGTTTTTTCTCTAAATTTATCTGGATTTATCCACTTCCTTGTTATCACGGCCCGGCAATGAATTTTTTTCCGCCGAAAATTCGCCGTTTTTTCGCGCAGTATTACATAACTTTCTCTATATTACGTACATTACTCCCTATATACGTACGTATACAAAAAAGTAAAAACTGGAGCTGTAGTTGAGAACAACTTTTAGAAACTAATTTATTTTAAATTACTCAAATAATCTTCACGAAAAATTGTCAAAACTATTCATATTTTCGAAAAAATTTCTGTTTGTGTGGAACAGATTTCATAAAGAGAAGAAATCTCTATCTCGAACATTATAGTTGGTGAAAGTCGCTGAAAAAAAGATCTTTCTGAAAAAAATCTGGGATTTCAACGAAAATGAGACCTGCACCTTTCTCTTCAGCGTTCACTGTCCGAGGACGTCGCGCGAAGTTGAAGTTTCACATAAAAGCCCTTCCCGCTCAAGATAAAAATATGCATTTGAAACTAAAAAGTTCTCCAATTTAATTAACTCGATCGTGTAATATCAATTTTGGAGAAAATCGGCCGAGCGGTTTAGGCGCTATGTTTGAATAGGACGGACGACGGGACAGACGTTTCGCCGTAAGTTGATTTTTCGGTGTCAAGGACCCACAAAACATGGGTTCTGACTACACAACATGTTAGAGGAAGTAATTTACAATTTATTGGAACAAGATTTATTATACACTTGTTAGTTACCAGGGTCCAACAATAAGAGTTTTTCTGTCGAAAACTCGCCGTTTTCCGGCGCACGATTACAATACTTTCTCTTCTTATGAAGTAATTGCTAGAAAATAAAAAGAGGTTAAAGGAGAGAAACTTTCTAAAAAATACTTGTACACTTAAAAGAGTAATTCTAGTAATAGTATTTTTAATTAAATTTTTATTTAAAAAATGTATGTTTCGCGCTTCCTTTATTTAGGACTTTTTAAAACGGTAGCTTAAGTTACAGTGCATGTATTTATATAGGCATAAATACGTATACTGCCGCATTTATACACGTATAAATACGTATATTGACGGTTAAGTGCAAAGGGAGAAATTGTTTAAAAAGTTTTAATTTTGTATAACCGTAATCAATATGTTCTGTTGTGGCATTCCTGTTGAGCAACACTAGTTTTGGAATTTATTTATTTTTAATTATCAAATTCAGTAAGATATAATTGTGTTAACTCTATCGATGTATGTTGTAACGAATTATCGACCCTGCTATTAACTGTTTTAATTTGATTTTAATTAATTAAAAATTCGTTGTTGAAAAGAAAATAGTTAAATATATTGTCAGATACAAGCAGCCGAAAATCTATGCAAAATTAAATTTCCAGAGTAGAAACAGAAATAACATTCCACGATAAAATGGACTATTTGTTTTTCTAGGAAATATAATCTTGAAGCTTCGAGCATGTAATACCAGGGATGAATAGGTAATATCATGGTGTTATTCTATGATAATACTTTAGGTTTGTAATGCACAGTTTAGGTGCCCGCTGTTGAATGTAAGGATCCAGGGTCCCTTTTTTTAATTTTAAAATAATGATTTACATGTGCAGATTGTTCGAGGGATATCATGGCAGTTATTTATTACTTATTGTATTATTAGAAAACAAAAACTGTTACGCGAGAGTACAATTTGTACGTTTTTTATTGAACGTATTTTTATTATAACATTCCATTGGCAGGAAAATAAAAAAGACAAAATTAAAATTTGTTTTGAACAACATTTATTTATGTCTGAAGGAGTAGGGGCAAACCTTTATTATCCCTCACATTATTTACTCACTACAATCTAATAATATTTTCTCATTTTCTGCTTAATTGTTTAAAATCGTTAGTTCCATGGAATGTGCACGACGTTAGGTTTCAGTCTCGGAAGGCTTGAGACAAGTAGGGGAGAATTTTGTGTCCACAGTTGGCAACATCGAATTGCGCCTGAAAATTAGCCTTCTTGTGATGTAATGGTGACGCTAAGGTTGACGACTTTCCAGGGGCGTAGAATTTTGTAAATCGTTTGAAAATTGTTTAGAAGATAATTTCTGTGAATCCTAGTTTTATAGTACAGTGTAAGTATAACTGCTATAGGAAGATATTTAAGGATCCAGCATCAATATTGTTCTCGAAATCTAGTGTTTTTTGAGTCCGTTACTCTTTTCTTTCCCAAAACGAAAGTATGTATTTCAACTGAATAGCCAACTTAGTGTACATGTAGTATTTGAGTGCAGTTACTTCAGAAATTCCAAATTAAATTATTGAATGAATTGGATAATTTGAATTAGGTTTGTAACATACCATGTTATTGTGTATTTGCCTCCTAGCATGTCATGTATGAAATATTGGGTTGTAACTTGTTTATTCAAGGTTAAGCAATGAACTATCTTAGATAAATAGTTTCACACTGTCTTCTAAATATTAATAGTTGTTTTGTCTTTTTACGAACAATGTACAAGTGTATGTGTTATATTTCTGTTTCAGTTAACATCATTGTTCAGCATGGCTGCAGGTAATGGATCAAATGGTATACTATACTTTTTTGGAATATTTTCATAATTAAATGTTAGAGATAAAAGTATAAAGAAATTGAGTTAGAGATATTACTTACTTGTAAATATTTGTGTGATAGAGTCATCAAGATCAGAAACAAGAAGACAAGCAATGTTGAATGAAAGGAATAAAAAGGTCGCCCAAGAGACTCCAACATATACTTGCCACTGTCAGAGAACATTTCATAGTAATACTGTAAGTTGTTACAATTGTCTAACAGTTTAAAATATTAGTAGTTATTGTTATTTTTGAAAAATTTGTCATGAATTAGTTCATTAAGAAGGTTACAAAATGATGAATCCATTCTGGATTTGTGTGTATTCTCCAATTAAAGCTTATGTGGAATTGACATTGGGTCGGCTGGGAGAAGGTTGTCAATCACAGAACTTCATTACTACTCTTTTCTTTTCTTTTTTCTTCAAAATGAAGCTCCAGATTGGATAACCACATTTCAACTGATAAAATGCCAATTTTACTCAGTTTTAATTAGATAATTTCAGTAAGAAATAATAAATACTAGAATTTGCCACTGTTCATCTATTATTGGTTATATATCTTTCAAACATTTATTTATAGCAGGCCTGGGCAACAAGTCGATTGCAAAATATTTTTTTGTGTCAGTTTCTTTTATAATTCACTCTTTCTAATGGTACACCTGATTATCAGATTTTGGAGCATGATATGCAGACTCAGACATCACATTATTTAGAAAGTTAAAGGATTCTTTTTGTTTCAATGTTTATGCAAACTTGGGTAAATAAATAACATTCTTGTTTCAACAGGGTTAATTTGTTTTCTAAAAAATAAAAGATCCCCCCGTCTACTTAACATTCAAATTTGCAACGGTTGATCACTTTAGCTTTTATTTATGAAAGTGGATCTCATCTGAGTAAAAGTTGCCCTGGCCTGATTTATAGTAAAGCTTTCAGAACTTATGCAAAGTATTACAGGAAGTTTTCCTATTTATAATCTAGTCCAAAAAAAATCTCTAGTAAGAAATTGAAAAAAGATGTCCCCAGCAAGAGAGCAAAAATATTTTACTTTGAATGAAAGTGGTGGTCAATTTTTGCAATGAAACCAAGGTGTTTGTATAAATAACGGTTTTGTAAAGAAATAAGTAATTTATTTATGGCAGCTTAAAGCTGAGTTATTCATTTAGAAAATATATTTTATAGTAAAGAGTCCAATATTTTATTATGTCATTATTTCATCGTTCCCAGTTTTAAAGGAGACATAAATAAAGTGCAACTCAGAGTGTGCGACTATTAGGGACTGTTTAAAAGCATTTCATTCAAATAATTGAAGGGTTCGGGTCTAGGTAGTCTGTTATAACTTGATATAGTTATTAAAGAATGTTATGAGGATTGATAATTAATGATGAGACATCTTGAATAATTCAACATGTATTGCATTCAGTATTTTCTGCTCAGTACACATTGTATTAACTGAAAACTAAACATGTGAATAGATAATAAACATTGTTCATTGCTAAGGTTGAACAATCCAGATGGCGCTGCCTATTAAGGATGTATAGATTTATAATATAGTGTGCCGTATATTTAGCAAAGATTAGATAATCCTAACATTCTCACCATATAGAGTATTATGTTTAGTGCTAGTTTTGTGGTGCTGGTGCAACAAATGATGATGTACTATGGTCTCTTTTTTACTTTGTCAAAAATTGTTTGGATTGAAACCTTTATCTTATTTCTCAGAATGAACTGATGTGACAAAGGACTATCTAGAGCCAAGCCCTTCAATTCATTCCCGAGAATAGAATATTCCTAATTTAGACTGACCTGCTGTATTAATTAACTCATCTTTACAAAAACTGGAAGATGTGGAGAAATTTAGGATTAATTATTGTTGTGTTTATAAATAATATAACTTTATATATATATATAATATATATATATATATATATATATATATATATATATATATATATATATATATATATATATATATATACACACACACATATACATATTATGATATATATATGTATATATACATATATATACTATTATGAGTTAAATTGAGATAGATTTGTATTACCTGCTTATTGCAGGGAATGCTTCAACTTGAAATATGTGAGGGAAAATATTTTTTGGGGCCAAAGTTTATTAGACAAAGTTTTAATTGCCGTAATAAGACCATGATTTATTTACATGAAGGTTAAAGTAAAATTTCCAGAAGAAACTCTTCATTTTTAGAACATAGTAGATTTTTTAAAATTAATAACTTTTATAGATATGATTCAGTGATAAACAGGAAACACTGCATGTTCATCTGCAGTTATTTGAAGTAATTTGATTTACGGCATATTGTGTGCATAATATTTGTTTGACAAATGCAAGCAAATTCAATTTTAAAAACCCAACTTTAGTTGATTTAATTTACATTAAATGGTTTCCAACTAATATTTAATATTAAATAAATATTTTAGGGTCTGAAGCGGCACCAAAAATTTTGTTCACAATCTACTGGAGGGTCAGGAAGTAGCCGTAGTACAAGATCTCGCGATAATTTGATAAAAATGGAATCTTTAGAGAATGTGGAGAACGTGGATGATCCTGACGCTTGTGAGGAAACTTCACAGGAAAGTTTGAGTGATGAGCCTAATTCTAATAATGAAAATGAAGAGAATTCTAATAACAATGAACATTTGGAAGATCAAATACAAGATGTGATAATGGACAAAGTTAATGAATTAATTGATCAAACATCATTGGGTCCTGGAAAATGTCACTGTTGTGGTGAAGATTTGGACACTGCTCACTTGGTAAGGACTTTGAATATTTTACTTCAAAAGTTTGTGTTAGAACAACTTGCAAAATGTGTTATTTGTTAATATTTTGGTTTCTAGGGAGGGGATTTTCAATGTGTGGATTGTAATAAAAGCTTCAAACTCAAATCTAGCCTTGAACGGCATCGGCGTGTAATTCATATGGAAGGAGAAACTTACGAATGTCCAGAATGTGAAGCACGTTGTCCAGACAAGGGAACTCTAGCCCGACACATGTATACTCATACTGGTTTGAAACCTTATTCTTGTTCAAGATGTAAGAAACAATTTAGTAGAAAGTATCACTTGGAACGTCATGTTTTACAAACTGGATGTGATGGTAATCCTAAACCAACTCATCCTTGCCAGGTAGGTTTATTATGGTATGATGTAAATGAGGTTTCTGGAGTGTTCTTTTGTTTCTCTTCACACATTGTCCCTTAACCAGTAAAGAGCAATGTTTTGCTACAGTTGAAATAGAGCTCATAGTACAACTTAAGGAAGCTCTTTCAGCAGTTAGTACTGCTCAGGTGATGGTGTAATCCATGGTGGAGCACTTGGGTGCTGGCAAAGTGGCCTTGCCTGTGAAATCGCCCATGCTAAAGGAGTGTGAATTTTTAGCTATTAACATACCTAGAAATGTTGAGTGTTATTACTGCCGAGGTCAAAAGTTAAAAATCTAGGCGGAGTGAAGAGAAGCTGAGATTTTTAATTTGGACAAGACAGTAATAACAGTGTAATATTTCATGGTATGTTCAGAATTTTATTAGTCACCATAAAATCCCACAAATTATATGAAAATTTATGACATTATTGTGATAGTAAACACATGAATTCTGTTCCTGCAATATGTTAGTATGATATTGTGGGGTGTGGCTTGTGATATATCTATGTAAACAATATTCGTGTGCCATGACTCGAGAAAATTGAATGCAAATAATTCTCCTGAACCTATAGACGCCTAAAGAAATAACGTTCGGTTAGGAAATTGGCGCTTTGACTTCCAGTGGCGACACCTTCACATTGTCAGTAAATACGATTACCGGAGCGGTTTCATTTGATGGAATGTGAGGAAAATGAGGTTAATTTACCTAATATACATTTTTCTTATTGTACTATGAATAATATTACAATTAAGAATAATTATTCCTCAAATCAACGTGAATTACTTCTGAATGGTTTGAATCTCATGTTTCGTACATCGCGGTTTTTTCCTTAACAAACATTTGACTTGCTATGAATTGATGGTTGTTTATGTTGCTAAGGACGTTAAAACCCAATGCTAAGGATATTAAATTTCTTAACATACAGGTAGGTACGAGTGCACTTAACAAACCTGCAGGGTTGCATGTTAACAGGGGTTAAAAAGGCATGTGACTGATAAAATAAATTTCAAAAATGAAGTTGTTGAAATCATTTTAATGCTTCATGATTGGTCATCTTATTCATTGCATAATTTCTAGTATTTTCTTTTTGGCATGATTCTTTGGGTAGAATGGTGTCAAAAATGACTTTCAGGCAGCCCATCTTTCAGTAGCTAACATATTGAAATCTGCTTATTTAGTAATAGAAAAATTTGTAAAGATCTCAATCAAATTATTTATTGGATAAGCACGTTGAGGATGCATGGCATTTAATTAGATTAAAAAAGAAATGTATCTTGTTTTAAAATACAAATACTAAAATGTGTATGTCAGTTCTAATAATAGTGTGTAGAAACAAAAGAATGAAATATAATTGCAAATAATTTCAAATCAATGTTTGCTGTATAAATCAAAATCTGCTTGTTCATGTCAATAGTCATAATTAGTTATTCATGTAATTTTCATTACCCAGTAGTACCATTGAGGATTCTCCATGAAGATTACTAGTGCCTCACTATTACAGAATCAGAGTTCTAGGAAAATTCTTTTCAGTTTTCTTTTAATTTGAAATCATATTATTATTCTCATAAATGGTAGTGCATAGCCTGCCAAATTTAATGAAATATGAAATTATTGGGAAATCTCTGTGAAATACAGAGGAAACAGATTAATAAGATGCATGTATAGCTATGCAGTATGCATGTATAGTAAACGTGAGCTTTTAAATCATTATAGTTTCTTTGTTCTTTCAGGTCTGTGGGCGTTTATTTAGTCGCAAAGATAATTTAAGAGAACACCTTAGAGCCCATGCTGGCCAAGTGAAACGTAAAAAAAGATACCTTTGTGAAATTTGCCAAAAAGAGTTCCCAGGAGCTGCATTACTGCAAATGCATATGAGAATTCACACCGGTGAAGTGCCAGCTGGAAAACGATCATGTGAATATTGTCTTGATGTATTTTAATTCCAAGTGCATGTTACTATATTTTCTTTGTATGGAGCTATGGGATACCTGATTAGTAAAAAATGTTTATGGGACACGTCTTTTTATCTTTTTTTTATTTTAGATTAAAGATCTTGTAGTAGAAACGGAATGAAATGAGTTCTAGAATGTAGAGAAATCTATGGACTTTCAAAGAATTGCATTATATCTGCTTGGATGGCTCGTATTATTGTGAGCTAAGATGGATCTATGAAGTTTTGTTTTGCTGAAATTGAAGTTCAGTGCCATTTTGGGAAATTTATTATTGACCAAACACATAACTTCTCACTTTGATTTGTCTACAATATCACTCGGATGTACTGTATATATACTAAATCTTGTTTGCTTTATTTTTATTTTTGTGAACTAGTATTTTATGTACATGTTTGGATTTCTTTTGAATTTCTTTGAACAATTCGATTGACCCAAGCTCCCCTTTTCTCTGTTGGTGTAGCAAATTCTGAATGTTTTATTAGTTATGGTGTCATGTTGATGCATTTGGTTCTTTGTAATGATTCTATTTCTCTCACTGACTTTTCTAGTTGCTTTGATTTTAAATTTTCTTCCAGTACTGCCTCATCTGAATCTTACCATTTGACAATCTTGTGTTACATGAACATTTTTTTAAATGTAAAAATAAGCAAGGATTTGTAGTTGACCCCTCTTTTGTATTTTTTGAGAGATTAAGAGCTAATTGTGAAGAATTAATGGTGCTACAACTTTCTCACATTAGAAATGCTTATGAAATACTGCAATTTTTGATCATACCAACACATCTCAGTTACCAAACTTAGCATATGAAGTGCTATATTTGGTAAGGAGTTTTTCAAATAATGTTTGAGATGTGTTAGTACTTTGGTACATTCTCGGAAAGCATGTTTAGAGAAAATGTTTCTTGTTATTGCCAGGAATCAAACTGTGCTGTATTTGAATTGACATTTCAGAAAATATTCCCCAAAATAATGAAAATTCTTCATATGAAAAGAACTGTTCATGAAATGATTTAAAGATATAATATTGAGAATTATATGGCTACAAGAAAGAGCGTCAATATTAAACATTGTTGTAACATTGAAAAAGTAAACATTTTCATTGTTAAAAAAATTTTTAAAAAAAAATTTTAAAAAATATTTAAAATTTGAGTACTTTTTGAGTAATTTTGCGTGAAAATACAGGCGAGAAAGTACATGCTCTTTTAGCACCCCTAGGTTTTTGTTTTGTTGTTGTAAAACAATTTCCAAAAGACAGACATGAAATACTGAAAAAATTTCATTTACATAGGATGATGCATTAAAAAGAGATAGTGTAATTTTGATTAGAATGATTCAGAAAAGAAGAAGTTGAATTACTTTTTCTTTCTTTTACTTTCTTTCTTCCTTCTTCTCTCTTTTTTTCTTCCTTTCTTTCTTTTTTTTCCTTTCTTTCTTCCTTCCTTCCTTCAGAATCCAGAGAATAATGACCTCTTGAAGTTCAAATTTTCTCAAAAATAGGTTAGTGGGTTTCTGTCAGTATAGTTTCAAAATACTGTATTGTTGCAAGTGCAATAAGAAGTTACTTGAAGTCAATATGGCATTTAAACCATGCGTTGTTAATTGCTTCATATATTTTATTAAAGATTAAGATTGGTTTACATACTAATAAAAATAAATTATGCTTACTGACAGGAATAATCATGTCTTTTTGATTGAGGCACTAAAGTGATATAATCTGGTCTGGATAAATGTTATTTACAAGATATGAATTTTTTAGGGGATAAGCCTTATTTTTGTGACTTTTGTGAGAAGACTTTTCCATCCAGTGGAGCTATGAAGAAACATCGCCGAATGCATACTGGTGAAAGACCTTATGAATGCAAGGAGGTATGTTATTAGTAATATAATTAATATTTCTCAAATGTTTTGTGATATTGTTGATGCACTTAAAATTATGTATTGAGTCTTTTTGTATGCATCTTGACAATGTGTGTGTGTGTTAATTGAACTTTCTTTCTATTGCTTTTTCGCATGGACAAATTTTGGGAATTAATGGTATGTTATTAAATATTATGTAGCATATTCTCTCTCTCTCAGAATGTATTGTTTTGATGTTAAATTTAATGTGATATTCAGTCAGATGAACTGGCAGTAATTATTGATAGTTTTCCGAAATAGAAAATACCGTTCAAAGAGTAGGGACTGCTCTGCAAGAAACATACAACTTCATGTTAATGATAAAATAATGATTGAGTGTCCTTCTGCAGTATTTTCTGTAGACTCTCTGTAGAATCTACCATTGAGGTACAATATTTTGTGGTTGTCTTTTTTAAAATTTATTTTTTGTTTAAAAAATGTAGTAAGTATCAGAATATTTTATGCATGTGTGATGCAAATTTAATGAGTAGTTTGAAGTCAGGAAATTCAATATAATCCTTGAGAGGTGCATCTGTTAAGTTGTATTTCAAAGGCATAGTATTTTGAATGGGAAAACTTTACTTTACTGCATTATTCTGAGCAACAACGGTGCCTCTCAGGTGCATCTACATGTAATGTTCCTTAGTCATGTTCCATCTGTCATGTTAAACTTATGGTCTGTGATCAAATCTAAAGATATTTACACACTTGTCTACAAATGACAATTAGAAATCTCTGTTGCAAACACTTCTTGCTTAATAATGCTTCAAGTATTGCAAATATTTGACATACTCTAGACCCAGTGATAAGTGGTCTTTCTATCTTGGCCGGTATTCTACCAAGGGAGTTTATAAGGAAAGGGCATTGTCTATACGCTTGCTGATGCACAGCTGGTAAATCTCACACAGCAGTTAGGTATTGAGCAATCAAGTAACTCAAGTTTACGTAAATATTGTTTATTTGGCACTAAAAGTTGCAAAAATATTTGTATCAGAGAAGCCCAACTCTGCGCGGGCACAATGACAATGGGTGAGCACAATTGCATAAAGTTATGTTAATGATTTAGAAACAGAATTAAGGAGTTTGTGTTTTTTGCTTGTTGCTGGTGGAAGCACTGATATTCTTGATGCAGCTCAGCTTGCTATCTTTATTTGAGGTATTAACAAAAAATTTGACGTATGTGAGGAACTGTTGAAGTGTGTTCCGTTGACAAACAACACTGCAGCAAATGATATTTATTCAGTGATTGTGCATTTACTGACAGAATATGAACTCATTAGGAATAAATTTTGCAGCATAACTATGGACAGGGCTCCTGCCATGGTAAGGAAAACATTCAGGTGTTGTGACAAAAATAAAAGAGAAAGTGCCATGTGATTTTTGTTGTAATTCTCTGCATCAGGAAACACTGGCATCCGAAGATTTGAAAATAGACCATGTTATGAAACCTGTAATTAAAACAGTTTTTTTACAAGTGTTGGATGGACAGTACTAACCTTTTGGAATTTCTGACAAACCAAGGAGTTATTTTAGACAGATTTTTTTAAAGTTATATGACCATATTGTAGCATTTCTGTGAGAAAAAGGTAAACCAGTTGATCATTAAGATGACTGGTGGCTTGATTGTGCCTTCTTGGTAGTCATCATTAAAAATGAACAACCTGAATATCAAGTTGCAGAGAAAATATTTGATTGTCACCAAAATCTATTCTTTTATCCAGGCATCGAAAACAAAATTAAGACTATGGAAAACTCGAATAAAATACCGAACATTCGATAATTTTCCACATTAAAATCATGTAGCACATCTAACCAGAAAAATGAATGAGTATTCTCAACTTGCTGAATGTGGCCTGGGAATTTAACAAATATTTTGAAGATTTTCTTGAAATGAACAAGATCAAATTTCCAAGTTACAACAATCAATTTGATTTTAATGTTGCAGAGGCACCAAACCATTCGCAAATAGAGTTTTTGAATCTTCAGTGCCACTGTGTTTAAAAAGACAAATTTAATGAAATCGGTAGTACATCTTAATATAACAGAGTACTTTGAGAAGTTGTACAAGTATTCTAATGGAAAGAAGAATGCAGCGCCAATTTTGTACATGGCAATTCGTATGTATGCAAACAGGTGTTATCCATTTTGAAAAATATTAAGAACTATAAGAATTTGGCTGGCTCGTGGCTCAGAGTCAAGTCTCTTGCATTTCACCAAGGAAGTCAGAGTTTGGTTCTTGGACAATCTCATGTGAAATTTGTTTCAACAAAACAAGTTTAGCTGCTTCACAATAGCTAGTCCAACTCCTGTGAGGTGTCCTCTATCCCAATTCTGGCCGCTGGGTAGTGACGCAGGAGTGCATGGTACACGCAGATACTGCCTGGTGGTCCTCTTGACAATAGACTGTGATGAGACTGGACAGTAGACATAAAATAAAAATGTTAATAGAGGATTACTCGGTAGTGCAAGTGCTCAACACTCGTTTAGGGGCTAGGAGACGCATTGTGTCATTATAGACGGAGAAAAAAGAAAAACATTGCTCAAGACTTAGTGATGAACATCGCCAACAGTGGCGGCCAGTGGGTTGTGATTTAGGAGGTGCAGTATATATGTTCTAACTATAACATACATTTTGCCTCTTCAAAATATTTCTTGAACGAGGAAAACAATGGTGTGAGTACAACCGATTTGCACGTATCAGGATTTTAATCCTTGATAAAGTGTTTTATGTTGATAATGGAAGATACAATTGTGCTCATGTAAAAATAAGAGATTTAAAAAAAAAAAAATTTCCAGCAAACAAAACCTTAATTTATGAAACCAGATGAAAGGGTCAGTATTCTTAGCTTAGTTAATAGCCGCTGACTCTGCTGAAAAAAACGTAGTAGGAGCACACTGCCCCCACCCAACTCCCAGTACCCCCACTCTTCCTCAAGCTTCCATTGCCTCGCATTCACCTGCTGTGGACAGACTCCCGAAAGTCCACGATACTACCCATTCCAAGAACCTTTATCTTTCGCATAATCAGTCACTTAAAACTAAATTCTTTCTCAAAAAATTGCGCTGGTGGTATGCACAAATTAAACTAGGAGGACACCAAGACTTTGAACTACAATAAGATATTATATTTGTCCTGAGTAAAATACATGAAATGCAATTTGATGCTTTCTATTTACATTTGTGCCACTTTTTACTGAACTTGAGAACATGTTAAAATATTTTCCACTTACGTAATTAAAATTCAATGTTTCCCGGACTTGCGTACATGTGTATATTTCAGCGGAAACCTTAGACTTGTGATCCATATAATAAACAGAAACTAATTAAAAATATGAAGGTCAAATTTTGGTCTTTTTTGTGCGGTTTGACGTGGAGTGGATCATAGGTTCAGTTGACGTAAATCAGATGATTTCTTGGCTGTCCGGGTGACGCCACGTCGCACGTGTGTTTTAAAAGGCGAAAAAAGCGGACAAAACTCAATATTTCAAAATTGTGTGATTTGCTTCTTTCAAGCACATATGAACAGATAAATGCCCAATGCTTTATGTATTATACTATAATTTTTTATTTTTTTATCCATTAATGTGTAGAATGTGTGCAAAAATGAGAATTTATAAGAACCCGAACGGCCTTAAATTCATCCCATTTCGGGATATGCATTTCTCGATTGTTATTAAAGTTATGAAATTAATTTGTACTTCAATTCTTTATAACTACATTTCTTACGAAAACCATAATTTTCATTTTCACATTAGTTGTAAATAAATTATTGAAATCATACTTACTAGAAGTAACATTACATTTGCGTTTCTTGACTTACAAAAAAATGTATGCATATATATGTCATGAAACTTGCAGTAATAATACAAGAAAGATCAGGGAACACATTCATGTAGGTTTCATCTGCAACTATTTGCAACTCTGGAAGCGTGAAGAAAGAACTTTCTTCCGCGCGGCAGTGCGCTGTGACGAGAAACAGAAGTCGGAGGGCGAGGGCTACTTTGACACGTTTGACCTAGGGCCACACTGGGATATTATGGAACCATGGGGCCTTTGCAATGATTATAATGTAATGTTATAATATGTATATCACCACATTCTCTAATGAGAGGGTGATTGGGTTTCTGGCGTGGGCAAGAGCATAGGTCACCACGCTTCTCAGAATTGACTGAAACAAGCACTCGATAGATAGACAACGATGAACAAGATGTCCGATGAAGGTATTGAACAGGGAACTCTTTCATCGCTCCGATTGCTCGTACTCACGATCACACAAAGCATCAATGAAAGATCCCCGGGATTGTAATCTGGTCGAGTTCTTCACTAATGTTGCATTGCAGTACGAGAAGCGAAAAATGAATTTTTAAATGAATCGCAGTAAGCTCCATCAAAAAACTAGAGAAAATAAAAGTGATTGTGGCGCAAAACAAGAACAGTTTGTACTAACACATTTCACAAACAAATTTGACCTAATTCTAGAAAAACAAAGGGGAGGCTCAAGGAGCCCACCACCTTGATATTACTTTCATTTCACTTTATTCATGTGCTCAACATGATTGAGTATTTACATAATTGTTGAGGCAGTTTCACTCTTCGTTTTCCACAGTTATGGCAGAAAATTTATTTTCTCAATAGTGTAGAGAACATGAATCTTTTTTAAATCTGCATTTTTCTAGTATGGGTTTTGGTCCCCCCCCCTCCCTTCGTAAAAGATGTAGTTTTACCATTGTGCTTTTAGTGGTTGTGTTTTATTTTCCCTTTCATCTATGTACGAACATTTTGTTGTTTTTTGCAATGGCTATGTTGTCAACCCTCATACATTATTAGTAAACACTCCCTGAACAAAATTGACTGTGAGAGAGACTATTTTTCAGTTGTTTATTTACTTAAGATGTTAGGAAGGTTGGCTGAATTGGAAATAGCAGAATTACTGAAGGCTTGGCCAGTACATAAAGAGAGTGAATATGAAGATATTTTAGAAGCATTTGCAAATGAAGAGGATACAGAATACAATTAAGTTACAGTTGATAGTACAGTAAATAAATTCTTTTACTGAAATGATTGCTAAGTTTGGAAGAAAATATCCATCAGTTCCGTTGAGGCACTCCTAAAACACACATTGCTAATATTGTTAAATTTTCTATTGAGGGTACAACTCATTATTTTCAAGAAGTGTTCAAAAAGTGATCAAAAAGTTTTTTCTCAATCAAGAATTCAGATAATTGTAACATACAAATGAAGCTGTACAATGAAATATTGGAAGGATGAATAAAACAGAGGTTTATGTATTTATTAGTGTAGTACTACTTATGGGTCTATATCAAGACAACAATGTTTCAGTGCATGATATGTGGTCAGATTTGCTTGGGAAAGCAATATGCAGAGCCATTATTGGTAGAGATAGATTTTTACCGTCCTATATCTGATGAAAAGAACATGACAGCTGACCATTGAAAATTTAAGTTCGCACCGTTTCAGAATGTGTTTGATAGCTAAATGCTTCACTTCCCAAGTACTTCCCTCCTACATTTCACAATACTATGGATAAAATGTTGTCTCTGTTCAGAGGTCAATGTCAATTTGAAGTTTTCATGAAAATAAAAACGAAGAAGAAACGAGCAGATTAAAAATCAGAGAAAGAGGAAGACAACTCTGAAGATACCGACACTACTGACACTGAAGATGCTGATGCTAATGCCAATGACTTTTGTTGTTGTTGACTTTTGTCGCCTGACTCCAGGAGGGGTCTCTTTGATTGGTGTTGTTCTTATCATTGTTGGCTTGACTCCACTCCCCTGTACAGAGATGGGGAACAAGAGTCTGGGTGTTTGGAAGGATGTGCTATTTTATTAAGGTAAAGAAGGGTTATTTTACTTGAGGGTGTTCATGGGTGACAGGGAAAAATGGGAAAGATAAAGGGAATGGGAAATGATAGGGGAGGGAAAGAGGTGAGGATTGAGTTTGGGAAGTACTATTGCATAGTTGTCTATTTTTACGTTGATTCGTCACTGTCTGGTGTTGGTAGTGTTGTTCTCTACGTCGTAGTCATGTCTGTCTGCCCTCTGCTTCGTGTGATGGGGGGGAGGAAGTTGTAGGATGTCTAGCGGATGTTTCTTATGGGTATGTCTGGGTAAGTTTCAGAGGATGTGATGGTGGGGTAGGATACGTTGTCTGATGATTGTTTACAAATTTACAGATGTGTGCTATGGAGGTAAGTTAGGATATGGGGGATTTTGTGGGTCTGCCTTAGATCGTTGAAACGGGCATAGATTGGTGGTCGTAAAATGGTTCTGAGGATATAATTTTCAGCTCGGGTTAACTTCAGGTGATTTCAGTGGGTAGTGTTAAACCCAGCAGGATGGGCATAGGAGAAGATCGGATGGATATAGGTGAAATAGGTGTGGATCTTCTTTTTGATGGGGAGGGTTGGATGTGAAAGGATAGGGTATAGGGCACCGGTGATGTGGATTGCTTTAGTGGTTGTCTGTTATATATGGTGGAACCAGTTAAGGTGGTGGGAGAGGGTTAGGCAGAGGTACTTTACTTCATGGGACCAGGGGATGTCGAAGGTTATGGGAGGGGGATTGGATGGGTGTCTTTTAAAAGAAAACAGGATGGCTTGGGATTTGGAGGGGTTAATGGTGATGTTGTTTTGGGAGGCCCAGAGGTTGAATGTATCGGTAGCTTGTTGTAGTCTATGAAAGGAACGTTGAAGAGAGCGGAGGGATACAAGGAGAGCAAGGTCATCGGCATACAGGAAGGTTCGTACTCCAGGGGTGGGTGGAATATCATTTAGGTAGATTGAGAAGAGGATAGGGGATAGCACAGCTCCTTGTGGGACACCGACTTGGATAGGATGGTTGTGGGATGTTCTGGGCAGGTGACTAATGACCAGGGCGTGGGCATGCTTTGGGATGTAAGGATGGATTTTCATGAGATGGATAGGGTGAGATACGGAGTCGTATGCTTGGGTGGGATCAGTGAGGATAGCGGGGATTCTTTATGGTCATGGAGAGGAGTGACAATTGCTAGGGATAGGTTGAGTGTTTGGAGGGGTTGCGGAGCGACCCTCCCTGAATCCAAATTGGGAGATTTTAATAATAGGGTCTAGGATGGGAGTGAGGCGAAGGAGAAGGAGTTTTTCAAGTATTTTACTTAGGATGGGTAGCAGGCTGATGGGGCGGTAGTTAGAAGGGAGCCGATAATCCTTGCTGGGTTTAGGGATCATAATCACGCGGACGGTTTTACAAGTGGTGAGGAAGTTGGATAGTTGAAGTTAGGAGTTGAGGATGAAGGTCAGTAGTTCGATAGCATTTTTAGTTAAGTTGGTAAGTGGGGAAGGGGACGCTCCATCGGGTCCTGGAGTCTTCGTACAGTCCAACGTTTGTAGGAGTTGTATTTCTACATCGTTAGTAGTCCATAGTTGCCGTTCAGGTAGGAGTGCGGGGTTTCGGAGTTATGTCAGGATTACATTGTCTGGAATAGGAATGTTTGGTGGGCGGAAGCATGGCTAAGGATTGGGCGAAGGTGTTGGTGATGGTTTTGGGGTCAAAAGTTAGGGCATTGTTGCTGGTGAGGATTGGGGATATTAGGGGAGGGTCGTTATGTACTGCATGCATTACTTTAAATAAGTTATAGGGGCTGCGTTTGCCCATAAGGAGGTCATCGAACTTGTGCATCTCGTCTAGTTGTAGCATAGTATGTAACCGTGTGTCTGTTTTAGTTCTCTCTTGTCTTCGTCACATCTGTATTTGTAAAATCGTCGTTGCAGTCGTCTTTTATGTCTAATTGAAGTCAGTATGTCATCAGGGAGGGTGGGGTGATGATTTTTGGGGAAAGTTGTGCTTTTACGGTGTGATTGTTTAATGTGGCAGGTGAGGTGTTTAATTGACTGGTCTTTTTCTTGGGTAGAGGTAATGTTGGAGGGAACAAGGATTTTTTTGGACAGGATACGTTTGAATTGTTTCCAATCGGTGATGGGTGGGGATGGAGTTTTGGGGAGTATGTGTTGAGAGGTGGTAGAACAGGGAAGAGTGGTAGGGTTGAGGGTGAAGAACTATGGTTGTGTGTTCAGGAGGATGTTACGATAGTTGTCCAAAAAGTCTTCAAGTCGTAGTCATGCTGTTACTAGTCACAGCACCATCCAGTTGATTTGCAATTAAGATCTTCGATGATGAAAGGGTGGGGGAGGTTGGCCAGTATGTCGGAGTCAGGGATGGGGGTTCTAGGGCTTTTGTATTATGAAATGATGATCGGGCATGATGTCATGCCTATGGTAATGGCAGTTCACTCTAATGCTATTGTAGGTGGGAGTGGGTATGTGGGATGGTGCGACGAATCAGGATAGCCGTGCCGCCTTGTGACCTAAAGATTCTATCTGAACTGGTAACTATATAATTGGGGATGGAGAAAGGGTGGTTAGGTTTTAGAAAAGTCTCTTGTAGTAGTAGGATCCTGCTGGAGTAGTCTTTGAAGAATTAAATAAGGATATGTTTCTTTTCAGTTATTCCACCATCCGCATTCTTCGATGATAGAGATAGGATTTGAAGAGCAGCCATTTTAATTAAGCTTTTTCAATCAGTTTGATTCCGGCGGTGATTAGTTTTGTAACAATGTCGTCAGGGCCTTTGAGGATATTGAGGGTGGGTAGGTGATGGATTATGGTTTTTGCTGTTGGGTTGTTTAGGAGGGAGATGAGCCCTTTGACGCTGAGCACTGTAGATTGGGGAAGTGATTGTTCAGGAGTGGATTGAGGTGGATTTGGGTCCGTAGCTGCAGCATATTTTGTGGTCTAAGGGGAGGGAAAGATTGGGATGATAGGTTTGGGGATGGGATTGGTTGAATTCTATGCTATAAATACCAGTTCCTTGAAATGTATTTGGGGCTACTTTTTTCCTGATTTCTCCTAGGTGATGGACTATAATGCCTTTGTTTTGAATTTCTGTTTTTATAGGCTCTCACGGCATATGTGAGTCGAGGCCTTTTATTACTAATCTTTTCCTGCGTTTTAGGGTTGCTCTGTGAAAGAAGTAGTAAAGTTCTGTATCCGATTGATGGGCATGTAGAATTCTGTCAATCATTTGATGATCTTCTACACTGCCTGGACGTAATATGATTGAATGTGTATTTATTTGCGCATATAGGACTTTCTTGCAATGTTCTTTTAAATGCCACGGTGCCACGTCGGTGAGACCGACCGGTGTGGCGTCATGGAGAAAAACACACAGACATTTACAAGTATGTACAAGTTTATTTACATGTATGTACAATAACCAACTTCTGCTCCGAAACTACACACTTGTGAGTAATTTCCCTGTGGATACCCCACATATCTAGGGAGGCCCCGTCCTCTCTGACGCTACTCCCGCGCCACTACCGTGACCTCGTCACCCGTGCACTAGGCACGACACGCTCCAGCCTGGGCGTAAAGTTTTGCGCATCGCGCGAGGTTTCCAGAATTAAAACCCACCGTGTGAGCTCGTCGGTTCGATTTTATACCAGAGTGCAGCCGTTACGTGACAGTCCTAGGTGTGGGAAGGAGGCTCACGTCTATCACGTCCCCTTTGTCTAAATGTATCCCAACGCCGGGCGCCTAGCTATTCATGCCCGCAGGTATGCGATACTTCCGCTCCTCCTCCCACCCGCGGCCGCCAACGTGACGCTACACCGGGTCCGCGATTTTTTATTTTTTCTTCCTAGGTAAAAGCTTCAAATAGAGGATAATTTTGAGTATCTTAGTGTGGTATCATTTGTTTTATAAGTTGTTTGGGAGTTTGTTTTGCTAGTATCCGACGAGCTATTTACAGGTTTTGAGCTACTGATTGTTCGAGCTAATTTGTCTTCTACAGAAGTTATTGCGTCGGGGTCGACAGGGAGTTGATGAATCTTTTAGTAAGCGTAATATTATTTTGGGCTGCTTGGTCCGCCTTTTTGTTAAGTTCTTAAATTGTTCATATTATCTTCTATTTTTCTTTTTTAAACATTCACGCCCTCTTTCATACTTAATTTATATTTACAAAATACATTCACTTATTCATACCACTTTATGCTCACTACACTATTTACGCTGATTTTTCGCCACGGCGCCGACTTTACTTAGGCGTCCGTGGCGCCGCGACGTCTTCGTAGCTTCCTGGCGGATTAGGCCCGGCGGAGCGCGTTTCCGCATCTCCGGCGCGATTTCCGGCATCTGGGAGCGGCGACCGCCTCCCACGCACTAGCTGCTCTCCCGCATCGCACAGCTCAGAAAACTTGTGCGGGGGAAGTGCGCGGAAAGTGAAGGCGATGTGCTTTGGGCCCTTTCTTCTGTGGAAGGCCCTGTGCACGCCGCTACGCCGGTTTCGCGCAGGATGCGCGGAGCGGACGGCCTCAGCGCCTGCAAGCGCCGTCTCCGCCCGCCTCTGCAGCTCCGCCGGGAACTGATTGCGCACGCCCAGAACTCTGAACATATCAGGGTTGCGGGGAGTGCGGTAGAGTCTGGTATTTGAAAGATGAGGGCGCGCCACTCTGTTCCCTGTGACCCGAATGGGGCGCAGAGTGAAAGGAGGAGCGGCAGGGAAACCTCGCATGCATACGCCCACAAGAGGCGCACGCACGCGGTGAATAAGCACCGCTTTAAAGAAATGGAAAGATCGGGAGAACGGAGAAGAGGTTCCAAGAGAAGAGTGCGGTTTTTGATCGTGGCCGCGAGATATCGAGCGTGCGCATGCCAGCAAAGACCACTGTAAAGTAGGTGCTTCGTGCGTCATGCTCCGCGTTGCTGTGCGTCGGGTATTATATATTGTCCGGCCTGGGCGCCCGGTTGGGGCAGGTGCGCCGTGATTGACGGAGGGGTTTCTCTGATTGACTTGCGATCTGTGCCAACCCGGGCCTCGTGCCGGCCGTGCTCGTGGTCGGACGGCGTGGGGCAGCCCGCTCGGAGTCGCGGATAGGTGGTAGTAAGGCTTTCCAGGCGTGGTTAAGGTTGAGGCCGGTGACTGTGTTGATGTTGTGTGGCCGTCTATTAATTTCCAGAACCTCTTTGATGCCTCTAGGCCAATACCGGTTTTCCTTGTGCCGGAGCAGGGTCTTGTCAAAATCAATGGCATGTCCCGAAACTTCCGAGTGGTGCGCTATTGCCGAACGGTTGGTTATGGTTGTAATGGGATATGTGTTCCTTAAGACATTCGTGGTAACGCGTCTTAAATGCGTACGTTGTGAAGCTTGTCGGGTCCTGTGAATACCGTTCGGATGTTGTTTTTCCGAAGTAGTTTTCCCACCCGGTCGGCGACACCGCGGACGTAAGGAAACACGGCTAATTAGCCTACCACATTTTGTGAATAGATGGTGATGCGACTCAGTGTGGAGGTATCTGTCCGTGTGCGTCGGTTTTCGGTAGATCGAGTGTCCCAAGGTGCCATCTTCACGTTTGCTGACAAGGACGTCCAAGGCAGACATTTGTTCATTTAGGTCTCCATAGTGAACTTGATGTTGTGGTGGATGTTGTTCAGGTAGAGTAAAACATCCTGTAATAATTCCAGTCTGTGTGGCCAGATTACAAAAGTGTCGTCCACTGAGCGAATCCAGAGAGACAGGTTGTGTGGGGCATTCCGAAGAGTCTCTGTCTCAAACACTTCCATGAATAAATTAGCAACAATGGGTGACAGCGGCGAACCCATCGCCGCTCCTTCAGCTAGTGCATAGAACCAGACTTGATACTGGAAGAATGTGGACCCACAAAATGTGGATCCTGAGTTCAGAACATATTAGAGAAAGTAATTTGCTGCATATATGAACAGGAATTATCCACTTAAGTATCAGGGACCTACAATACCCATTTTTCAGCCGAAAAGTTTTTTTTTTTTTTTATGCTTTTGAAATATTTTTCATTAATTAATTACTATTTCCCTCTTGGAACTCAATTGATAATTATCTCTAAATATTTACACTGGCCAAAGTATTTTCTGTAAATTTTATGTAATTGATTTGCCCTGCTCCGCTCATAGATTTACTGTATACTGGAATATTTAGTACGTTGATTTTATTACTGTTTATTTGTGGGTATTAACATGCAACATGCTAGATCTTACCTTGCTGTATGCGGACATGCTGTCTGTACTGACTCGTGAATTCTGGAAATTCTGTTAATTAAATAATTTTTTTAAATTGATGACAACTGACTACAAATTATTGACCTTGTTCCAAGCAAACAAATTAACGATTTGTAGTAAATGAGCTTTCTAATTTTTCTGTACATTAGAGATTTCTAATTTTTCTTTTATAAAAGAATGATCCTTCTGGTACAAGTCAAATTCGTGACTTATATCTTTGTGCGCATTGATAACTTCTCAGTTGAACTCTGGTTGGAATGTCCATCACGCCTTCTTTCTTGATGTCACCTAGTTGATGTTAATTTTATTGTCTTGCTTATCGTAATATTTCTCAATATCAAATTCTAATTAAAATGTCACCCGTGAGTTTGTTAGTTTCTTTCTGGTTTCCTGAATAATTGATCTTATTTGTAACGTATCCGTGAAATTTCCCTATTCTATACTATGTGTGGGTATCTATTCGCGACTACCTAATGTTCACCAAAAAATTGTTCACTGCAAGAAATATCTACGATTCTTCCCTATTCTAATTTTGTCTCCAAAAATAAATACATTCCAAATTGCAATTAATATTTAAAATGTTTTTAACATTCTTTAAATTCCTGATATTAGGACTCAGAAAATATCGAACACAATTCCATACTACACACTTCTCTGTATCGGAAATAATCAAAATCCCAGAATTGCGCGCCCCGTCTAATGGTGTTCGTAACGTACCAGCTTATGGTGCCATGGCCCACTGCTAGTGATCAAAAGAGACCGAACTCGTCTTTCTATGCCACACCATTCCTCCTCCACACACATTCTTTACATATTACCAGGGGCTTTGTTCCTCTCTTTCGATATCACTATACTCGTGTCTTCTCTGGACTTGCTTATGTACTGATCACTCTGACAACCTCACTTCTTTGACATAGTCCCCATTCTGCATGCCTGAGTCACACATATTGATACAATATTCACTAAATATTATGATGCTGTTCATGTTAATAAATGTGGGGGTATTTCTGGCTTATCACATTTTACATAACTTTCTCTATAGTACATATGTAGTTTGCAACTAGGGCATTGCCCTGTTGCTACCTTTTCTTTTGATCAAAATAAAAACAATGGGGTGATAGATTTTTATACTCCCCCTCAAATGCAGGTTCACAAAAGGTTAATGAACTTAATTAATAAGCAAACTTATAAATTCTTCAGATTTCTCTGACCTACCCTGAAAGGCATATTTAGTTTAACGTTGCCAATGTTAACTTATGCAGTAGACACAACTAACAGTAAACAAAATAAAGGAAGAAAGAAGTCTAACTTATTCAACAGTTTGTATCCCTGGTGGAATTTTTGGCAGGATAATCAATAGTTTATTCAGCAGTCATGGTTCATGGAATCTTGTTGGGTGGGTGAGGAGGAAAAGGTTTCAACTGTGTGTTGTGGCCAATTTTATATTCAACAGCTATTAAGCCTTTCCAGACCTCCATGACATAAATTGTTGAATAAAATCTTACACAAAGCTTATGATTATTCATTACTATTCTCGTTTCTTTATTCTCTTATTCTTCCTATTTTACACTTTAAAGTATTTCTTTTTGTTAATTTGTTTTATATTTTTTTTTTTTTTTTCCTTCTCCTTCTTCTTCTTCTTCTTCTTCTTCTTCTTTTTTATTATTATTATTATTTTTTTTTTATTTTATTATTATTATTATTATATTGCATTTTTTTTCTTTTCTATTGACCATTTCTCACACTGACTGTCACTGCACTATTCTGCCAGACCTTTTCTGTTCCTCACTGTAGTATTGATAATGTCATTCCTCGTTTTCTTCTTTCGAAAGGGATCTACACACCCCCCTTTTAAATGTTTCTTCGTTTTCTTTTTCAGCTTTCTCTACAACCATGTATCTTGTCTTTTCATTGTTTATTTTGAGTCCACATTTTTTATGTTTCTACTAATTTCTTTAGCTTATATTCAATATCATCTTGATCTTCAATTAAAACGACCTGGTCGACAGCAAGAAGGAGATCTTCTCATTTCTGTCAGATACTCCCATATTTCTACATTTTCCATTCCCTTAGAGTTTCACAGATAAATATCTGAAACTAAGTTGCTGGAAGATGACATTCTTGTCTGAGACTTATTTGTTATAAACCTTCCTGATATTTCATTTCTTACCTTAACATGATTCATACTGTTTTCATAGAGGTTTTTAATTATGTTTATCAAGGCAGGATTTACCTTTTTTTCTGTTAGGACTTCCCACGTTTTATTTATCGGAACATTATCATAAGCCTTCTTTAAATCAATAAAAATGAAACCATAGTTCTCTGTTTGTTAAGTTTTTCTTTTCAATAAACTGTTTAAGAGAATATTAACCATAGACACCTCTCACATGGCCAAAGGCTGCATAGTCCTCTTTCAATTAATAATATAGATGTTTTTGGACTTTTCTACAAGTACCTGGGTATTTAACAAAACCAGACATTTCTCACATGGCTGATGGCTGCAGTGTTTTTTTGTTTTCTTTTTTTTCAATTTCTGTGTGCATTGGAAATTACTAATATGGATGTTTATTACAGTGCTAAATCCAAAATCTTTATTTATCACTGAGAAAAAAGAAACAAGGTAGAAAAAAACTGAAAGTTACTATGTTGTTGTTATTATTATTATTATTATTATTATTATTATTATTATTATTATTATTATTATTATTATTTTAGGTACTGCTAAGATGCATTCTGAAACATTCATTCAACATTTTTAATATCTGTGTCATATCCTCCAGTTGTGTCTATATATGTAAGTTAGTATAAGGGAGAATTTAACTTGGTGATTTAGAGTTAAAGTTAATATTTAAAACTTCTAATGAACGAATGAGTGCAGCTTAAGCTCTAAAGGTTTGGACTTGCACTGATATAGTTCTTTATAGCAGAAATTTTACTGAATGTTTCTGTCATATTTGGATTTCTTGCCAAGGTGGGGATATATGCAAAACGGAACTTTCGTTGACATTCTTCAGGGTGCACTCTCACCACATCTTGTGTATGTTCACACGACATAAAAGAATTACTTTTGATCTCACCAGCTATTTGATCTCATTTTGCTATTAAATTTGTTATAAGATTTATTAATCTAATATTTTTACTTTGAATTGATGTTAGTGTGATTAATTGTACATATTTTTTATGCAGTGTTTTGCTAAATTTGCTGCCAAAGAAACCCTCAATCGGCATGTAAGAACACACACTGGTGTGAAACCTCATATTTGTCAGTTTTGTGGAAAGAGTTTTATCCAAGCTTCCCAGTTGCGAGCCCATGTTTTTCATCATACAGGTGAGTGAAAGCTTTTGGAAAATGTACTTCCAATTAAATACCAGTATGATTAAATTTACAAAATTGTGCTTGGCAAAAGTCAATAAAAATATTTACAATAAAATTTCATGATCATGGCATCATCAATTGTGTAAAAGCAGTGGGCATTGTTTTTAAATCTCTCAGTTTCGTTTTTCTTTCATTATCTCTTTCCTTTGGTTCTTTTGTTCAGGTACTTGTTTTCTAAAACCTGTTTTCAGGAAATAGTTGAAAAGAAATTTCTCATAACATATGTGCTAAATTAAAAGTAATAAGCAACAGAAAGTTCATTTTTTTGCATTGAAAAATTGGATATCTGTCTGAGCTACACAACAAAATTTCAGCCAAAATTTAAAATTTATCCAAAAATGCTTGAGGAAAATATTCTCTAATAAACTTATTTCTTGAAATGTTTCACATGAATTAAATTCTGTGAGCTTAATACACAATACTTCTTAACTACTTTTTTTATTTGAAACATTTGAAATGATTTTCAGAAACTACAGATACCTTTACTGTTTATTAATTCTTTATGTATGAAGGTTATATTTGAAGACATTGAAATTATCAGTATAGACCTTTAAATTTTGAATTTTAAATGTTTTTGATAAAAAAAATTAATTTTTTTTAAAAATTTAAAAATTTTTGCAAAAATTGTAAAAACTAAATTTTAAAAAGGTTATACTTTTATATTCCTAAAATTGTTTATAGCTACTGCAATTACTTTGTGGTTAAAACATATTGATGTAGAGTACAGAATAATGCTCATAAAGAATCTTGGAATACACAAAGACAAAAATCATGTTAAGAAAGGTTTAAAAATGTTTCTTTTGATTTTTAGTGAAAGGTTTTAGTAAAGACAAAATGTTTTCTCCTTAATTATTTGAAACAAACTGTCATTGTCGGGACGATTTTGTGGAATTTTTTGAATTTTGGAGAATAGTTAATAATTAGATTCATAAATGACATTTTTCATAACTTTGGGTAATAAATCAAGCATAGAATCAATTAATTATCTTGGCACATTAGGTCTAGTATTTGTACTGCATCTTTGATTTCTTTATACAGTAGGTTTATGTCAGGTTTCTTGAAAAATCTTTCAAAAGAAACTTCATCATACATTATAGTCACAGGATTGCAAAATACTGTAACTTCCTCAGAAATACCCTGCAACACTATTGATGAGTAAAATTTACTCACTGTCTGGAAAAAAACACCCCTGAAACAGACAAAATATCTTTCAAGCAACTTTTTCTCCGAGATGTGCATTTCAAATTGACTTTTGAAGACCAAACTGCTAGTGGCTGGATTGTCTTAGGTTAAGGACTTTAAAGCTAAAAATGTTCTGCAATAACTCCTACTTTCTTGAATTATTTGTAATGCTTAGGTAGTTGAAACTGTAGTTATAGGACGATGCCAAAACACCTTTAGACTTGAAATTTTAGAAAATTCATAGACCTCAGTGAAAATCATACCTGTACCACTTTTACTGTCTTATATTCATAGGCCTGTATATACGAAGAAATATAAGTAAAAAAGAGAGTTATGTAATCCTGCGAAGTATTGATGTCACAATTTTAACGAAAAAAGCTCCGGTTTGAGGGCCTCTGATATCAAAAGGTATTTCCACCTCTCCTTCCAATAGCCCGATTATGTCTGTGTCTGACTGTCACTGCACTCTTTTATCTTTTTTGTCTGCCCATTTTGTTGTCAGTCCATCTGGTTGTCTGCCTGTCTCTTGTCCGTTGATTGGCCCATATGTCCAAGAACAATTTTAGTGCTTAAGCTATTCATAATATATTTTTCTGTCAATGTAGCTCAGTCAGCAGATATGATACGAATCTTTTAGTTTTTGAGGTTTCTTCACATAAAGTCGGAATATTTTAGGTTCTCTTTTGAGGTTGAATAGGTGTAATGTATTATAAAATAGTATCCCTAGAATGGTGTTGAATTTGCTTTGATTACATCAGTGTGAAAAAATTTTAATATTATCGTAGCCTTTTAAGTCGGTTGTATTGACTTAGGAAATAATTGTATTTTAATTGACGAATTATTTTCAGGTGAGCATGGATTCACATGTGAGCACTGCAGTAAAGCTTTCAATCGCCGTGCACGTTTACTCATGCATGTAAAGTACGTCCATGAAGGGGCTAAACCCTATGAATGTGAGCAGTGCAGCAAAACATTCGTGAGGAAAGAAGATTTGGCCCGACATAACATATTGCATTCAGGAATAAAAGGTATATAAATATTTATTATATTGATTTAACTCTGATCATGATCAGAGTTAAATAAAAACTCAAGAGTGTACAATTTAAAGTCACATTGTAGATGTACATGCAATTGTACATGACATTGTACAAGTTAGCATTGTTGAATGAAATCTTGATTCATAAGCTTTCTAACCCTTCAGGTATTATTGTTGAATTATTCTATATGTATGTATATTTTATCTGTATATCTTATTTTGTAAATACTCTTATTACTCTATCTAAAACAGTAATTTTTGCCTATCTATTACCTTTTTTTTAATTTTTGTTCATATCGTTTAATAAATAATATATTGTATATTACTTACAGGTCTGACTTAAGAATATGAGTTTAATTTCTAGAGGTGATTTCTTTACCCAACTCATTTGGTTACAACAATTTGTTATCTCATGATTTTTAACATTCAGAGATGTAGATTAAAAATTGTTCACAGTGCCCAGTATTTTTTATCATCATAAAAGTTTGAAACAGATAAAGATTATATATATTTTAATTTGAACCATTGTTTTTATTATTATTACTATTATTATTATTATTATTATTATTATTATTATTATTATTATTATTATTATTATTATTATTTTGTCTTGTTTATAGCCCATAAATGCCCCATCTGCCAAAAGGCATTTGCTATGAAATCATCATTGAAGATACATCTTTTGACGCATACTAAGGTGTGTATGGTACAAAATATTTTTCAAATTATATTTTAATACCTTTAACAATTCTTTTTAGGTGAATTATTGAGTCTGATAAAAAAATTTAAAAAATAAATAAATTGACGTATTATTTGCATTAGAAAAAAATTATAGTCCATTTTGTACTGAAATTGAATTGTTTGTCCTGAGTGAATAATTAATGAGGCTTGGATTTTATCAAGAAATTAGTATTTATTAATGGCAGTTCAGTGCTGAATTATTGAAACCAATACTGCAATATGTTAATTTCTTCCAGATTTTAGAGAGGTTTAAATAAAAGACAGCACAGGGTGTGCAATTTTTACACAGAGGATACAATGCTTATTTATGTGCATTTCATTCAGGGAATTCATTCTAGAGATTTGTAGTGGTGTTTCATAATTTAAACCAATAAGTTGCATTCATGATCTAATTACAAAACTGGCAGATAAAGAATATTTGGAAATAAAAATTATATTCTGTATCAATAATTTACTGTTCTTATGGATTTCTGTTATGAGAAGGAAAATTGGGTGTTGCAAGAAATGTTTGAAATAGTTGAGCAAGGAAATTTTTGGGAATAAAAATATATTGTGAATGTAATTAGTGTTTGTAAAGGATATTATTACATTTTATTATCACATGTAATTATAATTTTGCATTATTCTGAGTTCTCTAAGGCTTAGATTTTAAATGTTAAGAGCTCATTTAATCTTATTCTGCTGAAATATTGTAAAAAATTCACATACAATAAATGTTCATTATTTTACCTTGCAGTCAGATCACATCAATGAAAATCAATTCACAATTTTACATGCCAAGTGAAATCTTTTCTGCAGCATAACTGTTCAATTAGGGACTGTACTGAGCAACAAAAAGGGAAATAATATTTGTTTTAACAATGATATGAAATGTATTGGTTACCACTATAATTGAAAGGTTGAGAATTATAAGGGTATTAACTACGTTTTCACGATTCAAAGAGGTATTTTTTGTTGTTTTTTTCCCCACGAAAACAAAGAGCGTAAATTCTGTATCTCACTACTTTAAAAATGTGTAAGATATTAATTGAAGGTTAAGTCTGACAGGTTTATTAGTAAAATACCTATTTAACAACTGTCATTAACTTATTTGCCTGTTTAAAATATTTTTTATTGTAACATTGTCCCATTGTGTTCTTTGAATTCAGGTTCCAATTTTCGGAATAAAATCTCTTAGTATAGGGCCTTGGTAGCGCAAAAATGGATAAATCCAGTTGCTAAATTCAGAAAAAAATCCTTTAGCACATGCTGTAGCCAGAATCCATATTTTGTGGGTCCTAGATACTGAAAAATCGAATGACGGCAAAATGTGTCTGTCCATCCATCAAGCCTAGCAGCTAAACCATCTTTCGTCATCAAACCTAACAGCTAAACCGTTCAGCAGATTTTCTCCAAAATTGATATTCCCCAATTGATCTAATTTCATGTCCCCTTAAATTTGAAACCGATGTTTTAATTTTGAGGGGTACTTTATATGAAGCCCCTGGAACATTTTCAAAATTTTCAAAAAATTGGCTGTGTTATTTTGTATTAAATTTTGTTGTTGGACAATGTAGAGTATGTTTAAGAGAATGGTGCAGGTCTCATTTTCATTGAAAATTGATTTTTCAAAAACTGCAAAAATTCATAATTTTTTCAGTGTGTTCCTACAACTATAATTATGAAGATAGAGATGTTTTTCCTTAATGAAAGATGTTCTTTAAATATAGATTTTGAAAGAAGGTCATGTACAATTTTTCAAAAATTTCAGTACTTGTCACGTAATAGTTTGTTAAACTACTGTCAGAAAATCGGTGGCCCAACTCATCAAATTGAATCGATTTTAATAGAGACAGATCATTTCCTGTTTATTAACAAAAATAATCCATGGCTGCAGCAAAGATAGTACGTCTCAAATTCTACTGAGAGCACTAGTTGTGGGATCACGGGAACAGATAGAACCCTTCTAATATTTTGGCACAAGGGGGGGGTTCAAGATCATCATTATCACATTTGGGGGTTTTAGATGCGAGATCGATGAAAACAAAATGGCAGACCATATTCTATGCACAAAATACAATAAGAAAACATGTTTATCTCAATTTTGTCAAAATATCAGTTAGTACCCTTATAATTCTCAACCCTTCAATTGTATAAGACCTGTAACAAATATTGTACCTCAGCTTCTGAGTCAAGGTACCCATCTTCATCAGGTTTTTATCAAGTTTCCTTGATCCTTTGAGAAAATGCTGAGATGGACCCTCGTTTTGCTCCTGAATATAAATGTAGCTTTTCTAACAGTGTGTTTTCTTGAGCTCTTTCTGAAACTAGATACTAGAATAATCATTTAATGTGGCAGTAAGTCAATTCTTTCATGTAAAACACTAGCGATAATCTAGCAGATTTGCCTTTGCAAATAGTTTTTATTACACATTGTTTTTTCAAAAATTACAAAAATGTAATTTTTTTGACATCTCTCTCGTGTCATTAATATTTATGTTAGTGTTGATTTGTTCAAATTATTGCATTTTTGAGTACATGTGCTTCAAATATTGTCCTATAAAATTTCTCAAAAACTCGTTTTCTGTAAAAATGGGCTCAAAGTTCTGCATTTTCAAAAAATGGTCATCCACCATTTTCTTAAAACCCACTCCAAATTTTTCCTTCAAATTTTTTGTACAGATAGTGATTAATGAACTGTTTAAGGGGACATAAATGTCATTTTCCTCTCTGTGTGTGTGGGGGTGTGGGTGTGTGTGGGGGTGTGGGGGGGGGGCACGCGTCAAATTTTTAATTTACACTAACACTTAAACAATATTTTCTTAACAACTGCTCCAAATTTTTCAACGAATATTTTCATTTAGGACAAAGTTTTATTTTTCTTTAATATTCTTAAAGTAATCTTTTGATTCTACCACTAGAAATCTTAAAAATTGAGAGTCGGTTAGTTGGCAGTGCTAGATAGCAAGTGGCAAGAAGATGGGGCAAGATCATAAAGCTAACAGAAACCAAAGAAATTAGGAAATTAACGAGAAAGTCTGTGCCATTTTGTAGCACCACTAGTTTCTTTGATGACATTTGTTTTATGCATGAAGACCTGCATAATTTTCTTATGGAATAATTGGTTTATTTGAGTGAGAGTCAAACTCACTTTCAAGTGAGTTTGTCGTAAAAAGCATCAACCAATCATAATTAATCAATTAGCCTTATAATCTGCCAAGCTGAAATTGTGTTAAACTCATTTGTGTCTCAGAAAGTCTCTCATTCATAATTGAATGAGATATAAATAACCAAAGCTGAATGGTAATGATCACGCTAAACTATAAAACAATTTGATGTTAGTACAATGGAATTGGATTCATTCATGAATATCAAGTCAAGAACTTGATTATCTTTATTATGTTGTTGTTGTTTTGAAAAAGATTTAATTAGTGTTGTGATTTGCATATACAGAGTGATTCAAAAAGTAGGAGCAGATTTCAAATATCTACCACCAATGTACGACAATAGATAGAAACACATATGACACATCATTGAATAGAGAAAAATCCAAAGTTTTATTTTGTACATTCAACTTGAGCACCATTTGTTCCATGACAAATCAAGAATTGATTATCCATTTCTTGCCGCGCACGAATTAACTGGTCACTGGTTATTGAGTTCACTATTGTAACAATTCGATCTCAATGATCTTATAGAGTATGAGGTGTTGTGGTGCAACCCCCATAGATAAAAATTGTATGGCGTCAGATCTGGTGACCTGGCAAGCCGTTCATAGAGAACAAGATCATGTTCCCCACTTCATTGAATCCATCATCCTGGAATTGTGCCATTCAAATACTGCCATACCCCGCAGTGAAAGTGAGGTGGAGTGCCCTCTTACACAAAGATAAAATCGTTGAATTTGCCACGAAATGCCTGCTGCACTGAAACGGATTTTATCTTGGCATACTGCAGCACACAAACCGACTTTTCGCGAGGTGTCACAATTTTATTATAAATAAACTATGGCATCTCTATAGGCAATGAATGGAATTAATGGGTAAAAACTTAAAACTTGGAACTTTTCTGTGTCCAGTGACGTGTCCTATATGTGACCATCCATTGTCGCTCATCAGTGGCAAATATCTGAAATCTGCCTATCTGGAATCCTTCTTTTTGAGTCATCATGTATAATATTTTTAAAGCTTAATCTACATTCTACCTTTTACTTTCTTGCTACCGCATAGAGAGAAAGTGTGTAATGCTGTGAGAAGAAACAGTTAATTTTCGTCAGAAAAATTCTTATTACAGGGCTCTAGTAATGAAAAAGGGGATTAATTCAGTCACTAAATTTAGAAAAAAATCCTCTAACGCGTGGTGTAGCCAGAACCCATGTTTTATATTTTTTTGGTGTCAAAAAAATCAAATGACGAGAAACATCCATCTGTCCGTCTGTGAGCAACACTAACAGCTAAACTGTTCACCTGATTTTCTCCAAAATCGATATTCCACGATCGATCTGGTTGATGTCGTGGCTCCTTGAATTTGAAACAATATTTTAATTATGGGGGGTGAAGCTTTATGAAGCTCCTGGGACATTTTCCAAATTTTCAAGAAAAATGCTCCCTTGTTGGTTTGTTGTTGTTGTTGTTCTTGTTCTTGTTGGATAGTATGAAGGACATATAAGAGAATGGTGCAGGTTGCATGTTTGTTGAAAACTAATTTTTCGAAAATTGCAAACATTCAAAATTTTTTCGAAGTCTTCCTGCAACTAAAATATTAAAGATAAAGATTTTTTCCATTAATAAAATCTGTTTCTTAAATATAGATTTTGAAATTTGGTCATGTACAATTTTCCGAAAAGTTGAGATTTTTCGCATAATTTTGCGTGAAAATATGGCTGAGAAAGGACGTGGTGTTTTAGCACCACTAATTTTAATTTAATTTAATTGTTTAAGTTATATTAACAACAACAACAACAACACAGTACATAATGTAGAAGAGAGAAGTATTATCTGTGCAGCTTTTTTGGGCTTGAAAATCTCTACAACAGGGCCACATTTAAAAACTAGAAATTTTCACTCTTTGAAGAGCAGAAAACATATTCGCTTTAGCAAACAAACCACAGGTTTGATTTTAGAATATTGCTGACAAAATTACAACCCCCAACCCTTCTCCTACAACTAGCAAAGAGGTAAATATAATGTGTGCAAAGTGAAGCTGCCCAAAAAAACAGCAAGGGAACATTTACTCAATGAATCTCAATGGATTTGCTGAAGGGAAACAAACAAATATTGGATAGAAATGGTGGTTGTGAAGCTAAAGTACAATGCTTATTCCAGGTGTAGTCTTTTAGAATGGTACATTGCAAATTATAGCAAATGCATATATTACATTATAAAAATAAATATCATTTTAATTTTTGATAGTATAGTGACTAATCCTATAGAAACAGACAGATATGCTGTAGGAAAGATTGTACTTGGTATTTAAACTTCTATATCAGTTTGACTTGTTTAACCCAGTCATTTGTTCCCAAGTTACATTTTGGTAATGTAGTGATATTATTTTTTTTTTTAGAACGATAATACCATAAAAAATTAACTCGTGGTTACAGCCATATGTAGTATTATTACATCTATTTTTTTAAATATAATTTGCCTTCTTTTTTTATTTTATCCTTTTTTATCTTCAGAAATTATATTGTCTGATTTTTTGTTGAAAAAACAGGAACCACCTCGCTCCTGTGATGAATGTGGGCGTGCATTTATTCGACAGGATTGCTTGCTGCGTCATATGAGAACAAAGCATAGAGATATGCTTGAAGAAATTCTTGCAGAAGCTGAAAAGAAGAAGTTGCAACAACAACTGCTAGCTGCAGCCACAGATGCCAGTGATTCTGCTCCTATCTCATCTGATCCAGGGACTTTGAGTGATAGTGCACTTGCAGATTCTATACGTGAACTGCTTACTTTACTTGTTGATGAAGCTACCTTAAAAGTATTTGGATGGCCAGATGCTACTGTGGATCAACTATTAGAAGCAGTCATTCGGCGATGTGGTCACCAACCAGTACCTTCAGAGGATCTGGCATTTACAGATAGACTCCGTGAAAATGCAAAATTATTGTTTACTGTTGTTATTGATGATTCAGCTGTAAAAACACTTCTGAATAACCAAACTGTTGATGAAGTTATACTTCATGTTCTGAGATTGGCAAAATCATGAAAGAAGGATATGTATTTCATTGATACAGTTTAAAATAATCTCTCTACAGATATCAACAATGGTTTTGTCACTAACAAAGCAAGGGTATAGGAATGTAATATAATGAAGGAAGCATGACCTTCAGAACATATACTCAACTAATACGTTTTTTGAATATATTATATTGCTGTCGATTGCTTTTTAGCAGATAAATGTTTGGAGGTATTTTGTCAATTCAAGTGTTACTGAAAAAGTGACGTAAAATTTACCTGCAATAACAGTACTACTGTATTCCACATTTGTGTTGGTTTGCAGGGGAACTCTGTGCCTTAGTGTTGTCTGTCTGAGCCCACTATTTTTTTGGAAACTCGGTTTATAAAATGAAACGAAATCATTCGTTGGTGATAAGAAATTATCGGTCTCTTGTGTAATTTGAACCTGTGACTGGCAAAAATTTCAGATTTTTTAATTCATTTAGATTGAAAAGTATTTCTGTCCTATGTTAGTGATAGTTTCACTTTTCTGATGCATGTAACTACAGTTTCTTTTTGTTTATAGTTGTAGTTCTTCTGTTTACTTAACTCTTGTTTTGCTGTAAGGAAGGATTTTGGTATCATCTTTTTGAAGGAGTGCATGAAGAAAAAATGCACATATGTAGCCTTACTTTATTTTTCAATTTTGAAATTTTTTTCTATTGTTTTCTTTCTATTTTGTTCATGAAAGATTGTTTATGTTAAATCCATTAATGTGCATTATTTACTAAATCATTGAAGACTTATACAAATCAGTATATTAGTTAAAAACCATATTTTTTAACAGCTTTTCTTTATTTGTGTTGTACATGTGCATCTTTTAGCACTTAAGATTGTCTTTTTGTTAAGTGGCAACAAAAGAACTAGGTTTTCAAATGTAATTGTATTTACATTCTTGTATATTATTAAGGAAGAGCATTTTTACACTACACAGAAGTGGAATCCTCATCATAGCATGTAATGAAAAAGTTCAGGTGTGTAATGAAAAAGAGGCATAAATTATTACCCTTTTGCATTAATATCTCAGTCATAAATTCACATATTCTTTCTCGTCTATTTTTGTAACATGATGGAACTAATAATAAATACTCATTGTCTCTGAGCCAGGACATGTGAGAAAGCCTTTCTTCTGATACTAGCACACTAGTTCCTACCTAGATGACATTGTGCATGTTGCTGCATTTGGCTTCCAGTGGGTGTTGAGTTAACCACCATTGGGTGTTGAGTTAACCAGTTCCTAAACTATTATTATGCTGTGTATTATTCATAACTTATGAGACTATTAAAAAACATGAATATTGTACCTGACTGCACTTGGCAAATAAGGATTCTTTTAATTTGGTGTAGATGAACTCGTACTTTCAGCAGTATTGCTAAAAACATGTAAATATTGGTACAATATTTACTTTGCAATATGAACATAGTAATTATAGTACCTTGTGTTGTATCTGTATCTTCTGTAGTAATTCTACAAACTGTGGCTGGAGATCATTTAAGAATGTGCGGAAACAAAACATTTTAAGAAGCATTATGTTGTATCCCATTAAAACACATATTGGTTGACACTTGTACAAAACAGCCAATTGCAGTGATCAATTGATAGCTTTCTTACTTCTTTGATCTCTGCGATTGATGTTTTCTAGAAAAATGCGATGATTGAGAAGCCTCAATCGTAGTAATTTTAATTGACAAATTAACTAGTGGTAATATAAAAGATATAATTGTGCCTGTTCTCTTTTGATTTGAGATTAAAACTTTATTTACTTGTTTCTGTAATGAATACAATTTCAAGAATAGGACACACGATTTCTTAATTTTTATAGTTTAGTCTTTCTCAAAATATTTGCAAGGCAATTTTCACAACTTCTGATTTGCCTACACTTGACATTGATGATTTTATTTACATGATGTGGAAAACCGAATTACTCCATTGTGTTTTGTCACAGAATCCCTTGTCTTTCCATAGAAATCTGTAATAAATATGCAAAATATGACTATTATTTTCATGGTCTTTATTGGTTTCCATATCACTAAAAGAATGAAAACATCCTTGTCTTATGTGGTGCCTTAACTATTATAGTAATATGCATTTACCTGTACCGATCCCATAATTGTAAATATTGATACGTGTAATAATTTGCCCTTTGTCAGCTAAATATTTAAAGTATTAAACATTTCGTATAAACTTCATAAAAATCATAATTTAGTTAGTATTGAGTACTGTTCCACAAATTAAATATTCTCAGATTGCTGATGCTATGAGGAAAGCATTTTGAGATGACATGGAAGAATGAAAAACTGACTTAATCGTCCAGATGTACGAGTATTACAAGTATATATTATCTTGCAGACTGAGTACTTTAAAGTAGATTAATGCTTCTTTTTTTTTTTTTTAATAAAAACTAAATCTCTATTTAGAATTGCTTCATATAATTATTTACCTTACAATAATAGTTTGTAGTACCTGTAAAATTATTTTCAGACTTGTTATTTCTTGCCACACAATGAATTAACCACATTTCTGTTATTTGTAGGCTGAGGTTTGAAACTACAGCTTATTCTGACAAGTTTTCTATGCAATTGTATTTTGATTGATTTAAAATAGTTTTTTTCTTTTTTGTTTTGTTTAGATGTTGAGATTGATAGAAGATATTTAAAACTTTCCTTCTATGCCTGCTTTCAAAAAGTACCTATTAAAATTCATTTTTAATTGTTTTCTTTTGGTTAATGGTAGAAAATGGTTATTACATTCTTGGAACAGTTTTGGTTTCTCTTTTTTAATATATTTCCTAATTTGTGGTGTGATAGAAATGTTAATTTGTTTCTGTCAAATGTAATTTCCAAGTAAAAAATGTATTAAAATTAGCAGAATGATGTGCCCGTGTTTTGTTGAAGTGTATGCAAAATTTTACTTGGTGAAATATTTTCCAGTATTAATCTCTATTAAATTTTAGGATTAGTTGTTGAAAGCTTTGGAATGAATTACTTCTCAATAATATTAGAGATCAGTTTTTGAAGCTGTTCTCTGGAACATTAAATTTTTGAATTAAATTATTTGTTTAAATTTCTTGAAACCTCTCTTAGATCCACATTGATATAATAAAGAAGAAGCTGTTGGTAAAATACAAAACACTCTGACTGTTTTATTAGATTCACCCTAAATTTTCAATAAAAATCCAGTTTCAAGTCAAAAAATTTATTTTTCTGTTCTGTTCGGTCCAAAGAAATACATGTGAAATTATTTTTTATTTACAATAAAAGCTCATCATATGCAAAATTGTGGCAGTCGGTGGAATACATAGTTAACTAATTTTGAAAACAAATCTCCATATCATTCTGACTTAATATTTTGTCAGTTAGTAGATATGTAATTTTTTTTGGCTTGCTATTAATGCATGCCTGAACTGTCTCTTGCTACTTAGGATGATGGTATCAGACTTCAATTATTTTCTCAAAGAAGTAATTTTTTGTTATAGTGTGGCATGGAGCTCCATCTTTCATAAAACAAATAATTCTTCATTTTTGAACCATTCCTTTAGCTGAGGCAGCTGCCGTGCCTTTGCCACAGATCACAGACCAAAACATTACATTAACTGAATGTTTGTATGACAATCTAAATGGTACTTTTCATCGGGCGACTTCTCACAAATTGTTGTCTGCTAGAATTTCGGAAGTGCGTTCTTCGCAAAACAAACCTGAAATGCAAATAAATGGAATTAGAATTTCATTTAGAAAACAGTTAATACAAACGCTATATATTAACATAATACAAACGCTAAATATTAACCGATTTCCAGAAGTTCAAATATTTATCTTTAAGGTTCTTAGCCAATGCAAGACGTTCTTTCATAGCATTTGTTAATCTCGGCTTGTGGGCATGTCTGTATGCTTTAAAATTCAATTGAAGGAGTGTAGTAGGCCTTATTGGTACGTAGATTCCACTACTTTCCGATTTAAATTTAATTTGTTTACTAGTAGCAAACCGGTGTTCATGGCAAATGTTCTTCCTCTGAGGGAATAATTCTTCACCAAGAACAATTCTTTTCTTGATTCGGGAAACGGATGTTTCGGATACTCTCAACGCGTTCAACCTTCGAGATCTCATGGCTTGAATAATTTTGTGCCCACAAGTACTTTCACTGCGGCGATCTCTGAGGAGACATCACGTGCCTTTCTCATTATTTTTACCTTCTCGCCCTACGAAGTACTTCGTAAGAAAAGAAAGTAACGTAATCGTGCGCGGGAAATTGCGATTTTTTTTAATTTCTCGCTATGGAAGAGAAGCTCGCTAGAGAATGTTATGTAATGCTGTGCAAAACAACTGCGAAGGTAGAAAAACTCTTATTACAAGGCTCTGGTAATGGAAAAGATTACTGCAGTTGCTAAAGATAGGGGAAAATCCTCTAACAAGTAGTGTAGTCCGAATCCAAGTTTTGTGGTTTCTTGATGCCGAAAAATCGAATGAAGGCAAAACTATCCGTCCGTCCATCAATGAACAGCACTAACGGCTCAACCGTTCAGCCGATTTTCTCCAAAATTGTTATTCCACAATCGATCTGGCTGATGTCGCGTCCCCTTGCATTTGAAACCAATATTTTAATTTTGGTGGTACTTTACTTGAAGCCCCTGAGACATTTTCCAAATTAAAAAAAAGAATGGCTCCATAGTTTTTGATTATTTTTTGTGTTGAATAGTGCGAAGGGCGTTTAAGAGCTGGTCTCATGTTTGTTGAAAGCTGCTTTTTCGAAAATTACAAATATTTTTTCGAATATTATTCAAATAAATTTCGAATATTTTTTCGGAGTGTTCCTACAACTAAAATATTAAAAATTGGTATTTTTTCTCCTAACTGAAATCTGGTCCTTAATGTAACATTCTGAAATGTGGTCATGAACAATTTTTGGAAAATTTGAGTACTTTTCGCCTAATTTTGCGTGAAATTACGGGCGAGAAAGTACGTGCTGTTTTAGCACCACTCGTTTTCAAACCTTAAGTGTTTCGCGTACCAGTCGCGCGACTTTTCTTGACGTCTGAGCTCCCTAGTGCTCAACACAGCACGACTCGGTACGGTCTGGTCGCAACATTGGTTTCACACGGAACGGCACGGCAAGAATGTCAGGGCTGCCAAGCTCTGTTTTCGAATGAATTCAGTTCTCGCGTTTTCGCTGTTAGGGTTGTGCCGTCTGATTTATTCGATTCGGATTTTGGTAATATCATATCTCCTTAATAAGCAATATTATCGTTATCTAATTATTTTCACTTGTGGTTGCCATTCATTATGTCATTATTTGTTATATTTTATCGTCTATAATGTCCTGTTGTATTAAGAGCGAAAGAGGCGCGAATAGTATTAATAATGTTACAGTTGGCAACACCCGTTGGATGTGATGTCGGGAGAAGCCTCCTCTCCCCGCACCCCGCGCTGGGAGACGGCAAGAAAAGTCGCGCGACTAAATATAATAACTCGTAATTATTAAATAAACACGGCTAGAACTATTTCACAAACTAATAAATGGGAATAAACGATTTTAATGAGGAACACGTCATCTGTTCCACTGAGTTCTTGAAGTTTCTGCAGGTAAACAACAATACGGTGTCACAACAATGGTATATTACGACAAATAATATTGTAATTCGTAGGAAAAGTAGCTTCGTTTTCATTTATTGATTTGTAACAGTGCCAGGTGTAATATATTTTAGCGAAAAGGTTCATCGTTCTAGTATCTTTTCGTCTATTATTATTTTAGTAAGATACTAAAAGAAGTAAAATATTTCAAATATTTAGGCTGTTATGTATCTTATGAAAAGGGTATTGATTGAGATGAAAAACTTAATAGATTCAGATGCATCTGTGGTACAATTCACAGAAACTTAAAAAATAAAATAAGGAGAGAAACACGTACAATTTTTCAATGCGTTTCAATATTACAGTACCCATGATTGGAGATGAAATATGGAAGAAAGAGGGAGGTCACGAGCAAGATTCATACATTTCAAGCAGTTTGTGGAACTATAAGTAGAACGTTTAAAAAAGAAACCCAATTAAAATTTTATGATATTATGGCCCTCCCAGTTTTACTGTATGGATGTGAAACTTGGGTTCAAAAACAAGAAGATTTTAGAATTTAATCAGCAGAAATGCGATTTTTGGAAGGAGTAAAGGGCTGTACATTAAGAGATCAAATAAAAAGTGAAAAAATAAGAGAAGAATAGGGCGGAAAGAAACAGTACATGAAAAAATTAAGAAGTAAAGACAGCAATGGGTGACATGTTTTGGAAATATGCCGCAAGACAGACTTCCAGTGCAAGCCCTGAATTACAAGCCGAGAGGAAAGAGAAACATTGGTAGGCCAAGAATGAAATGGAAAAACGCTGGAACAGGCAATATGCCTAATCCATAAAGGAAGATAATGATGAATATGTATCCTCACCAGACTTAATACTCACCTCACCACACTAAATATAATACCACCTCATCAGTTTGGCTTCCAACCTCAGCTTCCTACATACCACCAAATATGATTGATAGAGGGCGTTATCGAAGGTTTCCGTGACCATAAGCATACCGCAGCAGTATTCCTTGATACTACAAACGCTTTTGATACAGTATAGAACCCAGGACTGATATTCAAAGTCTGGAACATTGGCAGTTCCCATCTCACGCATTAAACAGACGACTCCGGTTATAGTGAACTTAAGTCACTTGCCCCGTTTCACTTACATTACAAATCAGCATAAAAATATCCGGTTATAGTGAACGTGAACCTCGGCTACAATGAACGTACGAAATACTTCCTGGATGTTAATTGGATATCGGATGTTATTAGGCGAGTAAAAGGGCTTTAGGAGAATGGGACGGTGTTCCAACAGTAGAAGTGGCATTGAAAAGTGTCAAGACTGCATTACGATAATTAGAAATAGAAGACAATGCAGAATCAAGTATGGAGAGAGCACGAACTATGGCTGAAGAAGGATCTAGAGAAATTACAAATGAAAAATGTACAAAGCAAAAAATTGAAAATAATTGATTTTTTTAAGGACTCACGTCTTGGATCACGCATACATGCACTTACACGGGCTCAGTATCATTTAGCACGTTGCAAGTCTTGCATGAAATCAATCAGGAGGATCAGCATTAGGCTGAATCCAATTTTTATATCCCAGGGTTCTCAGTCCTGGGGGATGGAAGATAGAATGATGATGATAACGAAGGATAAATGGACGGCACACACAAACAGACATACACAAACACCCATGCCCGAGGCGGGACTCGAACCCGCCGGTAGTTAATAGAAACTTACATGTGTTATTTGGGTAATAAATGAACAAGTATATAATAATAACAGCCGTGCCAACCAGAGAGTGTGTAGCCGGGCAGCTATCACGCGACAGAAGTGAAGTCAAGGGTAGTCGAAAATATTTCACAAAACATTAATAATAATAATAATAATAATAATAATAATAATAATAATAATAATAATAAAACTGGATGTTGAAGGTGGTAATTTGAAAGTGAGACTTTGATTGACAAATAGGTCATTTACTAAACTAAAGAAAAATTGAGTTCAAACAGGCCGTAAATTCGCAATGCGCCGGTTTTATGATACAATATTGTTTTAACTATTACTAAATTTACTACTGAATTATTAATATTCTCTTTCTTGTCTCTTGATCACTGTCTTTGAGAAAATGTATTGTTTGCACATACCATTAGTGAGAGTCTGCTGCCTCGTCCGCCAAGCAGCTGAGGAGAGATGGGTCGCCCTTTGAAAGGCGCTGGTAGGCCCCTCCTGCTCCCCTCGCACCCGCCGCGCACAATGGTTCCGCGCCCTCAGCTGGAAATCTCGGGTCGTTGGCCGCGGCTGCCCTCCTCTCATCCAGATACAGTCAGCGCCTCGTACCCGTCATTCATACGCTAGTCAAGAAGAGTTGATTAGCCCCGATCGCGATCGCTGTCATCCGGGAATGTGTAGTTCACCGGAATCGCGGATACTCAATGGGAGTACTTTCGCTTCGGAGTCGGCCAGAACGGGTGGCTACTGTTGTAATTGTCCTTTGGCGGTCTGCATCACTAAACGAACCATGTTGGTGAGCTAAACACTGTGTCAGACCGAACAGAAGTCGAATTAAGCTCCGAAGATTAAGACGATGTGCAATCTACTCCTCGCGACCATCTTGCCTCGACCTCCCAAAATTAAGTTCTGCCGCGAGAGTGTTTCAGTCGACTTACGACAAGTTGTTGCTTTCGGTGAACGTCTAATCACGACCCCAGCCAAAATCTTTCTCGTTTCCCTTCCTCGGTCCGCCTGTCGCGAAGCCTACTTTCTCCTCTCCCTAATGGAATCCCCACATCCTCTCTATTTCGCCAATGGCAATCATTTTAGACGGCGATCCTGGCCATCGGTTAGTTCATCGGCTGCGTAAATGGGGTCACTATTCTCTTCTACAGAGTGACACCGTTATCCTTTGCACGTGACCATATATAATTTGCCCGCGGGGAGTGCTTGCCATTGCGTCGTAGCTGGACCTATTCAGTAGACAAATTATAGTCTCCTTAAAAGCCTACGTGCAGGCTATCGCTACGCCTTTCCACTCGAATTTCGGTAATCGTTGAGAAGCGCGTCAACGCGCGCCGCCACTTCTCCCGCGTCGTGTCTCTCTACGCTCATCAGCGAATTATCGGGAGCTGTCCTCGCACTCAGCTATTGTCACCGTAAAATTGCCACTCTTTGAGCTGGGCTCGGCGGGCGCCCAAGTCATAGACTGAAAGAAATAGCTAAGAAGTACGCAGAAGATGGTATTCTATCGGACGTTTCTGTGTTTATGAGTGATATTTGTGGCTGTGAAATAGCAATCGATGAAAAACAGTACCTCCCGTGTTCTGCAGCATTTGCAAGAAGGAAAACATGCGAAGAACACAGCCCTGAAATTATCATTAAATCATCAATATTCTTTGACAGCTGTTTTAAAAATGTGGAAGAAATCCGTGTGGGGTGCAATGAATTTGCTCTTGATATAACATCGACATTTGTACACTGTGGCATTCCCTTCCACAAACTAAAGCATCATTCAATGAAGAAAGTTCTTGAAAAAATACACAGTAAGAGCAGTTCCAGAAGAAAGCGTTTAAGGAAGAATTATGTAAAGCCAGTTGACGATGCTACTTTCCAGAAAATCATTTCTGTTATCAGCAACTCACCGATGGCATTCAGACGTGATGAAATGACCCATGTTTATTTTTTAATTTATTTTTTTACGAAAAAAAAAAACAGTTAAAAACTGCGTATGACGTGCTATGGGGAAAAGTGAAAAAGTTAGGAAAAGGTATGAGCTGGTCACTTTTCCGTTACTCCTTTAACGGGATGTCCTGTTAAATCCAGGTTGGTAAAAATGTATGAGCTATGAAAAGCAAACGACAGTTCTGTCATGCGGTGTTTTTCTGACTTTTGCACGAAAATGGCATTGCTTACGATAAAGTGCTACTCTTGGTTACCGATCAACCGCCGTACGTTATATTGAGTGGTAACAATTTGAAAATAATGTACAACAGTTTGAAATGTCTCTTGTTTAGACCATGCGTTGCATAGAGTATCATAAGTAGTCTGTGAAAAGTACAACGCCGCTAATGAATTCATATTGTTCATGAAAGTGCTTACTGAAAGTTCTGGAAATATTCTTGTATACAAAGAAAGGACTTTCAATCTCTTTACCACCTCACCCCTTCGTGACTAGCTGGGGAATGTGAATAAACTGTTGTGTGTTTTATGCTGAAAACGTCAAAACAATAATGAATTTATTTAATAACATTGACTAAGATCGATTGTTGCAACGGAAAGCCTGCAAAAGAATTTGGACAATACCACTTTGCAAAGAACTCTTGTATGTTCACTCCTGCAAATTCGTTTGTGCATCTATCAAACAACTAGAGGACGGCTACTGCTGGATGCTGAACAGTAACAAATTTTCACAGAAACCAAAAAGATTCTAAAAGGATTTGATCTTCAGAAATTGGAATAATGTTTGTTTGGAATAATTGGAATAATTTTGTCATGATATGGTATAACATCTTGTAATATATTTGTTCCTAAACATGCATAAACTTTAAATATTTTTTTTACCTTTTTTAGCATCTAAATTACCAAAAATCCTCTAACACGTGGTGTAGACCCTGTTTTGTGGATCCTTGATGCCGAAAAAACAATTGAAAGCAAAACGTCCGTCCGTATAACTAGTGTCTAAATTATGCATAAGATTTTTTCCAAATTGAAGAAACCCCTGTCGATCTGGTCTGAGTGGAAGCTGTTATTTTGAAAAACATTAATTTTTTGGGGTACTTTTCATGAAGTCCCCCGGACATTTGCCAAATTTTTCTTTCTTTTTTTTACAAGAGAGTAAAATACACTTATAATGCCGACTTTCACGTTTACTCTGAATTTTCGAAAATTACAAAAGTTTAAATTTTTTTCGGCGTCATCCTACAACTATAAAATTGAAGACAGATTTTTCCTTCAAATGAAATACGTTGTCTATAAATAGTTCTTTCATTAAGTTCCTGTATATTTTTTAAAAATTTTAGTAGTTTTTGTGCAATAGTATGTTAAATATTTGCAATTTTAAAAAATTACAAAATCCAGATTTTATCATTTTTCAAAAACATCTATGAATTTTTTCTTTGAAGTTTTTATAGTGGTAGTGCAAAACAAACCCTACATGAACGCCATATAGCTCAATTCTTTTGTTTTTTCAAAAATTACAAAAGAATTTTTTGGACTTGTCTCTCACGTCGCTCATATTAACATTAGCAGCAATTCGTTCACATTAGTGTATTTATGTGTACATGTTTTAAATAACGTCAAACTAAATTTGTCGAAAAATAATTTTTTTTTGTTAAAATTAACTCATTTCATAACTCAAAATTAATTCCACATTTTCAGAAACACTCAAATGCCATTTTCTCGAAAAAACGGTACCAATTTTTTTCTTCAAACTTTTCCAATGAATTGCACTTGTTCATGTGACATAAAGTTAATTTTGTTTTTTTTTTGTTTAAAAAATCACACAAATCTATTTTTTAATATTTTCACGCTGTTAATATGCACATATCCAGCAATTTCTATACATTATTTCATTTGTGAATGAATGTACTTCAAATTAAGTTTTTCGAAAACTCAATAGATTCCTGTGAAAAGAGCTTCAAATTTGGCATTTACAGTAACACTTAATCGTCATTTTTTTAAAAACTGCTGTAAGTTTTTCAATGAATTTCAATGAGCCATTTAGGACGAAATTTTACTCTTTTTTGATTTTCTTAAAATAATATTTCGGTTCTTCAATTAGGAAACAGAAAAATTGAGAAAATGTAAAAAAAAAAATGTAGATTGAGAGCGATAGATGGCAGCAGGCAAGAGGAAGGAGCAAGACCTTAAAGCCAGTCCACAGCAAGGAAATTAGAAAACTTTACTACGAGAAAGTCTGTGCCATTCTGTAGCATCACTAGTTTCCTTTTGGGGTGGGCTGTCGCCTGGGCTGGAGGACTGTAAACTTCTCCTGATTATTTATTTACACTACACTTCTGATTATTTATTTACACTACATTTCTGATTATTTATTTACACTACACTTTCTCTTGTCAGTCCTAAGCACTGACCACTGTTCGATGCACTGGCCACAGTCCACTGCACTGACTACAGTTCACGGCGCTGGCCACGGTTCACATCACTGAGCACAATCACGGCACTCCTATTCACCGCGATGCACACACTTCATAGCTCAGCTTCCACTTCAGACTTAAGACTGACCCGCGGTCGTCGACCGCGGCGTATACGTACGGCGACTCGGCGGGCGTCGTTGAGAATTTCCTAGACTTTGCGATACGCGCCGCGAACACTGGGACTGTCTAGTTCGAGGGCCGCCGGCAGATGTCGCAATCTGCGCATACAGGCAGTTCTTGGTGGTGTCGACAGATGACGCAATATTCGTTACACTACCTCCACTTTGGATGCGATCCTTCTCGGAGCGCTTTTAGTGATATCATGCAGATACTTGCAGCTGGAGCTTCTATTGCTGTAGGCGGTTAAGAAGAAGTGACAGTCAATTGTCTTCTTTGTACGACATTCCATTGTGGTAGCTGCAGACTAAGATGCTAACCCCAGTGTACCGGAATAGTACTCTCAATATGCTTCTCACTATTCTCCAGTTCAGTCCATTAAAACCGCATCCCAGTTTGGACATGGCAATCTTCTGGACGTCGCTGTACTTGTTGGCGTAATTCAATCAGAGTTTCTCAAATATTTTTATAGGATGCCTTGTGATGTGATTTACTTTTTCGGTCCGTTGTTCCGTCCGTTCGTCCGTCCGTCTGTCCGCCCGCCCGTCCGTCCGTCCGTCCGTCCGTCTGTGAACACTGCTAGCGCCTAAACCATGTATACAATCTTTTCCAAATTGAAGAAAGCCCTGTCGATCTAGCTCTAGTTCGAGCTTTGAGGTTTTGAAAAAATTTTTTAATATTTGGGGGTACTTTATATGAAGACTTCCGGACATTAGCTAAATTTTCTCAAAAACGGCTTCAAATTTTTTCTTTAAATTTCTTGTAAGAATAGAGTAATATAAAGGTGGCATAGTCCCTATTTTTACGATTAACTCTGAATTTTGGAAAATTGTAAAAGTTTGAATTTTCTTGGGCGTCTTTCTACAACTACAAAATTGAAGACAGATTTTTCCTTCAAATGAAATTTGTTGTGCATAAATAGTTCTTTCAATAAGGACATGTACATTATTTTGGAAATTGTAGTAGTTTTCTTACATTAGTGCATGCAATATTTGCCATTTTAAAAAAATTACAAAAACTATATTTTTTGAAAAAAGCTCCAACTTTTGCTTAACATTTGTGTTAGGAATACTACCAAATGTGACATGAACGACATGTAGCTCTATCCTTTTGTTTTTTTCAAAAATTACAAAAATGTATTTTTTTGACTTGTCTCTCCCGTCGGTAATACTTACATTAGAGGCTATTTATTCACATTATTATATATTAACAGCTAAAATTAAGCCGCTTTTCAAAAAAGGCAACAAAAATGAAATTCAAAATTATCGGCCCATTTCTCTTCTATCAGTTTTTTCAAAAGTATTAGAGAGACTTTTTTACGTACGAATGGAAACCTTTCTCACTAAACACGACGCGCTTTCAGATTGCCAACATGGATTTAGAAAATCAAAATCAACGGAAACAGCTATATTTTCTTTTCTTAAAGATGTCGCCTCATCATTAGATCAAAACGAGGCACCTATTGGATTATTTTTAGATCTTTCAAAAGCTTTCGACCTTCATATGGAATTCGTGGTATTGCTCTAGATTGGTTATGTTCGTACCTTAAACAACGATCTCAGAGAGTTGAAATACCTTACTGGAATGATGGAACATTACGTACGCACCTTTCCGACTCTTTGCCCGTTGCATGTGGAGTTCCTCAAGGATCGATTTTAGGCCCTATTCTGTTCCTACTTTACGTAAACGATATGCCCTCGACGATTCGAAACGGAAGAACGGTTCTTTGCAGATGATACGAACATCCTTTGCAATAAAGAAACCGTAAATAGTACAATATCAGATGTTTCAAATTGGTTCCGAAATAACAAATTAATAGTAAACGAAAAGAAAACGGTTTTAATGCAGTTTTCCATTTCAAATAAACAATTCTGTGCTCCATTGAAAATGAACAGTGTACCATTGACTGATGTTAAGGCAACAAAATTTTTAGGTCTCTCAATTCAGTCAAACCTTAAATGGAACGTCCATTTAAATGAATTGAACACACAATTAAGTTCTTTATGCTACGCGTTCAAAAGAATGATGTTAAGGCAACAAAATTTTTAGGTCTCTCAATTCATCAAACCTTCATACTGCTCGTTGTGTATACTTCGCGAATGTTCATTCCGCCTGAGATATGGCATAATATTCTGGGAAATACATCTTATAGCTCCCAGACTTTTAGATTACAAAACGAATTGTACGAATAATAACCAAATCCCACCCACGTGATTCATGTAAGCCTCTTCATTAATCTAGGAATTCTACCATTACCGTGTCTTTTATTTACGAATCAGTGGTTTTGTAAAAATGACTTGCTCAAGGGCGGGAATATTTTTTCAGAAAATGCAGAAGTCTATTACTATAACACTCGACGTAGAAATCATATTCATCAGGGGGCAGTATCAACAGCTCATTACAAAAAATTCACATACAATACATGTACATTATTTTACAACACTTTACCAGATGACATTAAACGATTAAATTCAATAGAAAAGTTTAAATCCCAAGTGAAATCGTTTCTGCTGCATAACTGTTTCTATACAATTAGAGACTATACTGAGCATAACAAGAAAAGTAACATTAATTTTAACAATGATACATAATGCATTATTTACCATTTGGACTGTATAAATGAGTATAAACAACCTGTAACAACTATTGTACTACAGCTTCCGGTCAATGACCCCATCTCGATCAGGTTTTTCGTCCAGTTTCCCTGATCCATTGAGCAAATGCTGAGATGGCCCCTTGTTTTGCTTCTGGACATAAATGTAACTTCATTTTCTGTGCACGTCTTCTAGAATTCAGTGGGAAATACAATTATTCAAATTATCGTTTCCATGTTGTCGCGGCAGGAAGTAATAAGAGCCAAAATTTATTGCTTATTTATCTTTGACAATAGATTTTATTACATGGGAGTTTTTTTTCCCTTTCAAAATTGAAAATTTATTGCTCAAAATTTATTGCTTATAGATTTTATTACATGGGAGTTTTTTTGTTTTTTTTTCTCCCTTTCAAAATTTCAAAATTCAAAATTTATTGCTTGTTTATCCTTGAACATAGATTTTATTGCATGGGAGTTTTTGTTTTTTTTTCTCCCTTTCAAAAATTCAAAATTTAAGTAGTATATGAGTAAGTGTAGGGATCACAGAATTTTGAAAATGTGCACACAATTCACTTTTCCCCATAGCACGTCATACGCAGTTTTTAACTGTTTTTCTGACGTAAAATTAAATTAAATTAAATTATTATATAAGGTTTCTCAAAACTCAACAGTTTTCTATGAAAATGAGCTCAAAATTCGGCATTTTCAGACATGCTCAATCGACCCTTTCTCGAAAACTGCTCCAAATTTTTTCTTCAAATTTTTCCAATGGATAGTGCTAATTGCACAGTTTAATATGACGTAAAGTTTATTTTGGTGTATTGTTTTGTTGTTTCAAAAATTACACAAGTGTATTTTTTTTAATTTCTCTCACTCCGTTAATAAGGACATTTCCATCGATTTGTATGCATTATTACAATTGTGAGTGGAAGTGCTTCAAATGATTTCAAATGAAGTTTATCGAAAACTCATTAGATTCCTGTGAAAAGAGGTTCAATTTTCCCATTTACAGTAATTCTTAATTGCCATTTTCTTAAAAAGCGCTCCAAATTCTTAAGTGAAAATATCTATGTAGGACGAGTGTTTACTCTTCTTTAATATTCTTGAAGTAATAATTCGGTTGTATTACTAGGAATGCAAAAAGTTGAGAAAATGTAAAAAAAAAATGTACTTTGGGTGACGATAGATGGCAGCTAGCCAGAGAATGGAGAAAGACCTTAAAGCCAGGTGACACCAAGGAAATTAGAAAACTATGCTACGAGAAGGTCTGGGCCATTCTGTAGGAACTCTAGTTTTCTTTTAATTTAGTCTGGTTTTATGCACTTTTCGTCATCAGAGCCCGGTAATGAATTTTTTCCGCCAAAAAATCCGCCGTGTTCTTCGCGCAGCATTTAACTCTCTCTAGCATTTAACTTTCTCTATACTATATATATTTCTCCATGTATCCGTACGTATACGAGAAAGTAAATATTATTACTGAGATGTGTTAATTGAGAGAGAAATTGCTCTGTAAATAGTATTACGTAACCATTACTAAGGACGAGAATGTATATGCTGATATAGTACTACTAGTTTAGAAAATGTGATTTGAATGGTTCTGAAAATGCGTAATATTATGAGCTCATTTGCAGAGAAATTTTTTTTTTAAGGAACTTCACAAAACTTCATTTGAAGCACTTGTACTCGCACAAAAAAAGGAGTATATTAAAATGAGAGCAAATAATCCCGATAAATACTGTCTCTGAATAAATGTTGGCAACTCCTGCGGCAGGGGTTCCCAACGGGGACGGTATCGCCTCCATGTGAGTCGATGAAATTTTGAAAGTGTTCAGTGATGATCAAGGAGTTGCTTGGGGTGTATAGCCGAGTATGAAGCGACGATTGATAGGAATAATCAATTATTTGATATATTTGATCAATTATTTATAGGTATAATCGAAGATCTCAGTGATTACAAAATAATATTAAATGAACTTTATAGTTTTCTGTTATAGACCAAAACAACAATAATAAAAAATAAGAAATTCGCTTCTCTTGTTTCGTATCAGTCGTTTATTCTCAGGATCAGGGGCACAGCTAGGCTGGTGCTCTCTGTGCACCATACCGGTTCCCCAAAGTAAAGTAAGGACCTCCTCGGAAGGATATCGGCAAATAATGAAACAAACTGTACCCCGTTTTTTTCTCCATTGCATCAGCATTATAATTATAGGGCCTACCAATTAGATTTAAAACTCTTAAATTTATGTTTTTTGATAATGGGTCCCCATTTCCACTTTCTGCATCGGGGCATCCGAGAACCTAAGTACGCAATTGCTTAGGATGATTAGAAAACTCAACACATTATGTATTCCCAACTAGTTTTATCGCGGAGTCCGATTAGAGCAATTACTGTTCTGTGAAGGGAATTTGGCAGTTCCTGTGCAACTATTGCTGCGACAATGTGGTGATCTATAATTTGAACCCGTTTGATATAATTTTACAAGATTTTTGGAAATATGTTTACGCTATCAATAGCACATTTATTAAAATCTACAATTACGAGCACGGATGTGTGAAATATAACCTACACATCGCACTAGTAAATAGTTTCGTGCTCGAGAGAAGGCAGCACACATTAAATGATATTATTTTGACGGTTGGGGCAACGGCCTGCATTTATGTTGGGGCAAGAGTCCTAGTGCGGACTTCTGCCCCACTTGTAGAGAATTATAACGCATAGTGAAATTTATACCTTGAACTTCTTGTTCTTAATTACAAAGACTACAAAAGGAAGGCATCTAGAAAAACAATAACTCCAGACTTGCTTTCTGAAGCACAACAACAAATGTGACCAGTGATGTGTCGAAAAGAAAAGTTGCTGAGCATTTCAGCATTGACGAATCTACTCTCCGTAAAAGACTCAAGAAAGATATTCGAGCCACAAAATAATGGAGGTTTACATGTATTTTATCAGAGAAACGAGAATGATAACTAGCCAAACACTGAAAGTTGACATGTTCTTTGGCTTGTCGCTGACGTCAATGCGTATTCTAGTATATAAATTGTGTTGAATTAAATAACATAACTCACTCATTTAATAAAGAATTCACAGAGAACGAGTGTTGCCCAAATAATGGTCTTCAATAAAATTCAGTGTCATTTATTTTTGGCAATCTAATCGAAATGCAAAACAAATACAAGTTACTTTCCTCATTAATGTACACATTATGGACGAAACTGGGAGTACTAGTATTCCCAACAAAGCTCCCAAAGCAGTAGCAAGTTTGGAGAAGAGAGATGTTGGCAAAGAGGCTTCTGCGGAGAGAGTTAGGTAGTAACGGCAGTTTGCTACTTGAAATGGAGAAGCTCTTGAAGAACATCAGTGGCAGATCAAATCATCACTCACCGAAGCCATCGTAATCTAGCAAAGCCACAACACCCCCTAAGTAACGCGATTCTCCAAATTATGAAACCACAGTATCACGAAAAACAACCCTACACTTCATCGGACATTATGTCCATCCCAAAGACAGGATTGAATAGAAAACGAACACGGTGAGAGAAGTCCAGAAAACTGACATCGTCACCTCACAAGACTGCACTTGAAATGGATAATAAGTAGTCCAGAAATGCCAATAATAAATCGATTTGCAACTCAACAATTCCGAGAGAAAAGGAAAAGAATAATAAACCAGTTTCCACTGAAAATACTTCAATAAGGCTATGTCCTGCTTGCGAAATTAAATTCGAGGACCGACCAGCTGAAGAGTGGATCCGATATGATTCATGTAAAAAGTGGAAGGATGAAAATTGCACTTCCTATGAGAGAGAGAGAGAGAGAGAGAGAGAGAGAGAGAGAGAGAGAGAGAGAGAGAGAGAGAGAGAGACAGACAGACAGACAGACAGACAGAGACAGAAGTCCGAACATTGCACTACCTTCTTTAATGTTTTTTTAGACAAATAATTTAAAGATACGTAATTTTTGTTTGGACAATTTATTCTCCATTCATTAAGCACAGCTAAGTGTAAAAACCGAATCAATATATCGATTACACGATTGGAACTCAAAAAAAAAAAAAAAAGTGCGGACTCTTGCCCCATGTTTCTCTACCTGGTGAACACAGGTGCATGAGAAGTTGCCTAACAATCAGGGGCAAATACCATGCAATTTTAACATGTAAATTTGATAAATAAAGCAAAAAGTGATCGGCACCTCCACATGCCCTAGAAGTTTGTAATAAATTCTGAGACACGCTGTATTTATCATTAAAACTGAAGCTTACAGTTCTGAGTGAGTTGTGATGTGAAATGTTATTGAAGATATGAACTGGAAATTCAGATGCATATTGTACCTAAAAATAAATATTTTTGGTGTTATTAAAACAACAAAATTATTAAATAAACCAAATCTATGTATTCTGAAGGGAAATACATTTCTATGATTAAGTTGTGTGTTTAGTGGAGATCTGGATATGTATGGTGCATTTAAAGTTAAACAGGCACATTTGTGAACGTCAAGGAGCCAACAAGAAAATACTGGATAAGTTCACTAGAATATTTACATTTTAGTAAAAATAAAGGAAAAAAGTGCACAGCAGAGGTTGCTACCCAAAACTTTCCAGCCAAACATTGCGACATCATTCTGGACATCTCTATGGGACAATTAAAAAAAAATTGCTCCAACTTTTTTGATTCGACTTTGGATCATTGAGATGAAATTCAACTTTTGAGTTTTGGTAGGTGAAGGAATTAGAAAGTTTGTTAAAAACCCTGATTTTTTCTAAAATTGAAAAAATTCAAAATTTTCGGCTTCCTCTTACAGCTATAATTATGAAGGTAATTTTTTTCTTAATGATATGTGTTCATCAAAAAAAAAAAGATCTGAAAATAATCTCATGTCCAGTTTTTCAAAAACATGAATATTTTATGCGAAATTTTGTGTCAAACACAGGCAATTTTTATTATTTTTAATCCACTTTTTCTTAAAAACACCAAAAAAAATTTTTGATTAAATTTAGACCTTAGTTAAAGGATGCTTAAGAGAACAGTGCAGATCTCATGTTCGTTGAAATGCAAGTTGAATTGAGTTTTCAAAAAAGTTAAAAAATAAAATTAAAAAATTTCGACATCTTCCTTCAACTACAGTTGTACATACATACACTTTTTTTTCTTAATGTATTGCATTAATCACAAACTCTTCGTATAAGGTTATGTTGAATTTTTAGAAAATAGCCATTTCACGCAAAAAGATGAATGTTCATTCATGGGACTCTTTTAATGTGAATACAAAAAAAACATCTTTTATCTTTTGTACTTCCTAAACTGTATATATTTTGAACTAACATATAGTGATGGTAGGTAGTAATAGTAATAATACTAATAATAACTTAAGTAGTCAGAAGCACCTTTCAGTTGTCTCCACCATAATTTTGTAATTGAAAATATTGGCTCCTAAGAAAGTTCAAATCGACCCCTTTGAGAGTGGCTGATTTAAACAACTACTACATTTTGATGTGTCCTGATCATTTCTCAAGTCTCAAGTTTCTTCATGAGTAAAGCATATTAGGACATGACTATATTAAATATTGCAAATTCTTAAACAAGTTATTAATTTTATAATTTATTTATAAACAAGTTATTGCAGTAGCTTAACGAAATGAGGGAATGGGTTGTATTGAATTTTTTCCTCATTAGTCATGTGAAATGCAGAATTTGGATATTGTAATGATAGAGAAGAAATATAACGATTTAGATTCTAATTATGTTAAAAATGTCAGATATACAATGAGAGTGTTTACTAACAGTGATGGAGCAAAACCCAGAATCATCTGAGGCAGGCATTTATGGTGCATCCCTTCTTGCAACCTGGCTGATTCCCATCCCTGCTTCTGGGAGGAATGATTCCAATACCTTTCCTCTATACTATATGAATCAAGGGAAAATAATTAATTTTAACCCATAACTGCCCAGCATATCCATATGGATATGCATTAGCAACATTTCATCCATTTGTATAGAGCTAATATTTATTTTAATGAAGTTTGCAATCGTTTGTCTAGTAAAAGAAAGTCCATACTGTATGTCCATTGTTGTTAGAATGGTATATTGATTGTAAGACAGTTCATTGTAATCGCTTCCTGAATACACAGAATATTTTGTGCTGAAAAATCATGGACATTGATGTGGAGTAAGTGGGTTATATAACTTCGTTTCTATTTTAATTGAAGTTTAATTGCAAAAATACATTTAGGCACTCTAAACATATGAATACATATTTTTAAAAATAGTTTTGGAGATATTGTTTTTTCTGTATAATTAAAAATATTTTAGTGTGTTCATTTGGACCAGCTGGGTAGTTGTGGGGTCAAATTTTGTTGCCAAAATAACGTTTTAATTCTATTTTCATCGTTATTTTTCTGTCAGAGAATTGTAAAGGATATCAAATTCGAATGTTACTGTCCAAGAGGTTTAGGATATACTTTTCGAAGCAGGAAGTAATGTACCAGTAGCCGATACAAGGGACTTTTTGTGCATTACATCGCAAAGATGATGGAATTATTGAGTATAAGTGGGTTGACAACTCTGTTGTTGCTGTATCTTCAACGTGTGCTGGGGTTGATCTTATGTCCTCAGTTAAACGATATTCAGCAACGTTAAAAAGGCTATCCCAATTCAACGGCCACACACAATAGTTGAAAATAATAGAAACACTAGGCGAGTAGGTGGGGGGAAGCCCGATGGATGATAGTGTTGCCATGTACAAAATAAACATTACAATCAAGAAATTGTTTTCATGGATAATTGTCGTATCAATACACAATGCTTGGTAACTGAAGAAAGACTTTAAAAATGTCAGTTTGACTTAAGGTGAAAAATTGTTCCAGTTTCACAAAGTATATAAATCTAGTAAAAGATGCGGGAACACCCTCAATTAGTCCTCATCACATATAAAGCAAGTGTTACAGAGGACATGAGATATAATAGCTATACGCTTTATATATAAAAAATTTAAAAGAAGAGGAGATAGCAAGGAAAATCGTTCAAGCAAATCATTACTAGTGTATAAATTCTTTGTAGATTTATGTTTGGAATATTCTGAAATTATCATTGTCCTGAATGACAGCCCTTCATTTCAACTTTTCAAATAATTATTTTTATTATGTTTCTTCTTTTTCTTTAAATAAGTGTTGTATCATTCAGATTTTATAAAATTTATTATTCTTTTTATTGACATTAAACATTTTAGAACATGTACCAGATTTTGTAGAAAATTATATAACTGCCCAGTGTGTCCATATGGACACAGGGGTTTTTCGAAAAAGTTACAAATATTTTCATTAAAATATATTTTTAACCTCATTTATGAATATTTCTTGAAGATTTGAAGCATAAAAAATTTAATTTTTCAGAAAAAGGGAACAAAATCAAAATAACTTATAACTTTCACATCATTTCTCACATTTAAGAATTTGAGTCAATGATGTTATCTCTCTTCCCACAGCAATAATATATTACAGTAATTGACCCTATTGTTTTGAGTTTATCTTCAGATTCACTCGCAGATAAGAAAGACAGCAGTACATTTCAATTTTCTTAAGTGTATGCTTACTGTTTTTGGAAACATGATTACAACCATATCCAAACTTCTGCACAATAAAATGAATACAAAAGGGAATGAACTTGTTAAACAGTGTTTTTTCATCTGCTTTTTATTTACCTGTAGCAGTTTATACATTTCATCTGATAGAAGTTGACAATATTCATATTTCCAAAAAGTTGGACAACTATTTACCTTAACTCAATGTCAATACACTCTAATTTTACAATACATGAAATAAATTGTATCCATTTATATGTCAACATAATACATGCATTTAAACAGTTTAACAATATTCTTACAAAAAGATATGAAGAAACATACATACAAAATATCTCAGACCTTTCCACATCCAATTCATGAATCCACCACACAAAATACATCCACAACACTCAGTTGTGTCATTTTGAGAAATCTTTTCAGTAACTTCACTTGACTCTCATGCAGAGAACATTACAATACACCTTCAACATTATGAAGTATATTACTTTTTAAAAAATTTCAAATAAACTGTACAGCTTAATATTCCAGCTTCCAAAATGATAATGAAAATGAGAATCAGTTTATTTGTTAGAACATTCCATGTCATTTTTCTCATAACAGAACGGGATTGATCTAAAACATCACTAGTGTTTTCCAAACGTTGTTTACTTCTTAACAGTGTTTCTCGTTGTTGTTCCAATTCAGAAACCACTTCTGTTCCTATTTCTTCAGTCTCAATGGCAACGCGATGGGAATTAGCAAGACTTTGCTGCATTCGTCCTAAAGCTGCGTGGCTATCAAGAACTGTGCGCCTTGCTTCATCTTCCCATGCATAACTGGTAGAAGCCATCACAACCTTCAATAAATTATACAATTAACAATTTGATATTGGAAAGATCATTCTTCATCTGAACACACACACACACACACACAAAAAGAAATATATGTATATATACATTTATATATGTCAAGAACTCACAACTCTTTTATTATATACTTAATAAAAATTATTACATTCAGCATTTCATAGTGTTACATTTCCTTAAAAAAGTAATATCAGCTAGGATATTTCTTGAGGGCAATATAATCATTAAACTGGGTTTTAATCTTCTATAAACATTATTTTCAAGAACTCTTCTTCACTTACTGGAATCAACATGTCAACAAATAAGTAAAGTGAAAAAGTGGTTAATTAACTAGATAAAGAAAAGAAACTCACTAATATTATCTTGATCAGTATCAAATTCATTTATCATACTTTCAATATCATCAGAATTAATTTCCAAGCCTGTCAAGTCAATAATTCTTTTCAACTCTTTGACTCCAATACCTTTCTGATTATCACCACACATTAATTTGAAGGCATATTTCATTTCTTCGATAGGATGACATCTCATTATTTTATCAATTGCTATTAGTATAAAAAAATAAAAATAATAGCTATTTAAATGCTTAATTCCATTAATAGAAAATTATTAGCCCATACCAATAGTTTTAAAATCTTCGAAACATATTAATTTCTTATCCTTTCTATCGTAAGTTTCCAGCATCTTTAACACCTCTGCTTTCTTTGCCGAAAACCCCAAAGCTTTCAATGCATACTTTAATTCTTCATAATCCAAATACCCATTATTTTCCTCGTCAAATAGAGAGAAAACGACTTTTATCATTGCTTTCTTTTCGTCAATTACGATCTTTCTCATTTGTTTATGGTTCATTTTGGACAAGAACGATTCCAAGAGCCACTGTATTATTTCATAACAAACTCGAATCTTGGGGGGCATCACATCATATTATGCTTAGCCTATTGTTGTCTGATTGTTACATTAATATGCAATTTATCAAATCATTTTTTGTAAAGGTTATCAATTTTCAATGTAAACGTTATATCCGCAATATACATTTTCGGCCATGTGACGGGAAAACTACTATAATGTAAAAATCGTACTGCACAGGCATTGCAGTACATTATTAGCGACAATCTAATTCACATAAGCATATACACAAACAAAAACTATATGTTATCTCTTACATTCGTGACAGCCAACACCCACTTTTTCAATATCTCCGTATTTTACGTTTTCGTTTTTCATTAATTAGGTACTAACTTACTTATAATTTCCGACGTACACTTGTAGGATCCTTGTTTCATTGACATGCAAATTACAATAGGTAATTATCAGTAACAGGCCCCACTATCAACTACATTCTATTCATTGTGTCCACAAACTGACAGAAGCGCTCAAGGCAGCAGAGGGTCAAGAATAATACGGCCAGCCTTTGCTACCAAAAGGCCGCCGCTGGTTGTGGCTGAGTCCCACCGCCGCCACCGCTTCAGCCTCCCGTCCCATCCCCGACCACACGTCAGTAGCAGTCGACAAGTGTATTGGATGGTGGCCATGACTAGTCCTTTCAACTTGATATTTAATTAAGAAACATGGCAAAGACGTATGACTATCTGTTTAAATTACTTTTGATTGGTGATTCTGGTGTAGGAAAGACTTGCGTTCTGTTTAGATTTTCAGAAGATGCATTCAATACAACGTTTATTTCGACTATAGGTAAGACTAGTGAAAGACTTCGCAGAAGGACTAATTAAGCTAGAAATAGAAGCAAGTAAACTAAATCAAGAATAACCCTATTATGTATTTATAATAGTGTTTATACCCATAACTAAGCAATTATTTTATTGGTCCATTTATTGTTTATGGAATCTTGTCCTTTGGAATTGAGGTTTTGTATGCTTCCATGCATCGGTGAAACGAAATTTATTACTAATTTTGTAAGTATTCTTTCACTGTAGCATACATTGAACATTTCTTACATAAGTCATCATCAAGTGATTGAATGGAAATAATGAAACAGTCGTGAGTCTAATGGAGTGATGAATTCGTTATGACAGACGTGAACGGTAGTAGAAAAGCAAAGAAACGTGTTCTCTTAAGTAGCTTTGTTCATGTTGACAGTGAATGTAGTATTGGTATATGTTCGATCTTTGTCTTGTGTATATTCATGATGATTTATAATTAAAAAAACAAACTTTGGACCACTTTTTGAATTTGTGTTTCAAAGCCCTGGATTTATGAACTATTTTGTTTTAGGTATAGATTTCAAAATTAGAACAATAGAATTAGATGGCAAGAAGATTAAACTTCAGATATGGTAAGAATAAATAAATATACATTTTTTAAATAACTCTTTAAGGCAAATGTTTACAAGTAGTGGAACTTGATAAAATTAAATTTTCATGTTAATTTTTATCAGGGACACAGCTGGGCAAGAAAGATTTCGAACCATTACGACTGCTTATTATCGAGGTGCAATGGGTATAATGCTAGTTTATGATATCACAAATGAAAAAAGTTTTGAAAATATAAAAAATTGGATCAGAAATATTGAAGAAAATGCTTCAGCTGATGTTGAGAAAATGCTGCTTGGTAATAAATGTGAATTGAATGAAAAAAGACAGGTAACATATTTTTTCTTTTCTTTTGCAATAGTTCAAACTTGAAATCATTGACATAAAAAAATCCCATTCATTTTGTAGGTTACAAAAGAAAGAGGAGAACAACTGGCCATAGAATATGGTATTAAGTTCATGGAGACAAGTGCCAAGGCGTCTATAAGAGTGGAGGAAGCCTTTTTTACTCTTGCCAGAGATATTAAAACGAAGATGGAGAAGAAGTTGGTGAGCAATTCCAATGTTTTGTTAAATGTTTTAAGTTCATTGACTCATTCTGGTTTTACTTATTCACAATGGTTATAATGTGTATATATATATATATATTTCTACTGTGGTCAGATACTGTCGATACTACATAACATGGCTTTCTGCACGATTATTGCCATGTAGGGAACTGTCTGTAATATTAATAATGCACATATTTATTTATATATATATTTCTCCTCTAATTCTTTTTGTATTTTTGTCCTGATGGTCTGGTGATGGCAGAAGGTAAATGTCATTTTACCCTTTTCAAATGTATTGAAGCTTTTTAATATTGGTGTAATGCATTTATTATTGCCTGTGAGAAAACTGAATGCAGTTGTGAAAGCATGCTTTTGTTAAAGCATGACATCTTGCTTTATGTGACCTTTGAACATTATGCATGGAGGAGTGCAATGCAGTTCAGTTTGATATTTGGATTTCAGATTTTCTTGTGTATTTTTTCCTGTAGTAATGATGTTTTTTCATATTTTCCATAGAGTTATTTCATACTTTTAAGAGTTTTTTTAAAATTTGGTTTTTGTAGCAATTTTTTTATTGTTATTATTTACTTGTCCATATACAATATAGAAATGCATTTTATGAAATAACGGACAAAGCAATAAGACTGCAGTGTGCATATTTATATAGTCTGCTATATGTTTTATTAAAGAAGAAAACAATCAAATGAATTTTGATATTTAATAGATCCTTTGTTTTAATAGAGCTTGTTTTATTTTTATACCATTTAATAGAGTTTAATTCATTTTATTTTAATATTTTTGTATGATAAACATCTTGAATGTGCTGCATATATCTTTTAAAATTTATTTTTAACTTTTTTTTTCTCCCTAATTTTTCGTTTGAAGATACTAGAGCACCCGACAAATTTATATGTAGTGATAAGAAGGTAATTTCAATTTTAGTTGGGTAGATTGACATATTCATGAGACATCATGGTTATTGAGACAGATGTTTTGGGCTCTCAGTTTATGCACAGCAATATTCAGCATAAAAAAATTCATCAAATTTTCAAAACCTTTGCTCAGAATCAGAGCTTTCTCAACACCAATAGGTTTGTCTTTTCTTTTGGCCTGACTGTAGCAGTGACTTCCTTAGTGTGAGAATTCTGTTACTATATGTAGTTTGAGAATAGGCGGAGTAACTCAATCATTTGCATTTTTTAGTCCAAATTAAAACTATAATTATGTTTGGATTTTTTCTGAGTTCCTGGGTATCTAATAAAACCATAGACACCTCTCGAATGTTTGATCAGTTTTTCTTTAAATTTCTGTGTGCAATAGAAATTAGTAATATAGATACCACAGAATCGTGGAAATATTAAATAAAATATGCATATTCAGCAAAAATGGACTAACCGACATCCAATATAATGAGTTTCAACTTGTTTTGATATTAAATGTAAATAAAAAGTATTAAAGGAAAATGTTTTTTGTCCAGTGATTAAAAATGAAAATTATTATATTTTCTTAAAGAAGTTAAAATTATAAAAATAACTTCAGCACATCCACATTTCCGTTAATCAAATGAATTAATGAATGGATATAGTCTCATTCTAATGCACAATTGTTAAACAACCTATTGAGCTTTTTTATCTCACATCTGTTAGCTTGAGCACAAATTTAAATGACTCCTAATTATTTTATTGTTCTAAGTTATCATGCTCATTAATGTTTGAAGGAGAAAAGAAGGCTTTATTGAGAAAAATGAAGGCTTTTTTGCAGAGTAATGTGTGTAAAAGTGACTTACCATTTTTATTTTCTCGTATGTGTACATGTATGAGAAAGGGTTGAATAAGTAGTACAGAGAATGTAATGCTGCGCATAAAATCGGCGGATTTTCGGCGGAAAAAAGTCATTGCCGGGCTCTGGTGGCGAAAAAGTGCCAAAAACTGTTGCTAAATTAAGAGAAAAAAATCATCTAACACGTGGTGTAGCCAGAATTCCTGTTTTGTGGGTCCTTGATGCCGAAAAACCAACTGGAAGCAAAATGTCCGTCCGTGCGTCTGTCCGTCCGTGCGTGCGTGCGTCCGTCCGTCCGTCCGTCCGTCCGTCCGTCCGTCCGTCCGTCCGTCCGTCCGTCCGTCCGTCGTCCGTCCGTCCGTCCGTCCGTCGTCTGTCTGTCTTTCCGTGCGTCCGTCTGTCTGTCCGTCCGTCCGTCCGTCCGTCTGTCGTCCGTCCGTCCGTCCGTCCGTCCGTCCGTCCGTCCGTCCGTCCGTCCGTCCGTCCGTCCGTCCGTCCGTCCGTCCGTCTGTCCGCCCGTCTGTCCGCCCGTCTGTTTGTCCGTCCGTTTGTCTGTCCGTCCGTCTGGTCGTCTGGCCGGCCGGCCGTCTGTCCGTACGACCGTGAACACTGCTAGCGCCTAAACCATATGTACAATCTTTTCCAAATTGAAGAAAGCCCTGTTGATCTGACTCTAGTTGAAGTTTTGAAAAACATTCTTTAATATTTGGGGCTACTTTACATGAAGACCCCTGGACGTTTTCAAAATTTTCTCAGAAAAGCTCCAAATTTAAAAAAAAAAAAAAACTTGTAAGAATAGAGTAAAATATGCTTATAAAGCTGGCATAGGGCCGATTTTCATGGTTAACTCTAAAGTTTCGAAAACTGCAAGTTTGAATTTTTTTCCGGCGACTTCCTACAACTATGAAATTGAAGACGATTTTTCCGTCAAACGAAATTTGTTGTTTATAAATAGTTGTATCAATAAGGTCATGTACATTTTTTCGAAAATTTTAGTAGTTTTCGTGCAATAGAGTGTGAAATATTTGCAATTAAAAAAATTACAAAAACAAGATTTTCTCAAAGGGCTCCAAAATTTTTCTTTAAATTTTTGGCAGAGTTAGTACTAAATGCACCGTATCTAATGACATAAACACTGTATTGCTCTATTCATTTGTTGTTTCAAAAATTACAAAAATTTAATTTTTTTGACCTGTCTCTCACGTCGGTAATATTTACATTAGAGGCGATTTCTTGACGTTATTGTATCTATGAGAACATTCCAATTAAATAATGTCAAATAAGTTTCTTGATAACAACAGTTTTCTATAAAAAAGACCTCAAAGTTCCACATTTTCTCAAAAAGGCTACCAATTTTTTCTTCAAATTTTTCTAATAGATATTGCTAGTTTCATATTTTTGTATAACATAACAATCATTTTGGTGTACTCTTTTGTTTTTTCAAAAATTACACAAATGTAATTTTTTTGTAATGGCTTATTAACGTCATTAATAAGCACATTTCCATTGATTTGTATACATTATTACATTTGTGAGTGGAAGTGCTTCAAATGACTTTATTTGAAGTTTTTCGAAAACTCAGTAGATTCCTGTCAAAAAGCGCTTCAAATTCGCATTTACAGTACATATTCTTGAAAACGGCTTCGAATTTTTCAATAAAAATTTCAATATATGACAAGGTTTTACCCTTTAATATTCTTAAAGGTATATTTTGGTTGTAGGAAAGCAAAAAGTTGAGAAAATGTCAAAACAAGTGCTTTGGATGACAATAGATGGCAGCTGGTCAGAAAATGGAGCATGACCTTAAAGCTAACCACACCAATGAAATTAGAAAAATTTTCTATGAGAAAGTCTGTGCCATTCTGTTGCACCTCTAGTTATTTATGATAATCAACTGAAGCAGATTCATGATAGAACAAAATTTCTATCTTATTATGCTGCAGAACTTCAGATGTATTTTAAGATGAAATGAAAAATATAGATTTGCAATGTTATCAAGTAAATATTAAAGATTACATTTTCAATTTGTTAAAATAATTGTTTTTCGGTCCGAGTTGAATGTGATCTTTAATAAGTAAAGTAAATTTATAACTTATGACTACAGAAATACTTTTAAAAAAATTTACAAGAGAGTATATAGTTTAATTGTAGGGCTACCTAGATAATTGTTAACATTAGTTGTAATGAAATTTACCCAGCCTCTCTTTTTGAAATACGTACCTTGTGGCTGGGATTATGATCAGAATTTCCATAAAAAATTAAAGGTGGTGTGGTTAAGTAGTTAAAAAAAAAAAGGAAGAAGAAGAAGATTTTCCCATCAGTATGAAATCTGCCCATTTGCATCCATGAAACAACAAATGACTAGAACAGTAATGACTCCTCTAAGAAAACCTGAAGGAGTGTAAATGAAAGCGTAGGCTTCTCTGACTGGAGTGAATAGAAACTTTGCTACCCTGGAGATGCCATGTCCTTGGCATAGTTGTTGTTTCTTCCCGAGGTAGGTTACAGAATGACAGCCGAAATATTGGTTAAGCCTTGGGAGCAGGGCACCCTGGAAGCCAAGTTTCTATTCAATTCTTAGCAAGAACTCTGAAGGGGATGGAAGAAACAATGGAAAATGAAAGTACTTCAGATGTCCATAGACTAGGAGTGTTATTGTGTTATTGTCAAGAGCCCGGAAGTGTGCCTTTAATAATAACTATATAATAATAATAATAATAATAATAATAATAATAATAATAATAATAATAATAATAATAATAATTATTATTATTATTTTCAGCTTAGGCATAGTAAAATATTTGATTCATTTTAATTAATATGGATTTTTTACAATAATTCTTTTTACATTTTTTTATTTCCTGTCCCGACATTAAATTGTCCAATTTACAATTACAGTTCAACCAAAGAACAGGATGGCTTTTACAGAAAACATAACAAGAACTATATGAGAAAATCATTGTAATTTGAATATAAAGCTAAACAAAATACAATATTGTTTGATTTCATAACTCTTTTAGTGGGAATAAATATCTTTTTGCATACCTATTTTAGTAAAATAAATGTCTGAACTTCTATGCTCTAGTTACTATATTAACTGACAAGCTGTTGGAGCCTTGCTTTACTGGATTTTCTTAAACAAAAAATAAGAATTACAGAAGTGGTGATTCAGTATGTAAATGCAGAGCAGAGATTATGTGGCTAAGTTAGCAGTTCTCCCTTAATCTTTCTCTTATTCTCTTGCTTATTTTTTTTTCTTCTCCTTCCTTTTCTCCTTTTGTCTTTCTTCTGCTTTCTTCTTCTTCTTCTTCTTCTTCTTCACATTATTAAAACTTGTTTTGTTGTTGTAAACATCAACAAAATGCTGTGTTTGGGAGCATGGTGAGCCTACATTTTCAGAAATAAAAAGTGGCCAACAGTCACTTGTCATCATTCATTTGTTGCATATTTCAATTGGGAGCCTGTTATAGGAAGCATACCGGGGATTTTAAAGTCCTAGTACTATCAGAGATATTCTAGATATAAAACAAAAATTAAAGGAAGGTTTGGATTGTCTGAAAAGCAGAAGAAATGATTAAGTCTGGCAATACTTAAAGTGAAACTTTGAAGCTCTGATTGCACGTGTATGTCCGCAAAATGAAGAGCATGTAAAGAAGAGATGGTTGGACATGAATGAAGACTACTACAAGAATGAAGCACAACAATAAGTCAAAGTGTTCTTGTGGAGAAAGTACTGTACAGGATGCTTTCTCCTTAATGGAATATAATTGTGAAATGCCTGATCATTGTGTTTAGTAATGTCTGCTCAGCAGAAGGCATGGAAGGCATATAAGTCATACAAGGTCTTACCACTAAACCACTTGGACTATACAAAATGAAGCTCTGAAAATCTGTTTGCTTGGAGAGTTGGAGCAATGTGCATAATGGTACAATTGTTTATGAATCTATTTTTGACATTCTCGACCGATACACTTACAACTAGGGAATGGAATTTATTGTAATAAAAAATACAAAATATGCACATATGAATGTACTTATTTTTTTCCAAAACATCTAAGAAAAATAGAAAATATGTCAAATAAAAATTCATTATTGTGTTTAAAATAGTTTTCTACAAGCATTTTCCGACCATAGAACGTCGCCGATCAGTTCTTGACAAGTATTCGGAGTGGTTGAAAGGAGGTTCCATCTTTACTGATGTAATTGTACACTAGGCTTCACCAAATACAAGAATTTTGTTTGGTGAATGGTTAAGAGGAGCCGGTGTACAAGTGAATAGTAGTACCATATAGCGAGTGATGGATCCCGTGGGGGGGGATTGTATATACCCCACCCTCCAAACTGAGCAACGCAACAATTTTCTGTATAAATATTTGTTAGTTTTCGATCGAGTAACAAATTTGCTACTTGAAACATTAGCAGGAACGTTGTTGAACTTACTTTCGTTCATAAAAATCCACTCATCCTTGACTCTCACGTACACAGTAATCGAGGGTGGGGGGAGGTAAGTTAAACAATTCATGGCAGAGATATGGTGGTAATAAATGCCTTACATTTGATTTGTAAGAAAGATGATTCCATAAGAAATATTGCAAACATGCATCTGGAACCTTCTGCTTCGACGTATAAAGATATTAAAATGTAGTGAATTTTGTAAGAAAGATATCGTAATAGGTAAAATAAAAAAATATAATTGATTGCAGATATCTAGTTCCTGTAAAAACATGTAATTACATGGAAATCCGTTCCCTACTTATAAATGATACTACTCACACTGAAGGTAAAAGTATGTGCCTGATGTCTGTTTCTGCTGGCAGAAAAATCAATTAACAATTGCCAACATTATAGCTGTAAAGTTCAGAGTTTGTAATCAATAATGCTGTCAATTCAAGAAAATAAAGAGAGGAGTTGGCAAAAAAGAACTTCCAAGATGGGGTAACTTATGGTTGCTGATGTCATCTGGCACATGATTTGCAGGTAGTCAGCAGTAAAAAGCATATGAAGTATATTATTAATGAACGTGAACATGCACATTACAGCAGCTAAGTGGGAACAAACAGGTGGAGCAGCTCTTGCTCTTCCAACAGATATATGAAAGAATTTTTTGTCATCTGTAAGAAGTCTTAATTTTACAACTGGCATATTGTTACTGCAGTGCACATTGTAAATCCAAATAGCATACTACAAAGGAGAAGTTCAAAAGGGAGCAATGACCATTTCAAAATAAGTGCACAAAACGATCTCAGTCTCGTTAGTTAACACAATGTCTAGATAACACACGTAAGGTTCTCCTCACAAGCAATCTGATATATGCATCCTACCTGGCTCAGACTGAAATATCAGGGTAAGTGCACGTTACTTTCTATAGTGGGGGAATCTTGCGATTTAATGCAGATTCCATTTTTGTATCCTAGGGTTATTAGTCCTGGGGGATAGGGTGATGTTATGATGATGATGACGATGATAGATAATGAAATAGACGTACACAAACATACAACGTCACACCCAACACAACCATCCCCGAGGTGGGACTCAAACCCGCGATCCTCTGGTCCAAAACTGTTACTACACTTCTGTGTGTTAATGATCTCAGCCATATGATCGGCTTTTGCTTTTTTTTTTTTTTACATAACTAGAGCCTGGAGGTTTCTTCGTCGTTGTTGTTGTTGTTGTTGTTGTTGTTATTGAACTCAGGCTCCAGTGCTAGGAAGTGTTAAAAATCTACAAGAAATCATGGTACCAGTAAAGATTCTTTGATTTCTTTCAATGATATCAAGTTTTTCCTCAGTCATAAGGAATATCCTCTTAGTGTTTGAAATAGGCTCCAAGTGCACATCTCTCTGTATATGATATATGACACAGCTCGGCTTAAGGCTAACAATTTCACAATTTCAAAGAATGAAGACAGTAGCAGTATTTTTATTGATCCCATTCCAAAATTCGAAGAAAATATTTCTGTCCAGGTATTTTCAGACAACATTGCAAGAGAAATAAATTCATTGTCAATAGTCATTACATCAAAATTTAATGTGCAAAAATAGTTTTAAGTTGCGAAACTGAAAAATATTTATGTGAGAGATCAAAATATTTTTTGCAATGGAGATTGCAAACATCAAATTTCCTTCCACAAAAGTATTTCTGTAAATTACAGCTTTGGATTAGAAATTTGAATTATTTTAATTACCCTAATGTTGCTTTTATATATATATATATATATATATATATATATATATATATATATATATATTTATTTATTTATTTATTTTTATTTATTTGTTGCGTCTTACAAATTGACGCGACTCGAAGTCCCTGAAGGGGCGTTGAGCGCTTTGCGCTGAGGACTAATCCTCCATTAACTTGCGCGGCCTTTAAGTCATGTCACGTCGCAGTCAGTTGTCAAGAGGACCGCCAGGTAGCATCTCTGCGTACGCGCCTCCTGCTAAACGCTCCTGCATCACTACCAAGCAGCCAGAATTGGGAAGGAATACGGATAAGGGGTTTCTCTCCTCTGGAGCAAAAACGTCACAAAACAGAAGAAAGCTCATATATTTAAGACCATCGTACAGAGCATTAGTACCTATGGAGCTGAAACCTGGACATTGAACAAAAGAGATAAATGTAGGTTGATAGCCCTTGAAATGGACTACTGGAGAAGGTGCTGCCGGGTGTCCAGGATGGATCACATTAGAAATGAAACAATTAGACAAATGATGAACGTGGAGAGCAGCATCTTGGATTCAATTGGAACAAAACGATTGAATTGGTATGGACATCTCCAACGTATGGGAAGCAATAGGGGCCTAAGATTTAAGTGCTCACCTGAATTTATTGTACCAATAATATTGATGTGTGCAAATTGGAAATGCATAGAAAACACATCTCTTGAATAGAATAGAATTATTTCTTGGAATAACAGTATTATGTTCAAAAAAGAAGTGAGAACAGAATTGAATTTAATAAAACTTATTTCAGTGGTGAATTCATTAAATTAAATATGAATATTGAAATACAATTTATTTTGCTATGTAAAATATTTTCCAATAACCTTATGGATCATATACTGATGGATATACTATGATGATTGATTAAAAGCACTTCTATTGCCGACGCCATTTATGATCTAGGTGGTAATAAAACTATCTTCATTCTCAACTTCTTCACAAGTATCTTGATGCACATTGAGATCATGTTCATTTTGTGTTTCATGCCATTCAGCAAGTTCATTTAGGATTTCATTGTACCTGGAATCGGCTTTATATATATATATATATATATATATATATATATATATATATATATATATATATATATAGACACACACAGAGACAGACATAGACACAGACAGACACAGATAGACAGACACAGACAGACATAGACACAGACAGACAGACAGACATAGACACAGACAGACAGACAAGACACAGACACAGACAGACAGACAGACAGACACAGACAGACAGAACAGAACAGACAGACACAGACAGACAGACACAGACAGACAGACACAGACAGACACAGACACAGACAGACACAGACACAGACAGACACAGACAGACAGACACAGACAGACAGACACAGACAGACACAGACAGACAGACACAGACAGACAGACGACAGACACAGACAGACAGACACAGACAGACAGACACAGACAGACAGACACAGACAGACAGACACAACAGACAGACACAGACAGACAGACACAGACAGACACAGACAGACAGACACAGACAGACAGACACAGACAGACAGACAGACACAGACAGACAGACACAGACAGACAGACACAGACAGACAGACAGACACAGACAGACAGACAGACACGGACACAGACAGACAGACAGACACAGACAGACAGACAGACAGACACAGACAGACAGACAGACACAGACAGACAGACAGACAGACACAGACAGACAGACACACAGACACAGACAGACACACAGACACAGACAGACACACAGACACAGACAGACACACAGACACAGACAGACACACAGACACAGACAGACACACAGACAGACAGACACACAGACAGACAGACAGACACACAGACAGACAGACACACAGACAGACAGACAGACAACAGACAGACAGACAGACACACAGACAGACAGACACACAGACAGACAGACACACAGACAGACACACAGACAGACAGACACACAGACAGACAGACACACAGACAGACAGACACACAGACAGACAGACACACAGACAGACAGACACACAGACAGACAGACAGACAGACACAGACACAGACAGACAGACACAGATAGACAGACAGACACAGACAGACACAGACAGACAGACACAGACAGACAGACACAGACAGACAGACACAGACACAGACACAGACAGACCAGACAGACCAGACAGACAGACAGACAGACAGACAGACACAGACAGACAGACACAGACAGACAGACAGACCAGACAGACAGACAGACAGACACAGACAGAGAGAGGGAGGGAGGGGAGGGAGATCTGCAATTTGTCGTAGGAAGGGAAGTATTTTGCCATTCCGAGTAACAGTTTAGGGTTTTGGTATGAAATGAAGGTACATGTAATTAAACAGGTGTAAAGGGAATGAAAATGTGGAAATATATGACGATATTCTTTATAAAAAGATAATAACCAAAATAAAAAAGTTGGTAACCTTGTAAGGGAAAAACAAGGAAAAAATGAATAGAGTTGAATGTTCATTGGTTTACGAGTAAGACAATATTTTCAATTATCATGGTCCCAGAGATGTGATTAACCCTCCGTGCACCACGTGGGGTCTAACAGACCCCAGCTGTAACTCTTTGAATATTCGCGCGGCGGCACTGACGCTTTGTGTAGCTGGAGGTGCGGTGTTGCCAATCCCCTTACCTATTGCAATTTAGTGATCGCCTGACCAGCGAAGAGTATAGACGCTTGTTAGTGAGTCAGGGTCCCGCAGACCCCACGTGGTGCAGGAGGACGTTTTTTCTTTCTTATTATGTATAAATTAAAATTTGTTGTTTCTTATTAATAAATTTTTTGTTTCTTATTATGTATAAATTTAAATTAAACAATGTAAATATGCTTCTAATTACTTTCTCTAAATATAGGCTAAGCCATAGAAAAGTGCACTTCAAGTTTGTAAAAAAAAACTTCAATTTTTCTTTTCTTCGTATTTAAGTAGTAAAATGATTTGATTTGACAAGTTTGTTTCATTTTATCCAAAAGTAACTAAAAAGTATTATCCGTACATAATATAAACAAACAATTAAATATTACGCAATCTGTATTCCGATAATGCGTGGGGTCCAGGAAACCCCACATGGTGCAAGACGTAACTTTTATCCACGTGGTTTACGGAGGGTTAATTGCATTCAAATTAATGTCAGTGAAGTACCTCCATTCAGATTCATCAGCAGTACTCTGTGATTAATGTTGGGAGTGGATTTTATTGAATTCTATTTTTCATGATCCATTTTAACATAAGTTGCATATTTTTAATACGAAGCATTGGTTGCCTTGGTAGCGTGGCGTCATACGGGTGTAATCAGAACACGGACGAGAGTGGGTTGTAAGAACAGTAGGTTTATTCACAATCTAGACCGTAGTCACAAATAATCAGTTGCACTGCTTACAATTGACTAAATAAATAGAACCCACTGCTAGGAGAGATATTTACAAACGGCTACCACACCGCAACAAACTACTAATGTTTCCCTATGCGGAGTACCGCTCTACCCTGAGACCCACTACATGTCTCATTAGTCACGACAATAACTGCCGGCCTCTTGCCCCGCGTGCACACTCGCACCGCTCACGTACAACCTATCGCCGACGCTGCTGGAATGACAAGAAGGCCGAGGGATTGTTCTCATGGCCTTTAAATAGTCCTGCGGCGCTGCCCGCCGCCGCCCTTGCCTCCGCCCTTCGACGCGTTCCCGCTTATACGGAAACCCAGTGCGTCATAGGCTTTTGCCTTTGTCGACTCATCCGGCGTTGCAGACCGCCCGCCACGTGCTTGCCGCCGTTTTAGCTAGACACGACGCTGCAGTAGCTTATTGGTTAGAGCAACTGGACATAGGACTGATTTCAAGTTCCACAGGATCCATGGCACTAACATGTGGGGGTCGCTTATTATGATATAGTTACCAAATTGAGACAAAAAGAGAGAGACAATATTGAAAATTAAATTCAAATTGGCATATTTTCCAACTATTAAAATTGGAATTAAGAGAGAATATTAGAAACTTTTTGTGTAAACTAGTAATTACAGTTTACAATAAAAATATTTTAACCATATTACAAAATAAGTAGTAGCTTTTAAAACAGACTCAAATATAGTGGTAAAAGTAATCTGCATGTGTCCTATCAGGAAGCATATATGTGAATATAGTGAAATAGAAAGAAACCCAGTTTATTCCCTGACGGGATGATAATTTTTTGAACAACTTAATTAACCTTGAAAGGGACACCAGGTGATGTTTTGGGATATTTGATTGTTACCTCGTCCCATGAACGAATCTAACGTAGTTCTCTGATATTTGTTGTAGTAGATTTCACACCCTGCTTTCTCGGAATCCAACAGCGTGTGTATCGAAGATCCACTGTGCCCCCAGATATATCACACGTACGTGCGCGCAGAGCCGTTTTAACAGCTTTGAGGGCCCCCTATTCTTACTTTCACAGATCTCCCCCACCCCCACCCCAATTTAAAGACAAGTTTTCTTAAAAAACTAAACTCATCACTGAGTGACATTTCCCCATCAACCAACAACTTTCTGTATTATATATATTTTTACGATTCTATGTGGTGAATTAAAACACAGATTATTTTAACAAAAACGTTTATTTTGTTTCTTGACGGTACGCTAAAAATACTTGATCTACGTACAGATCGTCTTCACTTGATTATTTCGTGATAGGGCAAAATTTGTCTTTATTTATTTTCACTGCACTTCTCTTGATTATTTATTTTCACTGTTCACTTCTTTTGCACTGTCGTACAGTCCTAAGCTCTGACCACAATCCACTGCAGTGACCACCGTCTGACGCGCTGAGCACAATCCACTCCTCTGCTATTCACCGCGATGCACACACTTCACAGCTCAGCTTCCACTTCAGACTTACTCACGGCCCCGACTGCCGCGTATTTATACTCGGCTGGCTACCGTCTAGAATTTTCTGGAATTTGCGATAAACATCGCGAACACTCCGGAACCATCTAGTTCGGGGGTTCGCCGGAAAATGTCGCAATCCGTGTATACCCCGGGACCATCTAGTTCGGAAAGGCGCCGGCAGATGACGCAATATTCGTTACAATATTATCCAAAGATGCGCGACACATCACTTTTTTATGCCAATTTCGTGTGTATAGTTTAATCATAAAGCACTTTTTTATTTTATTTTTGAAAAATTTCGTATTAATTTTTTTTAAGAACTAACGAGGCCCTTTCAACGTTGGGGGTCCTGGGCCCGGGCCCTTCAGGCCCGTGAGTTAACACAGGCCTGCGTGCCCGCAGTCCGCCCATTTCTGACACTGAAGCGGGGAGCTTGGTCTTCTCCTCATGGGCTCGAAGTTTGTTCAATTATCACCACGTATTTTTTTAAACAAGGTTATTACTTCTCGCCCAATTTTGAGTGATATGGTCAACGTAATATTAAAATAAGGATTTTCTTAAATAGCGAATTCATGCTTTCTAAACAATTATTTTCTATGGATAATGCCAAATACAATGATCAATATAATTTTACAGTAATTTTATGTATTCTTTTGATATTGCAAAAACAGTCATAAATGTATTTTTACCTTCTCAAATTCAAAATAAGTAGAATTGAGAAATTTATGTAATGTCCGACTGCCCGTCACTCTGTGCGTGTGCCATTGTCAGACCGTCTCTCCGCCCCTCTGTCCGCCTGCCTCTCTCCTCAAGGCAATTTATTCTTTTTTTAAATCTCAAAAATTTTGTTTTGAAAATTTCACCCCCTGCAGCTGCTAGGGTTTCTTGTTGCGAACCTATTCTCTGAGAACTGTTTCTCAGTTTTTTCTCAATTTCGAGCAGTAATTGATCAAATTTTGAGAAATGCCTGGCATATTGAGAGAAATTTTACTGTGGCCTTTATTAGTTCCCTTGCTGTTTGTTGGATAGTCTGTTCACTATATTCGGTGTGCTTTTTTTGTTTTTATGGTTGCCATTGGGTCAGTCTTCTGACGCTCTGTCAATTTGGATCTCAAATTCTGGTGTACGGCATGTTGCAGCAGGGTCACTTTGAGAAACAATGTTTGAAGATAATTTTTTCAAATGAGCTCCTGTCTAGGTCTGGAGAATTGCATGTGATTTTCAGTGGTGTTCATCTGGCAGAGTCGAATTCCCAATAATATAACTTGTATCACATAACTTAACATAACTTGTACCACACAATTGTCGATAGCAACTTTAATGGATAAGTTCTTTTCAGATTTCAATTTTCAGAGAAATTTGAGCAAAAATATATATTATTAATTTCCAATGCATGCAGAAATTAGGGAGAGAGAAGGGAAAAGAAAAGAAAAAGAAAACAAACAAACTATTCAGCCTCCAGCAATGTGAGAGGTGTCTGTGGTTTAATTAGATTCCTATAAACTCAGGGAAAAATCACAATGAAACAGTTTTGATTTTGACTGCAAGATGAAAATATTTGACTTGTGTTATTCCACCTATTCTCATACTGTGCACACTGGCTGAAATGAGTTGCTTACGACACAACTGAGATCCTGTGATGAGAAAGAAAGAAGCTTCAGTATTCTAGTGGACTGCTTCAGAACAGCCAATTTTTGCTGCTCCAGAACACCATTTCCACAAAGTCAACAGCAGCATTGCATAATATAATTCTGAAATAATAGTAATAGTAATAGTAATAATAATAATAATAATAATAATAATAATAATAATAATAATAATAAACATGAATAATAACAATAATAGTAAAATAATAGTAAAAATAACAGTAATAATAACATAGTAAAAAGTAACAATGATAAAAAAAGAAAAGTCAATCAGCAAAAGTGGAAATTTTCCACATGAACACAAAACAAGAACACCGATTGTAAACTGGAAATTTTTGGTAAAATGAGAAAAACATCAATACTGCTACATTTGGACAAACTGACAACAATGTAATTAAAATTAAATGCGGAAAGGTGACAAAAAATATTCTAAACAACATATTGTTCTTTTCTTTCTTTCTTCTGAAAAATCTTTTTTTCAACTTTCAAACTAGTAACTGCTAGAACTAGTAAAATCTACTAAATGCTGCAGTTTGATTTAAGAATATATTGGGAAGATAAATTGTTAACTATTCCCTTAAGACCTTTCTAGCATGCCTAATGGTTTCTTTACATTTTGAGAAGAATTGTGCAGTTGCACAAGTAGTTCAGATCACCAGATTTCATTAATTAATTTGAATTTAATTAGGAATGTTATTCTGGTTAGTAACCTTGCATGCAGCTCTAAGCTAGTTTCATTCATGTCATTTTATAGCTGATGAGAATTTCTTTACTCACACTCAATTTATGCCTCTGTTGAAGATTTTTTCTCAAATACAAAAATGGTGTTCTTGTAAAGGATGGCAATGCATGTGCTTTATAATGAGAGTAGATTGGTGAAACTAACTGTGGTAATAATTGGGGTTCCAGATTTTTGATTGTATGACATTCTATACAAGCATGCCCTTGAGCTTCTTCATGTTTTTGAGAAGTTTCAGTTCCATGAAAATTATCATTGTATTGTATTGCTCTAAATAAGGGCGCTATCACAATTTGAAGTTTTGTTCATTTTTCTTTGAGTGGTGTGTTAGATTAGAATAAATTTGTAATATAGATTTTTAAGATACTTAATTTCCTCTCAAATCTCTCTCAAAATCGAATAAATGATAAGCCAGCATGTTGGTCTGTTGTGTGAAAGCCATTGGAGTGAAGATGATGGATACATAAAATCTTTAGTTTGAACACAAAGAAGACATTTGATACATTTGGAGGGAAGATTTTGATATTAGAAAGGTCTCAATATAAAATGTTCTCATTATGGGTTTTTGGGACTTAATAATCCTGTTGTATTTTTCATTTCATTGTGTCAGTACTTTAAATTTAGGAACTTAATTGTGAAAAAATACAATTATAAAATTATGATCTGTAAAGAAATTTAGAACAAATTAAATTAAATAAAATATTTTTATTATTGTGATTAGGTATATGAATTTAAAAATTATTTCATATTTTTAATGAAGGTCATTAATTTAGATTTTTCTGAACTTAAATAAATAGTGTATTTCTTTCTGATTTCAGGAAGCAAGCAATCCTCCCAAAGGAGGTCAGAGACTACAGCCATTTGATCCTCCTAGAAAACCTCCTAGTTGGCTATCTCGCTGCTCTTTGCTTTGACAATTGAGAACCCTTTTTATTTGACATTCTACCACAAAATTGGAGGACATTATGTGTCATCTTTCTTCTGCGATTAGCAGCTGGTGGAAGCATACATTTTGTAAAGTGATGCCAACATGAACCATTTGACTGGAATTGAACTGTGTACTCATTTTATGTGAAGAGAAAATTCAATCTTATTTACTCATGAAACTCAACAGATGTAGTGCACAAAAGGGTGTAGCTTGGAATGGTGCTTGGTTCAGATTGCCATCTTCTTCTCTTCTTTAGATGAGCTCATCAAGGGTGGATGCTATCTAAAACTGGAACTGAAAGATTCTTCTAGTGGAATGAATGTTTTGTAATGTGGTTGCCACCCAGAATTGTCACAACTGCTACTTGTTAAATAATGTTGACTGAGATATACATCCATGACAGACTAATTCTAGAAAATTTACTGGAAATTTAGGATGTTTGTGTAATGACATGTTGTAGGGTCAAAATGGTGTTCACATATTTTCAAATGAGACATGAGTATACACATTTATATTGTCATTTACCCTTAGTGGTTAACCTTGTACCTTGTTCTTCAGTATAAAAGAATGAAACTTCTCACAATTAATTGCATTTATATTTGTTCCTAAAGAGGTATCGCTATGCGTGATATCAAAAAAGGCTTTGAGAAACCTTGGAACTTAATACTGATATGTATGTTGCAAAGTTTATGTTAGCTTTTTATGTTAATCATTTATATATACATATAAAATTTTGACATGCTCTTCAATATTTCAAATTCAACATTTGTTGTGCTTGGCTTATTCCTTATTTCCTGGATGTTTGTAATAATGACAGTATTTTAGGTATTTCTGACTCTACCCTTTTGATCTCTTCAGTCAGCAAAGTTGCACAGGTTGTTTCAGTTGAGTTAAAAGTTCTGAAATTGATTGGCCTAAGGATGCATGTTGCATGTCTGAATTGGTGCACTGAGTGGAGAGCAAACGCACAGTGTGGCTTTTCTTGATATGGAAAAACACAGCAAGTTTCAGAATTTGGTATAATTATTACATCTGTACTTATTAGAACTGTATTTCTTGACTTTGCGAATTTGGTTTGTTGCTCTTGTGATCGTTTCTTTCCTTACCCAGTGTAGTCAATATAAAGTTATTCATAGCCTTTCCAAACAACCTATCAGTACAGTAAATTTATGTAAATCTAATTTTGCTTCTATTTCTTTGCTTTGAATTTGCATTATTTACTGTTGTCAAGGTCAATATATTGGGGACCATTATAAAAAAACATTTCTGTGGATTTTGATTCAATCTTGAAATTTTGATACAAATTTTGTTGAATGGAATGCCGTTCATCAATTGACTTGCACAGAATTTTTAATTCAATTTATATGAAAAGCTCTGGCAAGTAATACAGATATCTTGTATTTTTTAAATGTAACTTATAAGCAAATGCTATATAATAGATCTGATTATTCACATAATTTATCTGTAACAATATTACATCCCTCATTTGTTGCTGTGCAGTAATTGTGCACTTTTTAAATTGCAACTGCACATCAATGAATGCTTTAAAAAATCCATTAATGAGTTTTTATTGAAATAATAAAACATCTGCTGAAGGAATGAAAATTTCATGGTGTTTGTAATTAGTGAGAGTAGAGCACACTGTGTAGGTATGTAAGGAAGTGATCTGCTTGCTTCTTATGTATTTCAGTATTCTTGAAAGATTGTTTTGTAAAATACTGCATCTTGCCTACAAGAAGAAGAGGTGTTTGGTTCATTGAGTCTGCAATTTTCTTTCAGTGCCTGGTGCATAGATATGGTGATAATAAGATATTGCTTCAAGTTTTATATGCACGTTTTCTATTTATATTATGTTATTTTTGTACATTGGTGGAAATGTTTTCTTTCACAGAAAATATATATAAACTATGGGAAATGAAGTTCAAAATTTATCCCTGAAGTTATCTGTGAAATATTTAAATGAGTAGATGTTTGTCCCAAGCTCATTTCCATTTGTACTTCATTTTCATGGTGAGATTTTTTTCAGCTAGAAGGTGTAGCATTTTCATTATTTTCTATTGTGTTTAAAGGTGCAATAATTTGATGCTATGTCTTCTTTCTGAAATAAAGTATAATTTTCTCGTAGATATTATCTTGAAAGTATGTATTAGAGAAATCTCATTCTGATGATTGTTGTTGGTACAGTGTTCCAAACATTGTCCACAGTACTGAAAGTAAAGAAAATATACTTTGTATCTCCCTGAATTGCTTTGAATATAAAAAAAATTAAAATTTTGTGTAATTTTGCTCTTTATCTTTTTTTTTAAAAAAAATAAATTGGTTTAAATGTATCATTACATATTTAACATCTTTGTACCATTCCTCAAGGACTCAACCATATTGAGCCTAAAGTGTATTGATTTTGTTGATTTTTCTCTCTGCTTTCATGTACTCATTACTATTCTTAACTCTGATAAAAGTATGTTGGTGGCTTCAAATTAAGTAGGGAGGTGGGATGCAGAGGATGCCTGAACAAAAATTCTATTTTTGCAGGTATACTTATTATTAACAGTTGATTATTAATGTATTAAAACCTATGTCATTTTATGTAATAGATATTCTCATATGAGTTACAAGACATTTGGTGATGATAATAAATTTTTCCTGGACAATATTATTTGTTTTAGTTGGAAACAGGGGACTCAATTGAAAGAAAACACATTTTGCATGTGCTGCAGTGAAAATTATATTCTTTATTATACTTCAATATACTGAAATGCTTCTATCTCAGGTCTTTTTCTCATGTGTGGTCTTTTCCAAAAAACAATCATCTACAAGGTTTTGGCTGTTAATTTCACATTTGAAAATTACTGGTGGAAAATAATTCTTATTGAAAAAGGAGGAGAAAAAACTGCTTTGTTTGGCTGTTTTATTGGGCATCTGCTTCGAATACTATGGGACAAGTAACATAGGGCAAATTCAGGTAATGAAATGATGATCTTTTTTTTTTTTGTTACCAATAAAATCACATTCACATCAATTAAAAATAACATCCATTCCTTCATCACCTGTACAGAACTATGAATAAATTAACTGATTGGTAAATTAATTGACCATTATTGATTGAATAACTGTTTTTTTTCAAACAATGATCATTTCTTGGTCCTTGTATGCTCATAATTTAGTATTTTAAAATTGTTCCATTTCCCTTTCCTAGACTTGTTAACCCAGGGCCCTCAATATTCATGTGTTCCTGATAGACATTAAAAAAATTATTTAATATGAGGGTCATTCAATAATTAGAGAGACAAATTTGTCCACCTTTTTCTCTAGACCAGTTTGTTAATTTTAAGACTAAGTCGGCATCACTGGGATGAGCCCTAACCATCTGGAGGATCATCATTGTTGTGTTCATAACCTCAGAATTAAGAAGAACGATGGCGTAGCCACTTGAAAATTCCACAAACACTACAACGTTCTGGAGTGGCAGACGGAGGGTTCGAAACCAGGCTGGCACGGAAACATAAGGTGAAATTGAAAGTCAATGTCCTTTCATTCATTGATAAACTCTTATTATCGACATTCCAAATAAAAGATTTATATTTAATATAAAATACACAAAACAATTTACAAAAAATTGTACAGAAAAGCACAAAAACTTCAACCCAGAACATGAGTGAATACTTAAAACTAGTAGAAACTTGATTAAATTCAGTTGCACAAACAACAGGTGCAGAAATAATCGCAAAATGCGAAAGAACTACAAAAAATCCAAGATGAGAAACGCTTACAAATTCTTCACGAAAAACTAAAGAAAGCGGAAGAGGTGATTAAATACTTACGCAATCAAATAGAAAGTCTTCAAGCCAAGACAACGTATACCTACAACTGGGAGGAAGAGGAGGAAATTGTATACAGAGAAACAGCTTGGTTATTACTCAAGAACTATAACAAAAGAGAGACTAAGAAAAGAAAGGCCACATCATGACCACAGCAGAACCCAAGTAAATTCGGTGTAGAACAAAAACCAAAAACTTTAAAAGAGAAAAAGACACCTTCCGTACTAATCAGCAATCTCACTAACTACCAGGAGATTAAAAATAAGCTTGAAAGTAAAAATTTACATTATAAGCTACTTTTAGAATAATAACCAAATTAAAATAAATGTCAATGATGGATCAGAATACCGGAATGACAAAAATAATTAATGAAGCTGAACAACAATGGCATACTTATGAAAATAAACAAGAGAAGGCCTATAAGAATCATGGTCAGAAACCTGCACCCAACTTGTAACGGCAGAAATTAAAGCGGACTAGAAGAAAAAGGGTTCAAAATTATATCGGTAGAAAATAAATTAAAAGAATAAAAGAGAATAACCAAATAAATACATTAAATCCCATTATTTTGTTAAAAAACCAAAAAAAAAAAACCCAAAAATGTAAATAAATCGTACACAAAATCAGAAATCCAGTATGCGTCAAGTGCGCGGGAAATCATCTGACACCTGCTTGCACAAAATCAAAAAACACACCAAATGTGTTAACTGCGCTGGAAGCCACCCAGCAAATTACAGAGGCTGCGTAATTGCCAAAGAACTGCAGAAAAGAAGAAATCAACAAAAACAGAAACCCAAAATTTTAACCAAGAAACCCTTAAGAAAGAACAAAACAACCCCTCCAACCTAAACCAAGTAACGACACATCAGTACAACAGTTGATGAACTATTTTGGTGAGAGATTAGATCGTTTTTTTTTTTTGTTTTGTTTTTTTAATTTGTTGCGTCCACTCCTTGACGCAACGCGTCTCCAAGCCCCTTAAGGGGCGCCCTTGGGAGTAATCCTCCATTAATGGGCATTATTATTTTTTAATATTAGTCCAGTCTCGTCACGTCGCAGTCAGTCAGTGCCTTTTATCCCTTCGGCCAGGGGCTCGACGCCGTTAGATCCCGGGGTTCCTGGCCGGTCACCCAACCACGAACCCGCGAGTCTCGAATGCGCTTAACCTTCGTGACTTCACGGAGCGTAGTAAACGCATTCGGCTAGCGCCGCCGGCTTGATATCAGAAACTCGCTTATCAAAAGAATCTTACATAAAATTAAAAGGATTCAGTATTTATCATGCTACCCATCGAGATAATAATGCGAAGGGAAGGATTGCGATTATCACAAAAGACTATATAAATCATTATGAAGATAACCCAATACAGTGTAAAGAGGTGCAGCTTACCACAGTAATGATAAAATCTACCCAAAAAGATCTTAAAATTGGTGCAATATACTGCCCACCAAGACCTTGAATATTACAAAGAAATTTTGCAACACATGGGTGAAAGATTTATAATAGGTGGTGCCATTAATGCTAAACACACTGATTGGGGAGCAAGGCTGATCACTACCAAAGGAAGTGAGTTAAAAAAAGCCATCAGTGAAACAGGATGCAATACTCAACAGGGAAGCCAACCTACTGGCCTAGTGACAGAGGCAAAATACCAGACTTACTGGACTTCGAGGAAAATATCACCAAATTTTATAGATATAGGCGAAAGTTTTGATTTAAATTCTGATCATTCGGTTATTATCTTAACACTGAGTGAAAGAATAATTAAAAAAGAAGCGAGACCAACTCTTGTAAATAAAACTACAGACTGGGAAAGTTTCAAAATTGATTTACAGCATGAAATCAATTTGAATGTCAATCTAAAAACAACTGAACAATAGACATAGAAGTAGAAAAATTTACTAGACTTTTGGAAACAACTGCATTTAACAACACCAGAGAAATAAAACGCATCACAAAAGGATTTAATTATCCAGCTTAAATCAGAAATCTAGTTAGAGAAAAAAGGTCAGCGATACGAAAGTGGCAGGAAACACGACATCCAGTGGATAAGACAGCGAATAAGGCACAAAAACTGAAAAGAGAAGTTAGTAAGTTAAAAGAAGAAAGTATCAACCATACCTTACAAATGTAACAGCTGATGAAGATACTGATTACTCACTGTGGAAAGCCTAAACGAATCAAAAGGTCAATCACGTCTGTCCCCCCAATAAGAAAAGGCCAAGGAAAGTGGGCAAGAGATAATAAACGAAAAGCAGATCTATTTGCAGAACATCTAGTGGAAGTCTTTTCGGCAAATGATACGCAGAGCAATAATAACACTCTCGAAGTAAATAATACTAAAGCAGGAACAATAAATCCGGGTACTCTAGAAGAAGTGGCTGATGAGATTATGACTAACCTAAGTTCAAAGAAGGCCCCAGGATTTGATGTGATCACCGGACAAATATTGAAGCAGTTGCTACAAAAAGGGATATCCATGCTCACATGCCTATATAATGCAGGTTTTAGACTGAGATATTTTCCTGCAAACTGGAAAGTGGCTGAAATTATTATGATACCCAAGCCAGGTAAACCACCCTACAAAGTAGAATCATATAGACCGATTTCGCTTTTACCAGAAATTTTAAAATTATGTGAAAAACTCCTCCTTAAAAGATTAAACCAATTATACAAAATACTAATTTGATCCCTGACCATCAGTTTGGATTTAGACAAAGACACTCGACAAAATACCAAGTGCACCGAATTACAAATGTAATTGAGAGGGCCTTAGAGGGGAAGCAAGTCTGTTCTGTATTATGATGGATTATCCTGGACCTTACTGGAATGATGGAACATTACGTACGCACCTTTCCGACTCTTTGCCCGTTGCATGTGGAGTTCCTCAAGGATCGATTTTAGGCCCTACTCTGTTCCTACTTTACGTAAACGATATGCCCTCGACGATTCGAAACGGAAGAACGGTTCTCTTTGCGGATGATACGAACATCCTTTGCAATAAAGAAACCGTAAATAGTACAATATCAGATGTTTCAAATTGGTTCCGAAATAACAAATTAATAGTAAACGAAAAGAAAACGGTTTTAATGCAGTTTTCTATTTCAAATAAACAATTCTGTGCTCCATTGAAAATGAACAGTGTACCATTGACTGATGTTAAGGCAACAAAATGTTTAGGTCTCTCAATTCAGTCAAACCTTAAATGGAACGTCCATTTAAATGAATTGAACACAAAATTAAGTTCATTATGCTACGCGTTCAGAATTCTTGCAAATTCAGTCAGCCTTCATACTGCTCGTTGTGTATACTTCGCGAATGTTCATTCCCGCCTGAGATATGGCATAATATTCTGGGGAAATACATCTTATAGCTCCCAGACTTTTAGATTACAAAAACGAATTGTACGAATAATAACCAAATCCACCCACGTGATTCATGTAAGCCTCTCTTCATTAATCTAGGAATTTTACCATTACCGTGTCTTTTATTTACGAATCAGTGGTTTTGTAAAAATGACTTGCTCAAGGGCGGAATATATTTTCAGAAAATGCCGAAGTCTATTACTATAACACTCGACGTAGAAATCATATTCATCAGGTGACAGTATCAACAGCTCATTACAAAAAATTCACATACAATACATGTACATTATTTTACAACACTTTGCCAGATGACTTTAAACGATTAAATTCAATAGAAAAGTTTAAATCCCAAGTGAAATCGTTTCTGCTGCATAACTGTTTCTATACAATTAGAGACTATACTGAGCATCACAAGAAAAGGAACATTAATTTTAACAATGATACATAATGCATTATTTACCATTTGGACTGTATAAATGAGTATAAACAACCTGTAACAACTATTGTACTACAGCTTCCGGGTCAATGACCCCATCTCGATCAGGTTTTCGTCCAGTTTCCTGATCCATTGAGCAAATGCTGAGATGGCCCCTTGTTTTCTTCTGGACATAAATGTAACTTCATTTCTGTGCACATCTTCTAAATTCAGTGGAAATACATTTATTCAAATTATCGTTTCCATGTTGTCGCGGCAGGAAGTAATAAGAGCCAAAATTTATTGCTTATTTTCTTTGAAAATAGATTTTATTACATGGGAGTTTTTTTGTTGTTTTTTTCTCCCTTTCAAAATTCAAAATTTATTGCTTATTTATCCTTGAAAATGGATTTTATTACATGGAGTTTTTTTCTCCTTTCAAAATTCAAAATTTATTGCTTGTTTATCCTTGAAAATAGGTTTTATTACATGGGAGTTTTTGTTGTTTTTTCTCCTTTCAAAATTCAAAATTTAAGTAGTATATGACTTGGTGTAGAGATCGCAGAATTTTGAAAATGTGCACACAATTCACTTTTCCCCATAGCACGTCATACGCAGTTTTTAACTGTTTTTTTGACGCAAATAAATAAAAAAAATAAATAAATCCCAATGGATCCATCGCAACCACACAGCACCCACTGTCTGTGACCGTAGCACACCTTCACAGGTGGAGGCCAGACGCGCGACAGCCTCCGTGCCAAACCAACTCTATACTTGGATTTTTCTAACCTGGCCGATGACAATTCTTCAGCTATTACGGTGTCATTCAATCGAGAGCTAAAGCACCACCTCCTAGAGTTATAAAGCCTGCTCACTAGTACGTGACGTCACTAAGATGGCGGCGTAGGTAGTCATGAGGCATGGGTGGCCTGGGGGCAGGCATGTTGTTTTCAGTTGAATTCGTCTGGTGTTGTCCGTGTGTTCGGTGCAATTCATACTTGTATTATACTGCCGGTTTGATATGCCGTTTAGATGTGTTATGTATTAGGTCAGTTGGCAACACTGACTCCGGCTTCTCCCCCTCCTCCCGCCGGCCAGCACAACGGTAGCGCAGGAGTCTTTTTATGTTCTCGAGTGGTGTTGTGACCGCGTGTGCCGCGCCAGTATATCAAATGTATCCTATAGATGAATAAAGTGCTATTGTTACGAGCTAGTGATGTTATTTATTAACCCACAAATACAAGCACCATTTGATTTCCATTTGTTTGATCCACTGAAGAAGGTATTACGTGGGAAAAAGTTCCAGGATAACGAGGGTGTCAAAAAAATTGTGGGAAATTGGTTGAAACACCAAGACAAAGAGTTCTTTACAGCGGGTATGAAAAAGCTTGTCGCCCGCTGGGACAAGTGCATGAATGTTGTGCGGATTACATTAAAAAGTAGAAAAAGTCGTTTTGGAAAAATAAAAATTTATTTCTCCACACCAATTTTTCTTTTTAATTATTGAGTGCTCCTTGTACTAAATTAAAAAGGAAACAAGTGGTGCAAAAGAATCGCAAAGACTTTCTCGAAGTACAGTTTTCTAGTTCCATTGGTGTGAGCTGCCTTTAAGGTCTTGGCTCATCGTCATGCCAGCTGCCATCTATGGCCACCCAAAATATATATTTTTTAAGTTTTCTCAATTTTTCCGTTTCGTAATTGTAGGTTCGAAATATTTCTTTAAAAAAATAAATAAAGTAAAACCTCGTCCTATGAAATTTTCATTGAAGTATTTGGAACCGTTTTGAAGTACAAATCGTTTAAATTTTTGTGTAAATGCGAAATTTGAAGCTTTTTTCGCAAGAATCTTTTGGATTTCGAAAACCTTGCTCATTTCAAGCACTTTCACTCACAAATGCAATGATGTACACAATTAACTGGAAATGTGTTTATTAACGGCGTGTGAGATGATTTAAAAAAAAACCTTTGGGTTATTTTTGAATCACAATCAATCAACCTAACAGCTATCAGTCCGCCTGTGAAAACCGCAGCGCCTAAACTGTTCAGCAGACTTTCTCCAAAATTGATTTATCCCTGATCGATCTGAACGGACTGGAGGCTTGGAGAGTTTCTAACTGATATTTTGATTGTTGAGGGTCTTTTACATGAATTAGACATTTACCTTTCTACTTTCTCGTATACGTACGTATTTACGTAGAGAAAGTTATGTAATGCTGCGGAATTCGAGATCTCAACGGAAATGCACGTTTTAGTGTCCCCTGATACCGAAAAAGTGTTTTTTTAAACGTCCGTCTGTATGTGAACAGCACTAACGCCTAAACCATACGTAGGATTTCTTCCAAAATAGATATTTTCCGGTCGATCTGGCTCGACTCGAGGCGCTGCGATTTTGAAAACTCTTTAAAATTTGAGGGTAGGGACATTTTCAACCTTTTCTCAAAATTGGCTCCAAATTTTTTCTTTAATTTTTTTGAAAGAATGGAGTAACATACATCTATGAAGATGACATAGATACTTTTTTTTTAAAAAAATTTAAACTCTTTGACTTGAATTGGTTTCAGCATGTAATCTGGCCATAGCACGAAGCAACAAAAGGTCCCAACCACCAGCAGAAACAATAGTGAAGTTTTGATTGTTGGTAAAGATCGTAATATCAATTCATTGTTCAGTTACAGAAAAGAGTGAATCTGAAAACCTTATAGTGCAATATTTAAAAAAATGCACTTATAATGATTCACTCATTCAAAATTGATGAAGGTTCTGCAACATATAAAAATGACATGGAGGACATAAAAGTGAAGTTCCCCGGCCCGTCTGTGTTTGGTTGTTCTCAAAGGCAGCAAGAATTTGTTTTCCATGTTTCCTTCACGAGATATAATCTAGGTTAAAGTATTTTCTGTTTTAAAACTGCTGTTTTTATGTCCTAAGAGGTTGAAGGTTGATGTGGAAGACAGAACATAAGCTCCAGAAATAATCTGTGTTTGGTTGTAATTAAGGACAGCGATTATTTTCTTTACGCGAAGGTTTATTATAATCTAGATTAAAGATTCTCTCCATGAAAAAATAATAAACATTTATTCAATTGTAGTTTCTTTTCACTTTCTCTACATTGTCCCCAGGTACATCAGTACGATGTACCTAGGAATACATCGTACACAAATGAATTATCTCAAAAAGAACCTTATAGAACATCCTTAAAAATTATCATTATTACACATAAACATGCTGAGATTTGCAGTTTATCAAAAAGAGGAACAACGTCATATTCAAAAGAAGTGAAAAGAAAATTAAAACATGAAAAGTGTCCTTAAGTGCGACTGTCTCTCCTATACTAAATATGTAAATGACGGGAAGTCAATAGAATTGGTAAATGATAAATAGACTGGGGAAATCAGAGTAAATTTTTAGTAGTGAATTGAATATGGACACGTGAGAAATTTCCTTAAATATAATTAAAAGTAGAAAATTACAGGGAAACAAATATATCACGGATTAAAGAGTGTGAGATGCAGATAGGTGGTTATCCAATCACGAGAAACATAGACATTAAACAAGAAGGGGAAAGTCGCAAGAATGAGGAAGAAGGAACGAAATTTGAGACAATACTTCACGTCGAAAAGACAAGCGAGCGGCGCGGATTAACTGCTGGATCAGAATAGCTCGAACTGTAGTCGTGGGCGGATGTGTTAGAACGCGATAGAATAAGTTTAGAATTTGGTTGTGAGCAAAAGCGTGTGATAAAAGTAAAATGCGCAGAGATGTAATAAATAAAAATATTAGATAATTATTAAAATAAAACCAAGATCAAAGGAAATCCATTTCAATAGCGATATTGCTAAAAGTCCGGTTTAAGATGACATAAACGCGATTCTGTTACATTCCTTAGTTTTTCAAAAATTACGCACTTGTCATTGTTTTGACATATCACGCAAGTCGTTAATATTTATATTAACGGTGTTTTGTATGCATTATTAAATTGGTTAAAACAAGTGCTTCAAATGATGTCTTATAAAGTTTCTCGAAAACTCAAAAGTTTTCTGTAAACATGAGCACAAATTTCCGCATTTTCAGAAACGCTCAAACTAACTTTTCTCAAAATTGACCGCACATTTTTTCTTCAGACTGTACGATAGTACTAAATGTACAGTTGAGGATGTCATTAAAGTCATTTTGCTGTATCATGTTTTTTTTTTTTTCAATAATTACGCAAATGTATTTTTTACTTTCTCGTACTTACTAACGCAAGAAGAGAAAGTATTGCAATCGTGTGTCGGAAAACGGCGAATTTTATACACCAAATCTATTTTCGGGTTCTGATAACGAAAAAGTGGATAAATACATTGCTAAATTAAAAAAAAAAAAAAAATCTAACCCGTGGTGTAGCCAGAATCGATGGTTTGTGCGCCGTTCGTATCGAATCGAATAACGACTAATGTCTGTCTGTGCACAACGCTAGTGCATAAACCGTTGAGGCGATTTTATCCAAAATTGATATTCTCCAATCATTCTGATGCTGCAGCCTCTGGAATTTGAAACCAATATTTTAATTTTGGAGGATACTTTACATCGAGCCCCTGACATTTTCAAAGAAATAGCACCAATTTTTTTGATTAAATTTTGTTGATGTCTCATTTTCGTTCAAATCTCTGATTTTTCTACAATTGCAACAAAAAACTTAAAACTAGAAAATTAAAGATAGAGATTTTTGGCTCAGACAAAGTCTGTTGTTCTAAATTAGCTCTTTAAAAATAATAATTTACAATTTTTGGAAAAAACAAGATTTTGCATAATTTCTTGAAATGAATGAAATATAGACTGGTATCCACCAACAATGGATCACAACAAATATTGAATGAATGATATGAAAAATAATTAAATTTTAATTATAATTCACTACTGAAAATGGCAATATTAATTCTATTTTTACTTTCTCACACTTTTATATTTTATTCTATTCTACAATTTGTATTCTCAATGTATTGATGCATTTCTTTCAAACAAACCGCAAAGCTTAAATGAAAATTTGCGCAACAATGTTGCTATTGATATTTTAGAAGTTTATTGTTGTTGAAAATCGAGATGGTGGCGGTGATAAGATACAGATGTTTTATTTAGTCTAGCTTGTGTTTCCAAATAGACCTTTTAGAAATGATTTGAAACCTATTTGATAATCAATATTTTTTTCCCATGTTGCAAGGTATAGAACATATATTTTTTCACAGAACAAAGGTCACTTATCTATGCATATTTCAGCATGTCACCAGCAATACATTCCATATTTTACATAAAATTTAAACAATTGTTTCAAAATTAAGAATTTATTTTATATTTTTACACAATAATCACGTTGTCTTTTCTCGGTTATTGAACGATAAAGGGTTCATTTTACTATTATAAATGTATATTATATTAGAGGAGTTTGACCACGGACACTAGTTTAAAAATTTTGAAACAACTGAATCACATTATTATAAACTTTAAAGTTTTATTTTCCTGTGCTTTGTTTGAGGTAGTATCAATATATAAAAACGTGGTAATAAATTAATTTTACAAATTGTAGATTATTAGAAATTATCAACTGTGTATGATATACTATGACTAACTGATAAACAAGTTGAAATCTGAATACAGACGGAATAAAGTGTTTCTGCCAAGAATTGATATTATTCACCAATCAAATGCACATAGTTTTGACATCTATGCACTGGCAACACTGCATTTCTCACTTCTGTATAATTTCTTGAATACTGTAACAGTCAAATGTATTCCTGTTTAATTCACTTTGTTTGATTTGGATGTTTTCACGTAACAGTCAAGGTGTTTGTAGTGCAGATAATGCAATAGTTCAATATTATGTAGCAGTTTCCAATAATGCGAGAAAGTATGTGTGTTGTAGCACCTGTAGTTTAGTTTGGGGCCACATTTCTCTTCTATAAAAGACTATATTTTCTATCACACTATGGAATATTCTTTTACTTGTCAGATATTGCCATTCCATAGCACGATCTGCAGAGGTTTTAGTGCTTCCTTACCTGTTATTCTTCTGGAGTTGATATCTTCTTCAAATATGCCAATGTTCCTTATTACTAAGCCAAGGTATTTTAAGTTGTTACAGAATATAATTACATTACGAGTTATTAAAATTTAAATCCAAACCCCTTCTGTTGTTCTGTTGTATTTCTCTTCAAGTTTTCTTAGCACATACTCAATGTCCTTTTCGTCTTGAGCAATTATAATTTGATCACCTGCGTAAAGGAGAAAATGGAGGTTGTCAACTCCAATTTCACTTCTCATGTCCAAACAATTTTTGTACCACAGAGTACTTTTGTACAGCTGAGCTTGTTCACGGTAAATGTTGAAGAAAACTGATGACAGATCAAATCCTTGCTAAATACCTTTGTTTACGAATACATTTGAGTTACATTTCTTCCAATTTTAATTTTCACTTCAGTGTTCTTATAAAGTTTCTTGACAATCTTGATGCAATTATTTTGATTTACTCTTCCTGTTGCCTCCCATAGTTTATTTTGTGTATCAATATCATAGGCTTTTTCAAAGTCTAAATATGTCTGATAAAGATCTACATTCCTGCTTTTGCATATCTCAATAACACTTAAAACTTCCAATTTAACATGCAAAAAATTGATCATTTCAATCCAAATTCCACTTTGCTCCTCACTCAAATTAATTTCTTTTTCTATTTTTTACTCAAAATATTAGAAAACAGTCTTACTATACACAGTATAACAAATACTCCTCTATAATTTGTGCACATAATTTTATCACCCTTTTTATAAACAGGCAAAATAGAAGACAGGTTCCACTCTGTACTTGAGTCTTCTAATTCTCATCCTGGAGCGTTTCACCTTACACCAATATTTTGCTATCAAGGATCCAAGGGGTCAAGGGTTCTGTCAAAAAATCGTATTTTTTTGCTGTGGCATCAAATAACTTTATACTATGTATGTACGTATGTATATGTTAAAGTAAAAATACATTGTTGTGTGGGTATGGCATGTGATAAGCTTGAAGTCGTCCCTGCCTCTTCTTGGAAATTGCAGCAACATGCTGAATCACAATGAAGTTGTTACTGCACAACGGAGTAGTTAAATACAGACTTCAGACTCCCCACTTACTTCCTGCTATGGACTATTTCTAATTTTACTTAAGCCTAAAATATATCGGAGAGCATTGATGGTCATTTTGTGTATATGAATACACTGAACACACTGCAATCAATAGCAGAAGTAATTTTCATTTACAATTGAATAATTTTTTTAAAAAATCGCTTGTGTTTTGCTTGGTTACGAGTTGTACCAATGGTGGTTGAAGTGTTAGTGAGACACGAGTGTGCACATTATAATTACCAATAATACGTCTGCTGATGCATACCACCACCCCTTAATCTTAAATTTTCAACATTTTGGTAATGGAGAAATGAACAGTTTTTTGTTCTAAATTTAATGTGAATTTTGTTGCATTCGGTCTGTTTGGATGAAATGAGAAATATAAAACTATTCTTATATTTTCTGTAAGATCGAAAGAGCATTTCGGAATGTACTTCTAAGCTGTAGGACATTTTATTCAATATCATAAGAGAATTTTCAACATGTAACAAACAAAACTTCAGGGAGTGAGGGGTGGATAACAGAAATTTCACCCAATGGTTCTAAAAGTTACTCAATCTTCAAATGAGTAAATAAATAAATAAATAAATGTTTTATTTGATAGCATTTAATATTTATTAAATATGGAATAAACAACATTCATGAATAAAATTAAATAGTATAGATGGAAATGAAGGGGACTTAATAATTACATTCTTTGGATTAAACTTGTTTGAAGAAATCTTCCCCTTCCCTGAATTTTTATGAATTTCGTAATGTAGCTTCAGTTATGAATGGATTTTATGGATGGCATCAATCCACAGCACATGTTTATGGTAATCTGTATTGTAATTGGGAAAGATTTGTTTTTATTAATTTGTTATATTAAATTAATTACTTTAGTTCTTTTCCCAAGGGTAAAATTATAATCACAATTTGATTCAGATCTTTCCAACTTTTACTTAATATACTCTTGATTTTAAATCTGCTTCAGTACATCAATGACCACATTCAGTAAAAGTCAAAATACATTATTTTACAAGTAAGCATAATTATTGTACATTGATCTACAACTATTTACATATTAACAAAAATTCTATGCATCTTTACATGACTGAACTGACCAACCCAATATGAGCCGGTCAAAACCACAAGAGAAAAAATTGCAAGAGAGATTAGAGTTCTCTTCTGCCCAAGCTACTGAGGATACCATTCGCCTATGACCCTGAGAAGGAAAAAGAACAATTTCAATTGACCATCTAAATAAAATATATCATTTTATATTACTTTAAGAAGAATACAAAAAATTAAAAGTGAGAACACATTAATTTTGAAGCAATTAAAATCCTTTTTCTCTATGGTTTCATACACCAGTTTATCAAATACTGCCATGTACACAAAACCGAAAGTTAAAATGAAATATCTAAACCTCGCATGTCTGTTAAATACATCTTCTATTGTTTCATGGGGTTATTATCAAGGTGATGTAAATTGTATTAGCAGCCTAATAAAAATTTCACCCTGAATTAAAATGATTTAATTTACTAGAGAATAAAACTAATTAATGTGAGAATATTTATCTTATATTATTTTTATTACTAAAAATAAAATAAATGGTTTTCAAAGCTATAATGGATAAAATTATGTAAATATTTTTCAAAATTATAAGATGGTATGAATTATTAAACTTTTGTTTAAAGAGGATATGTTGCAATCACGAAGAGAAATGAAGAACAAAAATATTCTTATGAATAGAATGAAACATTTGCTCAATGAAAAGTAATAATTACCTGCCTACTTGTCCTTGGCAAACGCGCAATACGTTGCCCATTCAAATCAAACAACCGAACTTGTCGATTATCATGTGGAATGGCAACAACTCCAGCTCCAGACACAGCTAAACGATTTACAGCTGAATCAGAACGGATAGTTGCCAGAGGGGATCGCATATTTCTAAGATCCCACACTTTTACACTACGATCATCAGAACCAGATACAACCTTATCTTCTCGTGTGAAAACTGCAGAAGTAACTGTTCTGCACAAAAACCAAAAAAAAACTCATTGCAGACACAATTCATTGGGAAAAACACATGATGAAATAAACATACATACTCTGTATGACCCTGGAAAACTGATACAGAATGAATTGGCTCCCGAAAATCCCAAAGCCGAAAAGTAGTGTCCTTTGATGATGTAACAACCAAGCGTTGAGAGTGATGAGAAGAAGTATGAGTTAGTTCTTGATCATGTCCTAACAACAAAGTTTGAAGGCAAAAATAAAAAAAAAAAAAGAAATAAAACTACCAGAGAAACAATTTTAAATATTAAGAAGAAAGTCATTAAAAACAAGGAAAGATTCTTACCACTAAGAGATTGCACAAGATCTCGAGTTTCCACATCGTACAAATTTGCTGTGCGATCCCATGAAGCAGTAATCACTTGTTCTCCACCTGGCAACCAGTCTGCTGCCATTACTACACTACTATGACCCACCAACTCTGACACTGGAGTCCGCAAAGTTGGTGTTCCTTCTAACAATGAATCATCACAAAAGTCATCTTTCTCGCCAGTTCCAAGTTCTTCTTCTGATGAATGCCCCTTCTAGATAAAATTAATAGTTTCCAGACATATGTTACTTCTATAAAATAGGTACTGAAGACATCTGAATATCAATTAAAAACATTTGGTGTGGAAAACCACAAATCAATTATTTTTATAGAAAATTTCTGTAAGTGGAGTAACACATACAACAGATTTTTGTTGTTTTTGTTCTTATTTCCATGAAATACTCAGGGGTCTAACAATTTTAAAAATCAACAACTTACTGGCTGATCTAAAGTAACAACTGCTTGCCATACATGTGCAGTCTGGTCACCACTAGCAGTAAGAACCAAGTCTCTTGAGGGATGAAATCTAATTGAATTAACAGATCCCTGGTGCCCTTGATATTGCAAGAGACATTTACCAGCTTCAACACTCCAAATACAAGCTGTGTGATCTGCAAAAATAAACATTAAACTTCTTGGTCACTAAGAAACTAGTTTTTTGGTACAGTGAAAACATTCATAAGCATCAAGCCAATTATTTGTTACAAAAAATTTTAACAACTCCTTTTCTAAAAAAAGTGTCATTCAGTAAAAATTGCTTAATAATTTATTTTTTTTAATTCACAGCGATGTATGTACATACAAACCATCTTAAGTTGAGGTACCTGCTTCACTTAGTAAATTCGAGATATAGAAAGATATTAAACTTGTTTCTAACTTTCCACAAATCGTTATTTACATGAATGGGACAACATTTATATTTTTTTTTAGTTTGAAAGTCAATTTATATGAATTAACACCATTTTTAATTTATATATTTTGGTATTATTACATACTTTTAGATATTTTATGTATTACTACTACATATTCCATTACATTTAAATTGATTAGTATGTTGAAGCAGAATATCTCAGATAGAATATTTAAGAGTTTGACAAAATCTGTTCCTGGGATATTCTTTCTGTTAAACAAAGTAAAGCAACACTGCACTTTTATGACCTCTAAATCTCGGAATAAAGAATGAGCAGATGTTGGCAAATAGGAATAATTGCAACCCTGTGCTTGCTTATGTCCATTGAGCCCAGGCATAACTCAATTGAAATCTGACAAACATTTCTTCCAGTCTGTCTTATTGTACTTACTGCATCCTGTTGAGAGACATACACCCCTGATTAACAAGTAAAATGTTTGAAGGAAAATTAATGTTTCTTAAATTGATAGTTATGAGGAATTCTCTTTGATCGGGGTTTAAACTACTTGTGCTTTTTGATTGATGAGAAAACTACAGTGACAGCTTGTGAAGAAATGTTCAGGTTAGGCAAAACATTACTGAATAGTGGCGGATTACAGGAAGGGGACAGGAGGGCCATGCCCCACCGCAATCCCAGTTTTTTAGTAATTTTATTCAATATATTCAAAACAATTGTCTCACTGATATCATTACATTACAAAGCATTATTTCTATGAAGCATGTGCAGACGTGATTTCAAGATATTCAAATTCTAAAATTGTGTTGGGAGTTGTTTTGCTCTGACAATAATTAAAAAAATTGGTATAATACCCCCCCTTTTTTTTCATAAGTTTGGCATTTATTTTTCTTTTAAAAATTTTTCATATCAAAATATCCATCTCTATTCCAAGTATACTATTTAATTGACAATAAAAGACATGGCCAACAAAGCTTTGCTTTAACTTCACTACCTATTAGCCATTTGTGTGAATAATACCATGAAGGATTGAATTTTCTTGTATTTTTTCACCAGCACCGTGTAGTACAAGCATGCTCAACATAGGAGTGAGATGACCATTGTCCAAAATTGGTCTGTTTTCTACATGTTAAAATGAGAAAACGGTGTATGAAGTAGTTCATTCACTTTGTCATAATATTAATGTAAAATCAAACTTAAATATAAAAAATCAAGTAATAACAATCAAGTCCTAATTCAAAATGAGAAATTAAATACTTCCCAAATAATAGTCACTTTTCTCCACTTGTTAACTCTCCAACAAATCAGTAAACAAACAGCATGGTCTACGCTCACTACAAGGTCTTTCCTCAGAATAGGTGTGAAGTAAGGCAGCACCCGGGCCTGCCTACCCTGAGAGATGCACTGGCGGATCGGGGTGGGGGTGGGGGGTATCCCTCCCCCAAAGAAACGGCCAAGACTTTTCCTTTATTTGGCAAAATTGATTTAAATATTTATTTATGTTCGAATTATGTAATTATTTAAACAATAATACTGTATAGTATATTTATGTATATCTACAGTACATAAATAATACACAATATAATAACAAATATGTTTATTTTTTAACAAAAATCTACGACCCCTCACCCCCCAAATGGTCGGCTGGTTCCGCCCCTGGAGAATTGCAACTGGGCGCATGTCAGTGTAAGGTCAGTTAAGAGTCAGTCAGTAAGTCAGGTAAGAGACGGGAACAGATCGCATGGCACGCACGGGCTGTTAGAAAACTCTTAAAATGGAAATATGGCTCGTGCCACGATAGAGAATTGCAGTGCCTGACTTTGACTTGTGTGTGCCCTAGGCTGTCAAATGTTTTAGCATCTCTTTAATATTCTTTTTTAAACATTAAAGCTATTAATAATATTTTGAATAAAAAAAATGTTTTACAATTTTTGTAACCGTCGCAAATATTCAATACATATAAATAATTGTTTATATGCAGTACTTCATCTATAAAATTTTAGGGGAACGTGCCCCAAAGTTAATGATTATTTTAATAGAAATAGTTGAATATTTATATTATAATTGAACAATTATTCACGTGGTACCGGAACGCGGGTTCCGTCGCGTTCCGACAAAAATGAAATCCTGATTATACGTATAGATAATTCTCAGCACGATATAGATTTAATATACCACGGTTTTGTATTCATTTTATCTGTATATATCAATGAATATACATTTGGTTAACTAACATTTTCATTTGTAATAAATATGGAATATTTCTATAAAAATATTCAAAAGTTCGCCTTATGAAATTTTGCATCCGCCGAAATACGACCGTCCCCCAAAATTGCGGGCCCAGGCTGCAGCCTACTCAGCCTGTTCGGTAATCTGGCAGTGGTGAATTGTTCATTATACATTTCCAGATGAATAGTACTTATATCATATTAAAATTGTATGTCATTTAGTTTTTTATTATGAAATTTATTAATCTAGTATATATTCATCAAAGTAGGCAGAGCCTTCCTTGCCACCCCAAAGAGCCACTACTGGAAAACTACCGAAATCGCTCTCAGAAGAACTCCTATTCAATGTTAATCACCCATACGTCTACCTCACAGCGCTCCTGCGGCCACAAGAGTAACTTTTTAATGGAGCTTTAAGGGTTGAAGGGGGGAAATCTTCCTTTGACTGAACTTCAATCTTGTGATTGGTTTTCAACTAAACGAACAGATCTCGGGAGCTGCGATGCGACGAGTGGAGTATACAAACAGGTAGGTCATTCTCTGGGGTCTCATCGCAAATCAACTCACGTAATCTAATTTCATGCACACTTCATTTGAAATTGTTTATGCTAGGTACTAACTTCTTTCCTTCTCGTAAGAAACGTGGACGAGCAGCCATTGAGGCGGGGCAAAACAGAGATGGTAGCTCCGACTACTCAAAAGAGGAGCGACGCATTTTGTAGAACTATTTCCTAATTTTAAGATTTTATTTTCTAAAAAATATAGTTCATAGAAAGTAATGCTGCAAAAAATCGATGCAGAGATATGAACGGAAATACGCGTTTTGTGGATCCCTAACATCCCGAAAGTGGTTTTCAAAAATGCCCCGTGCTTTTCTGCCAACCTTTTACAGGCAACACCAGTGCCAGGGCTGTTGAACTGGCGGCCCGCGGGGCCCATTACTGTGGCCCGCGAAAGGTTATTAGACAAACGTTTAAATCCCTTTCGTTAATGTCGGACCAATACATTGCGCGACTAGCGCACCCTCCCTGTTGGAATCAACACTCCCTTTGATAAAGAAATGTTAATTTTAGATTAAAGAATTTTTCTTGTTAATTCAGAAATTCAAAATCATCCCAATATTTTTAACTGTTATGTGTAACCTAATATCACGCATGGTTTCATCCCCCCCCCCCACGTCGTTTCAGAGCATTCGGGCAAACTACCGATATCAACCACACGGAGTCACGTCTGGATAGCCTGAGTAATGAAAATATGGCCCGCAGTCATATTAAAGAATTTTAGTTGCGGCCCTTGAGGCCTTGGAAGTTGGATCGCAGCCATATTAAAGATTTTAGTTGCGGCCCTTGAGGCCTCTGAAGTTGGACACCCTCGGCCTCACCCATTCATACGATTTTCTCCAAAATAGGTATTCGCTTATTGATCAGGTCGGTCTGGTACAAATTTGAATCATATTTTAATTATCTGGGAATACTTTACAACCGCGAGGGCATTTTAAAAATGTTCTCAAATCTGGTTCAAATGTTTTCTTTTAATGTGTTGTTCGAAATTTTAGTGTGTTGTGCGAAGTGCAATAATAGGGAGTTTTAGCACCACACGTTTTTGCTGGCGAGGAGGCATTTTGCGGGGGCGGCCCGCAGTCCTCCCTGGGAAGGCGTGTCTTAAGTCAATCCCCACCTCTTCATGGTGCCAGCTAGTCAACGCTGACGGGGACCCTGGCGAACACCGAGTAACCCCCGGTATAAGGGGTCGCTCCTCGGAGCGTGGGAGGCTGCTACCGGCCCCAGGGGGCACTAAAAACGCCCCGAAGCTCACGTCGCCGTCAGGCGTGAGCGGAGATTCCCGGGTAGTGGTGCGCCCGGGTCTTAGAATGCCCAAATTGGGCAACCACGGTAAGCACCCATGGCAGGCACACCCGATAAAATTAATTCCGGCGTAACTCGCCCAGTCAGATCGCTGGGGGCGAAGTCGCATGTGGATACGATGGAAGCTGATCGCGATAGGCCACCCATAATCGAACTGCCCTTCACTGTTGGCAACTGCAGCTATTATGCGCTGGAAGGGAAGGGTGACTATCTGCTCGCCGATGCGAAGAATGCTCTACTCCACTATAGGGAGTACCATATTTTTTTACACACCTGCTTCGCATGTGCTAAATGCACCAAAATATATAAGAGCTATCATGCTGCATCCTGCCACCTCCCAAAATGCAAGGGCAGGAAGGTCACTGTCGAAGGGCCCCAGTGCGAGTGTGGACTCCTTCAAGTCCAAGGCGGGCGTCTCACAGCATAAGCGTACGGCACACCCCCTCCTCCGCAATCAAGAGAGGTTAGCTGAGATCAGCAGCCCTAGTCCTGGAGGTCTGAAGCCCCTTGGGGGGGGGGGGCTTCAGTGCTGAGGAGCTGCAAAGGAGGCTTGATTTCGAGCTAGCAAGTCCAGATATTAGACCTGAAGATCTGGCCGAGGAGTTGGGCAAAACCAGAAAACAGATCGCCAATAAAAGGCGTGAAAAGCGTACGTGAGGCGCCTAGCCTTGCTCAGGGGGGAGAGATACCAACCCACCTCCAACAGCACCGCACTGGAGGCCCCTGTGGCCGGGGACACTGGCCATGAAAAGGCCGCCGCGGGCACTCCTGTCCGTGGCACTTCAAGCCGCACTAGTCCGAGCACACCGGCGAGTCAACCGGTTGTGACTGGCGCAATCCCCCCTATACAGAGTACGCCGAACTCTGTAGAACAGAGTATAAGTCCGGGCCCCACTTTACAGGGCCCGTTTGAATTTATTGACCCCTCTATACAGGGTAATCTTAGTTTTAATCGTAGCTCCCCCTTACAAAGCAGTAGGATAGTGGGGTCCCCTATACAGGGTCCGTCTGATTTTATCGAACCCCCTATACCAGGATAATCTTAGTTTTAATTGTAGCTCCCCTTTACAGAGCAGTAGCATAGTGAGGTCCCTTATGCAGGCCCCAATAAACTTTTCAATTGGATCAACCTTTCTAGATCCTGCCATGGTAAAACCCCCCGCAGGGATGGGAAGTAAAACTAAGAGAAATGCTTCTCCAAGCGTCCCAAAACAGCCAAGTCACGGCGGTGAGCGCAGCCATCTCCGCCGCCGCGGCCCAACCAACCATCACCCTTGAAGAGCTTGATAACATCTATAAGCTCCTAACAGAGGAATGCGGAGTGGAGGCTGCAAAGCCTCCCAGGCGAGGGCGAAAGCCCAAGGACCCCAGCAGCAAGAGGCGCAGGAAAACTAGGAAGCGGTACCGATACGCTCGGACGCAGGAGCTCTATGAGCACAACCCGAGCCTTCTGGCGAAAAACCTGCGAACCGGCGTGGCCGCTGACACAGCACTCATGGGGTTTGATCCAAACCCCCCCACAGATGCTGCTGGCCTTAGAACTTTTGATACAGAACCACCAGATGGAGCAATGAGCGAAAATGAACTGTTCGCCCCCTTTAACTCTAAGGACGTTAGGAAAAGGATCCGCTCGTTTAAGAGCAACACTGCTCCAGGTCTAGACAAGATTAAGCCGCACATCTAAAGGGGGCAAGACTAATGGCCGATTTGGCTAACTTCTTAAACCTGGTCATCCTCAATGGCCAGGTCCCCAGCGAGTGGTTCCGCAATATGACCACACTAATCCCAAAAGACGGTAAGGACCCTTCACGGGCCGCCAATTACCGGCACATCACAATATCATCAGTGAAAGTGCGGGCCTTCTGGGGACTCATGGAGATGAGGTTGCGAAACCAAATCTCACTACATCCCGACAGAAAGGCTTTGTGTCTGAGCCTGGCTGCTTCGAGAATGAACAAATTCTCCACGAAGCAGTCAAGGCGATGAAGAAAAGACATGGGGGACTGTACGTCCAGCTGGACGTGGCGAAAGCTTTTGACACCGTCCCTCATGACGCTGACGCATGGGCAAGGTGCGCCGCCGGCTTTTGTGCGACTCGTCAAGGATTCTTACCGTGACGTCCACACCACCATCTCCCACCCTGACGGAGACATTGATATCACGGAGCATCACGGAGCTCTATCTCAAGGCCCTTGGAATGGAAGTAGCGGCCTCCAAGAGCGTCGCCTTGCACATAAGGGTTGACCGCAGGTCCATGGCCATGCAAGATCCCGGCGTTCATATCTTCAATGGGGCAATCCCAGGTGTCCGCAGCGACCAGTCGCTGCGGTACCTGGGCATCAGCTACTCGCCTTGGCAGGGCTTCGACGCCTTTGACCTGCCGGCGAGGTTTAATGAGGCGCTGGGACGGGTCCAGGGGGCAGCTCTGAAGCCCTACCAGAAGCTGCACCTGTGTCAGGCCTACATCCAGCCGCACTTTCTTCACAAACTTGCGCTCGCAATGCCATCGCGAGCCGCACTGGACCGGCTGGACGTTGCTGTTCGCCAAACCATCAAAGACATCTTCAAGTTACCTCGCTGCATCACGGACGGCGTGCTGTACTGCAGGCCACGAGACGGCGGCCTAGGCCTCCAGAGGCTCACGCAACTGGTGCCTCGGGTCGCCCTCTCGCTGGGCTGCAAGATGGCGCGCTCGACGGATACTTTCTGTGGGAACATCACCCGGTGCCCTGACACCGAACACCGCCTGAAGCGGGCGGCCGCCGCCTCCCGCATCACCTGGCCCTGCAACCCGGAAGACGTCGTGGCGCTGAAGAAGCGGCAGCAGAAGGCGGAACTCCAGCGATGGACCCACCTGAGCTGCCAAGGAAAGGCTGCATTGGCGCACGCCGACGACTCGGTGGGCAATGTCTTCCTGGCAAAGCCCGCCTTGCTGAAGCCGTGCCGCTTCGTAACAGCCTAACAACTCCGCACGGACACCGCGGGCAACAGGCCGTCACTCAACAGGGCCATCCCACAGAAGGATGTCAGCTGCAGAAGATGTCACGCTGCGCCCGAGACGCTTGGGCATATCTTGAGCCTTTGCGTCTGCACCAAGGCGGCGCGCATCAACCGGCACGACGAAATTAAACATTTCGTCGAGGCGCGCCTCCTGGAGCAACGGGGGACGACGGTTTCAACCGAAGTCTCTCTCGGTCTACCTGACGGGTCCCGACTCAAACCCGACCTCATCGTGTTGAATGAGGGAGGGGCCTTCGTGGTCGACGTAACTGTCCGCCATGAGGGTGGGAACGGCTCGAAAGGGGACCCGCAGAGATCAGGAAGTACCGTCCTGCTCTACTGGACGCGGCGCAGCTCCTGAAGACCAACAGCGCTAGCGTGCTCCCCATCGTCGTTGGCGATACGGGAGCCATGCCACCGCAGACCATCGCAGCGCTCCGGTAGCTCGACATCACGTCGGACATGGACATGCGGCGATCTCTCTCGTGGCCCTCCGGTCCTCGATTGGGATCTACCACATGTTTGTGGACTATGATGGTGTCGGGTAGGTACAGCAACGGGCCAATTTGTAAATAGCCTTTTGAATCTATCCACTTTTCATCTGTCACTTCTACTATCCACTAGACTTCAGCTTCCTTTTTATATTGGAGCTCTCATTGCGTATGCAACATATGTAATGAGAAGCGAGTCTTGCGGTAACGCAAGGCGGCGGGTGGCCGAGCACTCTAAGTGTAAAGCCTTTGGGGTACCTCCGCGTGGTTTTCCCTGGGGGCTCCACAAGCCGCCAAGACCCCTCCAGCTTCCTAATTTTTCCAAGTCCGCTGCCTCGGCAGCGGGTTGGCAATGGTAGGTTCTTAGGGCGAGGGAATCTCGTTACCCATGTGAGGAAGAATAGTGCTTCGCACTGGGTGAATAAGATCGCACCACGGTACCTCGCCGTTACTGGGGGAAATGCGCCTCGGCGTAGAATATATCGTCACGTGACGGACCTTGAAGTCTTAACGTGTTACCTTAGGCCAATTCATAAATAGTTCACGTCTATGGGAGTCTCTACGGTACCTTACAAGCGGCAAAATGGCCGCACAACAACAGTAAACGGCGATTTTTCCATCTCTGACAAACCGATTCTCGTATGTGATTCCTTACTAACTCCACAACACTGGCAAAAATTAACAGGAAATGTTGGAGAAGTGACAGGAAAGAAATTCGCGAAAAAGAAGTTGAAACCATATATTCGGGATAGGTTATGTCTTACCAAATACTATAGAGATCTCTATATTATTTTCTCTTACTCGCATAATGAACGCTGTTTGAAAATATTTCCTAAGTTCTCAAGAACAGTCGATTCAAAATTTTGGATTGCATACACATCGCAGAGGGCCACAAAATCTAAAACTCCGAACACACTGTACATTTATTAACTCTTGTCTCGTATTGTGGTTTAAGTCTCACCGCTAGCCTAGACTGGAATATTATGCAACTTCTTTGTTCAACGCTTGAAATGTTTCTTTTGTTATAATGCATAACGCAATGTCGCAATTGCTAAATCTTTTCTGATCGTTATTGATTACGACCGTATAAATTCGTTAGACACGTGATCAATAGAGTTTAAGGATGCCTCCTTACGCCTGGCGCTAAAGCTCCCTATCAAGATCTGTGCATGTTTAAAGTCATTAAAAGCCCTCTAGTTTTCGAAAATCCTCCAATTACATTATTGTAAAAAAATTTTTTTTTTCTTAATGAAATATGTTCTTCAAAATTAGATCTTTAAAGGATGCCACGTACATTGTTTTAAAAGGATGAGTACTTTAAGAGTAATTTTAAGTGAAATTATCAAAAAATTTATAAACTACATTTTCTCAAAAAGTTCTATTTTTTTAAAAAAGTTTTGGTTGAATAAATTGAAAAATATGCGCTTAGAAATATGGTATAGGTTCTATTTTAATTTTCTAATTTGATTTAACTTTTGTACTATAGAGCACAGTCCTCTGAATTCCAAGACAATAGAATTATTTATATTAAAGGGTTCAAATAGTGAAACTAGTATTAAAGCGTGTCTACTGCTAAGGTCATTACTTCTGTTAGTGAGATGAATGTTTTCATCTTGAGAGGCGCTGTTCCTTCACAGCTGGATGGTGAGATTCAGCGCCGGCCTACATGACTAGCGGGATTTTCCTCTACAGGTAGGACTAGCTCTCCCTCCATGCTTTCCAACACGTGTGGTGGCTTGGAAATGTATATGTGTGAGGGAGGACATGGTTGAGGAAGGAAAGATCGAGTGCAGTCCGCCGCCGATTTGTATTTTCTCCTGCATTCGCCTTGTATTGATCGGAGAAACCACGGAAAGCTACCAATCAGAGCAGCCAGTGGCTAGAATTCTCCCGACACAATGAATTCGACCTAGCTATATAGCTAGTGTTGAAAATCTGCCAACGTTGGGAATTGAACTCCAGGGCTTCCAGGTCAGTTGCAGCAGAGATGGCAGTAATGCCCCTGCGCCAACTCAGCCAGTATTTTACAAGATGGCTTAAGAACTTTGACTATACAAGTTACCTAACTTAAAAATAATAATGAAAACATCTGCCATGTGCATAAACATGAAACATGTTTAGTTTCATCCATCAAATTTCTCACTACCATTAGTTTTCTGTATCAAATGTCATCTTCGAAATCAGATTAACAAATGGTGTATATTCTAATAATTATCTCTTAAATATAAGTAGTTTCCACATAATTTTCAGTCATATGACATGACAATTTTCCAAAAAGATTTTTCGGAAAACTAGCAGCTAAACCAGAAACAAGATTTACACCAAAGTCGATACAGCAATTTGGCTCATGTCACTGCCCCTTGAATTTGAAACTAATATTTTAATTTTTGGGGGTACTTTACAGAAAGAGAAATGGACATGCGTATATGTGTGTGAGTCGTTTTAGCATAATTTTGTGTGAAATAAACGCAATTTTAAAAACAAAATTTTCTCAAAAACTGATCCAAACTTTTTCTTTAGCATTTTTGTAGGAACTGAGCTAATTGCACTGAATTCCATGACATAAACATTATTTTGATGTATTCTTTGACTTTTCAAAATTTATATACATGTTATTTTTTTCCTCTCTCTCTGTCATTAATATTTACATTATGGGTGTTTTTAATACTTTATCGCATTAGTGGGTACAAGTGCTTGAAATTATTTCATATGTTACTCAAAAAGTTTTCTTTGAAAATTAGTTCAATACTATTCACTTTCGGAAAAATGCTCAATCTACTTTTCTTCAAGAATGGCTTCAAATTTTCCCCCTAAATTTTCTACAAAAGACCATGTTTTACTCTCTAATATTAATAGTAATTTTTCAATTTCACTATAGGAAAATTGAAAAATTAAGAAAATATGAAAAAAATTACTTTTAGGTGTCAATAGGTAGCAGCTCGAAAGAGGGAAGAAAAATTAGCCTTGGGATTCTTTGCCAGTTCTGCAGTTGTGAACACCGGAGTCACTATGCACAAGAATATAGAAATGCGGTTAAAATATCTTTTTTTGTAATATTGTATAACTGAATTAATTTTCTGATGGGAATTGTTATTCCTGAGGAAGAAGTGAGAAGACCGGTTAAAGCATAGTGTTGGAAGTGTGTGTATGCATGTGTGTGTGTGTGAGGAGGGGGGAGGCAGCAGAGGAAGAGGAGATAGCAACTTTTGCTTAACCCAATACTGTATGTTTTGTACCTCATGAATAATCTTTTGTGCACACTCGTATTTCTCTTATAAAGCCCGTCAACACAGTGGTTCCTATAGTTGGTACAAAATCCAACCAGCAGCTGAATACATAAGCGCAATGTGTGAATTGGAAATTTTAAAAAGTTCAGAAGGGACATTCAAACCTTCAGGAGGAGATGAATTGAATAATTAATGAGTGCAGATCATCTTTGATTATCTAATAGAGCCTGAAGTAATCTTCAGAATACTCTCCACGATATTTTTGTATCTAATTTCCTTGATTTGAACACTTCAAATCATGGAAATCATAAATGAGACACAGAGTGAGAATTAACTGAGTTCCTAACAAGAAACTTACATATTACTTACTTATTACTTCTCTAGTAACAGACAAACTCTCCAGAAAGAGTTAATCACTGGATTCCCCCTTGTCAATTTGCACCCACAAGTATTAGAGTAATAAAATAACTTTCTCGTACTATCATATGTATATATGAAGAAATATACATAGTGTAGATAGTTACGTAGTGCTACGGAAAATCAAATTCCGTGTCTGACTTTCTGTCTGTGAACACTACTAGCATCTAAAACACACGTATAATCTTTTCCAAATTGAAGAAACCTGTTCTAGAAACTGAAAAACAAATTGAAGAAACCTCTGTTTCTGGCTCTAGTTGAAGCTTTGAAATTTTGAAAAATATTCTTTAAAATTTGGTGGTTCTTTACATGAAGCCCCCTGGGCATTTTCAAAATTTTCTCAAAAACTGCTCCAAATTTTTTCTTTAAATTTCTTGTAAGAATAGAGTAAAATAACTTATAAAGGTCACATAGATCCGATTTTCAGTTTACTCTGAATTTTCGAAGTTAGAATTTTTCGGCAACTTTCTACAACTATATAATTGAAAACATATATATTTCCTTCAAATCAAATTTGTTGTCCAAGGGCGAGGCTTTACTCTTCTTTAATATTCTTACTGTAATATTTTGGTTCTACTATTAGGAAACTGAAAAGTTGGGAAAATGTGAAAAAAAAAGTACTTTGGGAGGTGATAGATGGCAGATGGGGCATGACTGTCAAGTCCTGGTCAAGTCAGCCCTAACCTAGGGAGTAAGAAAACTTTCCTACAAGAAAAGTCTGTGCCATTCCGTAGCACCACTAGATCTGATATGAAATTATGGTAAGAAATGCTGCAAGCAACAAGAGCTGAGTAAATATTCACAAATTAAAAAATTTACTTCCTAATAAAATAACCATAAATTCTTATGAATAGCATAATTCATAGCTATATTGTGTACACTTAGTCTTATTATTTCATTATACAAGCATGATAAATAATTATATTTCTCTTTTCACTCCACACACCTGCAGATGCTGTACCAATAAGAGGTTGTCCTGGCCGAGCCACAGCAACTTCCCATATACCATCCTTGTGTCCAGAATATTCTCTAATTAAAGAACAACTCACATTTGGACCTTTAAAACTTGAAACTATTTTACTAGTCTGTGCTTTCAGTTTATGAGCCGTTTTAACTTTTTGTGATGAGCCTGTGATGGCTGTAAATGAAAGGGAATTCAGATGTGTTATGTCTCAATTTTTCATTTATTTTCAAACACTTATCCAAAGGTAGGAAAACATGTATACAACTTACACTTCTGTTTTGAGAAACTTTTTGATGATGTATTGTCAAAGTCAGGGAAATCATAGCTTTGTTTATCACCAACAAATGATTCTCTCTCCAAACGCTCATTTAAGCTTTCAATTTTTTCATGTACTATACCAACAAACATAAATTAAGATAAACCCACATAAAAAGTTAAAATAGAGGCATAATGTAAGGAAAAAACAAATTTTCATTTATTAACTTCCATGGCAGTAAATAATACTTGAAATTCTAGGTATGGACAGAATTGACTAACTTGTGTTTCATCACTTACAGTTTATATTTTCTGCATACAACGTTTCAAATTCTTTTTCAATTTGAATAAAAAGTTCATGAAGTCGAGACCTTAAAATAAAGAACAAAAATGTAAAAAGGTTTTACTAGTTTATTTGCAATCAAACGATTATTAGTACCTGAAAACTGGTGGTATAATGCTCTCTCCATCCATATCAGAACGAAAACTTGTCAAAAATGGTTGAATTTCACTCTCAGCATTACTTTGTACACGAGGTATATTAATACGTTTACTTTTCGGGGGCTTTGCAGAGAGATTCTGAACCACATCCTGTGGCATGTTTGAATCTCCAGTGCATAACATGACAAATTAAAATGCTTTGTTTTCTTCACACAGCCAATGCTCTATAATAATAGATCCTGCAAACAATTTTATAACTATGAATATCTACGAATTTCTTTTCATGGTTTCCAACCATTCTAGTTGAGACATTTGGATAGATATTTATAAAGCTCTTTAAGTGAATAATCTACTCAAATTTCCTGGTTAAAACCTCTACTAATTCATTGGCAGAGACTTGACCTGTACATGGGTAGAAAATCGCAATTCCACACATTCTTTATACAATCTCCAAAGTAAATGAATTACTGTTATTAACAGTAGGGGGTTATCATAACATTTTCCTAACTTTCTTAACCAAATCACAAGAGCAATCTCCACAAATTGTTGTTTTACTTAATTTTACAATTGATTATTGAAAATCGAGAATGCTTGTAAGGCACACTTCAAGAAATACATCTATTTGAATCTATGACACATGAATTATCAAACACTTGATCGCACTCAATCGCCTTCAATCGCCTTTGCTTGCAACAAAATTCGCCTCTGCATATTACCACCTTACTAAAACTAAATGTCACATTACACTTCGATTTATTTAACCTGGGGCCTCAAGGCCACAACCTAGATGAAGAGGGGACAGTATCAGCCAAACGTGAGCTTCGTTACGACTAAAATCTTAAGTATTGGAGCTACCAATTGGATGACAGTGTCCCCGTCTTCTTCCAGCTCGTGACCTTGAGGCCACGTTAAATAAATCAGTGTATACTTCGGTTTTTATAACGTGGCGCGTCAAGGTTGTCTTCACGATGGAATATGGTACGGCATTTCGGCTCTTTCACGGTCGTGCCGCTAGATGTCCCATGATCGTGACCGTATCAAACAGTGCTGCAGATCAAGCGACATCTAGCGGCACGGCCGAGGCAGACTCGAAAAACCGTGCCATATTCCATTGTGAAGACTTCAGGCGCCATGTTATTAAAACTGAAGTATAAAGAAAGTTGTGATCATCCATGGACAACTTCACCACTGAAGATGGCCGTGGTTCATCCCTCTCTAATCCCTACACTCATATTTTTAAAAAGTGATTTCCGACGTTAGAAAAGTTGGATACCGTTATCCAATAGGGAGCTTTGCTATGTTTTAATTTTTTATTTTTAAGCTCGCGATTGGACACGCATGGCCCACATGTTTAAACGTCAGAAGTCACTATAATTGAATCAGAAATAATAGTGTAGAGACTGCTATATACTTTGATTTAATTGTACAGAGATTTGACTACACGGAGGTATATTGGCAGCATGGTGGAAATAACACCATGCTTATTTCCACCATGATTTGGCAGTTGTTGAGACGCAACTGTATACTTGGGTTTTCGTAACGTGGCGCCTGAGAGCATGTCTTCACGATGGACTATGGCACGACTTTTTGCGTCTTTCTCGGTCCTGCCGCAAGATGTCGCATAATCGTGACCGTATCAAGCAGTGCTGCAGATCAAGCGACTCTTGCGGCACGACCAAGAGAGAAACGAAAAGTCCTGTCGTATTCCATCTTGAAACACACAGGCGCCACGTTACGAAAACCCACGTATAAATTCGTGTACTGCGACTATACCTTGGAGAGATATAGAATTACACAACTTCTAGAATAAATTCAAACATTTCCTAAATATTTTGTATAGTGTTCAGAAATACCTCAGTAGCTAAGTAATATGTGCAATCTGATTTCAGGTGCTGCAATGCGACTACAGTACCGGCAGCATATAAGCGACTTTGACAGTTCGATGCGCTATTGTCACATATTACTGCACTCATGGCACCACCAATATAACAAATAAATTAAACCTCAAAGCATTAACACTTACTGACAGGCGACGACACGTCTTGATATCGTGTTCACAACCTTCGCCACAGTCGAACCTCATCGCCTCTTTGATTTCGTGTGAGTGAGATGAACGGCAACGCGGAGCGCTGGCTGTGAGAAAGTAAACAAATCCTCGCATGCTGATTGCTTCAGAGCATGTCAAATGAACTATCTCAACATACTCGGAGTATACTGAGGGAGCGAAATGTCAGAGTCGCTTATACGCTGCCGGTACTGTAGGTATAGAATTACAAAACCTGCCTCCTGCTCACCATTTCAAAATTTAAGTGCTGAATGCACTAATACGGGTTAATTATATGTAGTTGTTGCTATAATTGTATTATTATTATTATTATTATTATTATTATTATTATTATTATTATTATATTATTATTATTATTATTATTATTATTATTATTATTATTATTATTATTATTATTATTATTATTATTATTATTATTATTATTATTATTATTATTATTATTATTATTATTAAAAATATCCAATCGAGAGCTTCGTTACAACGTGACACGTGGTACAGTTTATTTCGTGATCACATTATCTTTTACATTCACTGTATATGAACCATAGAACCACGGACGAATGGATGGAAGGGTGGAGATTTGGATGGAATAGATGGAAGGATCTATGATAGAACCATGGATGAAAAGTTGGAACCATGTTTGTTCTATGATAGAACATTCGTCTATGAATATGTATCTCATTTGGTTCGTAAAACTTTTGGGCTGACATCTCGTGGAACCCGTAACTCGGAGTATACTGTCTAATTTAAACGTAGTGACGTCCAAAGATCAGGAGGTGGAAGGAGCGGGGAGCATTCATTTAATTGGGAACTTCATTACGAGTTCAATTTTTGGCATTGAAGCTTACGATTGGATTTAAACATAGTGGCACATTGAGATTAAGAGCGGAAAGAAGGGGGGACTGTCATTTCTTCAGGTGCTCCAATAGTAAAAATGTAAGTCATAACGAAGCTCCCGATTGGACGACAGTTCATTCGGCTTTTGACCGAGATGTGCCACTGTGTTTAAATTGAAGTATAGCTCATTGCTTTGCGATCTTTGCCAACTAAATCCTATGGAGGTGCTGTCAACAGACATGCTTCAATTGTCTAATTGATAATTTTTTCATGATATAATTATATTGAACAGTGCGCATGTCCAAAAAAACATACAGAGAATACATAATGTTAAATATTGATTCTATCAGATCAAACAAACGCTATCAAATTAAATTGTAACTATAAAAAAAAAAAAAAACTCAGCGCCGCATCTTTTAATCTTATTACAAAAGACAGTCTGCTTATTGTATAAAAACTTCCAGTTTCTCTTAAGGAAAGATCTTTTCATATCTCATTTTCTGTCAAGGGAATTATACATTTTGAGAAAATAAACAAATTATTTTAAAAAAATTCTGATTTATTTTCTGGAAAAAATTGGTTTGACTTCCAAAATTGGCTGCCCTCCCTCAAACGCTAAGAGATCGTCAATAATACCTGCAGGTATAAAAATGCGTATTCACTTCACATGAAACGAAGGTGACGTTTGTTATAATTTAATTCAATCGCCATCTCAAATAATTAACAAACAATTTGGAGAATAATTCCTTAGTACGACTCGCTCGACGAATTCGTGGCAATTGTAACGATTGTAGTAACTAGCTAATAGCTATCTACCTTATATATGTTCGTTCTTTCTTCTTGAACGAAGCTAGAAATATAGTGCAACTTCCGTTGAGGAAGTCCACACAAGTATCCCTTTCATGTTCTTACCGGAAAATACTTAATTTATTTAGAGAAGCTTTTGAAAATCATATGCTGTACACTGGCTTTACGATTCTACACAAACTTAAAATTTTAATTGATGTGTGACTGGGCACCACAAGCGTTGTGTGCGATGTATGTAATTTGCACAGCTTTGGGTTAATTAAGGCAATAAAGATTATTTACTGAATTGAGAATAATTGAATTAATGTTGTTTTGCATTAAAACTAATATATTTGTTGGAGATTTCGGCCTGAACATCCAGAGTGTTGAATTTTTTAAATAAACAATTGTTAGAGATCCCTACGCGGCAGCCATTTTGATGAAAATTTCTGACAATAGTCTTGTGTTGTATTAGAATATGTGAAACTCCAATTAATTTTTGTTGTCTCCCTTAATTTATTGATTTTATTTTGTATTTTGGAATGTAGAGCAAGTGCCAACCAATTAACAAAGTTCTTACGTGTATTGTACATTCTAGTAAGTGGTCCCTCCAGTACTACGGTTGCTTGGTAGTTATTAGTATATTAAAAGGTTATTCTTTTTCGTTATCCTGTGAAATTCCTATTGCTAGTAAAATGTATATATATACACCAAACCTTTCGTCTTAATTTAAGTACGGTTATTGTAGTACTTCTTCGCAATCATTTGAATAACATGAAGGATTGTCAATGCCAACCTAACCTAAAATAGATGTTCATTGTAAATACTTATTTTCTCGTGTGTTCTGTAAATAATATTTTTGTGACGATGTACTCGAGTTATCATTGATGTGAAACGCACAATGTAGTGCTATTTATCAGTCGTAAAATTGGCACGCCAAAGTGTATGATTTGGTTTGCTTTTGACGTATTTCTTTATTTTAATACTTGTCACACGCTCACCTTTATTAAACAAAGTTGTTATTAAAGATCTGTTAATTGGTGCTATTAGTTTCTTTTCCAACAATTAAATGGCACCTGAATATATCAGTCAGCAATTTCAACTGACATTAAATTTGATATGCTAAGTTTAATTGTTAACGTGTTAAATGTATTTTAATTCTTTTTGAAGCACGTCTTGCAAGGCAATTTTACTTACAATGGCAAAGGAAACGCTTTTTTAATGCTAACCATTTCCCAGTTATTGATATCTAGAAAATGACATCATTCCTAATGAGCTTGCTACTTATTAAAATGTACTCTGAATGTGAGTCAATTACATTTCTCATCTGTGTATAGTGATTTCTTTTTCATTAGATGAGAGAATTCTACTTTGTGCTTCACAATATATTTGTATGTATATATTGAATATTGCTAAGTCCTGAATTATTTTTAATTGAAATGTATACGAATGTGCGTGTAATTGTTAATATGTAAATCTTCCTTTGATTTTCTTGAAAGCATATCTTGCAAAGCATTTGAACTTTCAATGATAAAGGGAGCACTTTTTACCATTTCTGAACTATTGGTATTTAGTGAGTCTTCTATGACTGTACGAAATATTAAATGTTTGGTGGTCATTAATTATAGAAATTGTATCTATAAACATTAGTCGAACTTTCCTGTTTCTGTTTCATTTTCTGTGTGTGCTACAAGACACCTTAAGCTTTCATTACTGAACTATACAATGTAAATTTTAGTCTATTGCTTGTACTATCGTTTGTTATCTTCATGATCACTCAATGTAAAATTTAAAAATAAAAACTCTTGTAAATATAAGTATTTCTTAATTTGTTTTGTACTTCCAGGATTAATGATTATATATTCTTCCAATGTGGGAAAAGATAAGAGTTAAAAATAGAATCATCCTGTTAAATCTCTTTGCTTAGAGGTATGTGAGTGTTTTAGTTCATTCTATATATGAATAAAATTCTGGTATGATACAGTGCCTACATTAATCCTCCCCCCTTGTTTCTCACTTTTTTGCTTATAATCTGTGAGATTTCACTTGCTCTACAGGCAATGGAGAATGATGAAAAGAAGCTGAATATGTTTGTACAGCAGTATGCCACTAGGTCATTGGTAGGTGAAATGGCAATATTGTTTTTGAGTCATTACGAATGGTGGACATCAGAGAAGAAAATATATTCCACATCAAAATGAAGAGAAAATGTATTTGGGAGTAAGAGTCAATGAAAGGTAATGTAATCATTAAAAATTTAAATAATTAACTGTAAAATTCAGAAGAAAAGGACAATTACATTTAAATATTAATCATATTTCTTTCATGAGAAAAAATAGTTATGTGATTGATACAAAACGGGAATAATATATTAAATTTTGTCCTGCAATTTTGCCCTGTTCTCATTCATTTATATGTGTAATCTTACACAAACACAGATGCACATCACATGTTACTTGTATTTCATTTTGTTTTCTTTTCTGTTGATAGAAGAAATATCATGATTTATTCTGTTATCTATTGGTGAAGTAAATGGTAAAATAGTTTTATTTGTCTTACCAATCTCAGTTGTGCTGTTCTTACTGCCTTTTTCCTGTCTTGTCATTTCTGTTATTTAGAACTCAAAATTGTGGCAAAATAAGGGTAGATTACACTATTGGCAGTGGTAATAATATATTTTTGTTACACTACAAGATATGCTCTATGTTGATGTATCATGGCATTAGAATAATGAAAAGGAATAGAATAATGAATGAGAAATTGGTAATTCTAGACCTAAATTAAATGTATTGTGCAATTGTGCTGCTAAATTTCTTAATTTTTATGAAGTTTGTCTTTTTGCCTCAGATGTATTCTTCTCCTGAAATCCATTTTTGTGAAATTTGGACTGCAAAACACAACTGAAGAATTTATGACGGATGGTTGTTGAAATGTCTTGGGCTGGAAATGGATTTATTTTGTAGAGGTGTAATTTCGGCCAATTGATGTTGGAAATGAGCAGGTCAATTTATTTAAATTTGCATGTTGAATAACTGTATGTGATAAAATACTAATTTATTTCCTATTAAATTCTTTTTTTTTTTTAAATTTTTAAAAAATTAAAACCACTACTGATATCTGAGGGATTTTTATTTAAAGAATTTAAAAATGAAGTTAACTACATAATTCTGTTGAAGAGAAATGCAAAATACTTTAAAAATGGATGTTTGCTAAGTTATATGCCAACAAAAGTTCAGCCTATGATACTTTGTCCTTTTTCCCTAATTTATAAGTATTGAGAACTTTTGTTTCTTCTTTGTGTTGGTATCGTTAATTAAATTCAACAATTATTGTTATTCATAATTACAGGTATTGTAACGGCCATGCCCAAGTGGCTGATGGTATGGCTACCAAAAAAGAACACAAGATAAGGAAAGGCAAAATGGTTCCAAATAAGGATGATATTACTTCTCCTACATCCATGCTAGTTGATGACAGAGTAAAGTTTTCTGACAAGTTAAAAGCTCTTCTTAAAAATGGAGCATCTTTGAAAGAAGAACATGTTATTGATGACCCATATACTTTTAGTGAACCAGAACCTCAAGCACTACGACTTTATCAAAAGTCTAGTGTCAGTAATTCATATACTAAGAAGTGTAGTGCTATAAATAGAATTTGTCAAGTGACAGGAAAGAATTCAAAACTTCCAGTGACTGATATTGGTGAAACAAAGGTGAAAGTGGAAAATGTGAAAATGGCAAGACTTTTTCCATCTGTGACCTCTTCTATAACAGACCAATTGGCTACAGGGAATAGAGTTACTGAACACAAAGGTTTGGAAGATGAAAGTTCTAAACCCATTAGTAAACTGCACACAAAGATATCCCACAATAAAGTTGTCGGAAAACACAAGAAGGTGAGATCATCTAGTCCTTGTCAGGAAGCTGTGTTAAGTGCAAAAAGACGTGAGCGTAGCCTTCTGGAAGAACAATTGTTAGGACTTGGTTCTGATGTAACTATTAAAAAAGAGCCAAATAGTGTATCATGTACTTCATGGCACAAAACACAAGCCACAAGTCCTTCGCAAACTAATGTGATAATGCTGCCTTCCAAGAGGCAGCAGAGGAGACCTTTGCCGAAGTTTCTTCGAGAGAATTTGGATGAGAAATTGCAGCAAGTGCAGGTAGCTCACAATTCTCTCTTGGACTACAAACAGGATCTTTTTCCATTAGGTAGAGTTTTATTTCTATTTCAAATGAAACTTGTTTTAATATTTGAAATGTTACATGTTGTTTAGAGAAAAAAAACTGTTGCAGGAGTGGAGGTTTCAGATAGTGAGGAAAGTGATCTTGAAGAAGAAACAAGTATTTTTCAACGGCATTGGTTCTCAGGCTGTGGAGAGCCAGGTGTGTGTGGTACTAGTGATAGTGAAGGACAAAGAGAAGGACGTTTGGCACAGTTGCGTTCAGAAATGCGTCGAAAGTTGGGACAGATGTGGGCTGGTATGCCTGTACACCATGCAGGTGTTTTGGTTGGTGCTCTTGTACAGTCAGCACGCACACATCCTACACAGTCAGCTTTACTTCTTCAAGCAGGGAGACGACATTGGCGTCAGTCAAAACACAATAGGTAATGGTTTGAAAGTGCCAATTGGCTCTTTACTGTATGTGCACTAGGAAGTCCAGGAACACCCACCAATGTTGATGTAGTTTTCTTTCATATTTACACATTTTTTGTTGGTATTGTGTATTTAAATATGCTAGATATTACTGCAATGATAAAATTTTGTGTTTTAATTTGCTAGATTTACCTATAACATGTTGTTTTTTGCAGATCAAAGCTGACCATGCTTGTTAAACGGGTTTGTAGCTATCGCAAGGGTGAATCAGATGCATGTTCTAATCTGGCACTTCCGTGCACACAACATTGTGTTCGTCATATTATGTACAATGTGGACCAGTTATTATATGAGCACTGTACTGCAAAGTTTTCTGACAATACTCAGTGCTGTGTTCCTGTATTTGATGTGTGTCATGAACTACCTTTATGTTTGGAACATGCCAGAAAGAGGGTGAGTCATCATATTTTCATTTTTTTGTAACTGAGTGAATTTCTATTTCAGTCACTGATTCTTCCATCATTCTGTAAACCATGTTGTTTTTGACAAGTTATTCCATACTATAATCACTTCTAGTTTTTCTGCCCTTTTTCCCCCCTCATTTGCTTTAGTTGTTTATCATTACTAGGGAATGGATTTTATTGTAATAAAAAAATCAAAACATGTACATATATATGTATTTATATTTTCAAAAATATGTTGGAAAAAATTAAAAATATGTAAAATAAAAATTGAAGTTAGAGTTTAAAATTATTAGATACAACGTGCATTTTCAAGTTTTCAAAGAGAAAATGTCGTCGATCAGCTCTCAAAATAGATGTGTAGTGGCTGAAGGAATGTTGCACATCTACAGAAGAAATTGGAGCATATTTGAATGCTGATATGTCCATTGGGGTCATTTCTAGTTCTAGTGTTGAGGTGTCTTTTCCTCCACTGAGAATGTTGGCAATGATTTTCATGGCTTTCCAGCCTGGATTTTTCTCCAACGAATCTTGTAATTTCTTTTTCATTTTTTCTGTGTTTTCACCTGTTGTGTCTTTTAATTTTGCTAATGCACTGTTAATAACTTCAATACTAGTACTGGTCTGAGCCTCAAGCTTTGCGATAGCATTTTCTAAAAATAAATTGCATTTGCAGAAATGAAAGCCAAATTGTATCTCTGACTAGAATCATAAATCAAAGATTTTGCTTTTTATTGTGCCGCAGATGACTCTGAGCCCAGCTTCGAAAGAAACTCTTTTATTTGCTCAAAGTTTTCACAATAATATTTAGCTGCTTCTAACCACGTGCCCCATCTTGTAATAACCGACTGTGGAGGCAAATTCAGTTCATGATAACGGTCTTTAAACATTTTAACTCTGCTTGCTTTCAAAAATACTTTTTTAACAGTCGATATCAAAGTATCGACATCAGGAAATTGATGTTGAACAATTTCTGCCACTCGATGAAGAGCATGTACTACGCACGTAAGATGAATCATTTTTGTAGAACACTTTTAATTCACACTCCGCATTCACCATGTAAGGGGCTGCATCAGTTAAAAACAACACGTTTTCATGCATGATACCGCTAGGCCACAGCAGACTCATCGAGTCATTGAAAAACCTGGCAATTGTAGCATGGTTGCATTTTTCGAAAACTTCACAATTTAAAAGAAATGGTGTCGAAGGAGATTCAGGGCACATCTATCCTACATTAATATTTGCAATATATCTTCCTTCAACGTTAGTAGTTTCATCAGTTGAAAACCAGACCTTACTAGTTTTTATTTCCTCTCAAATTTTAGTTAAAGTTTCCAAATAAATAGTTTTCATGTAATTTTTTCTGAGTGTGCTTTCATCCGGAGTTTGTTTGTCAGTGTATTTTTCTAAGAAGCTCTTGAACTCAGGGTCACTGACTTTGTAAATGGGAAAATCGGCTCTACCCAATGCACAACACAAATCGCTAAAGAAAACTGACTTACTTGATTGAACATCATGTGAAGATGTCAGGAATGTTTGCCAAAGCTTCAATTTTCTTTCTTTGTTTTCTCTGTGTTTTGCTGTAGAATGTGCTGCGTGACTTGAAACTTTTTTTCTCACAGCATGCACAGTACAATATACTCGAGTCACTTCTGAAGGTTTCATTAGGAAACTCGCAGATGTATCTAGTCACTAACTCTTTGGATGTTGCTGCGATTTTTGGCATTGTCTTGCACCAGTCCACACCACTCAATAAGATTGTTATATGAAACGTAAAATACTTGAAAGTATGTTTCGTTATATGAAACGTAAAATATTTGAAAAAAAATCATAAAAAATCATTGTGAGAACAAAATTGAAGATGAAGTAACTTTCAAAAATGTAGGCTGACTTACAAAGAGCCGGATACGTGACCAGTTGTAGTGGAGAGCATGTACTTAACTGATAGGTTCCGATTTTTAGTATTTCTGAGGCAGAGAGGTATGTAGGTGGGGCGCAGGAAGTGCTATAAGATGGACATTTTAAACAATGTTTGTCCGATTAATATTGTGTTGCGCGTGGATTGAATGTAACATGAGAAATCATGTGATTGCTTATGCTTCTGCTTCTTGACTATCCACTCATCCTATGCAGTTTCTGAGAAGCAAGGGCAGAGGGTGAGTCGAGCGAAGGTCAGGGGGACATAAACCTGCAGTGTTACATTGCTAAGTTTATCAGAAAAACAGATTCCTGGAATATTATTGGGAAATTCTTATTTGATATTTTTTTGTACAAGTAATTAATATTCGAATGTAAATATGTTAAAAAATAGTGGTAAAAGGTAAAATATGTGAAAATATGTACTTGTACTAAAACATGTAAAAATATGTAAAATAAAAATGGTGTCAAATCTTTCACAATATCTAGAAAACTAATTCAAAGCAGGTACCGTGTTCCTATCAAAATATGTATTTACATGAAAATCCATTCCCTAATCAATACATTTAAAATATTTGTTGACGAGTGCTCAATATGTGTATTGAAAATTATCATCTCTCTATAACAAGTTTCCTCAGAAGTGTTAGATAAAAGGAAATATGTTATTCATTTATCATTTCACATTTCCTAAAACAATTATGCCATTCGGGAAAACATTGCTAGCTGACATGTTGGTTGACACTAGATCTCAGAAACCAACATGGGAAGAACCCAACTCCTGTGATAAAAATGTCACTACATTTACGGGACTAATGACCATGGCAGTTGCCATCCCAGAAAACACGAAATAATCAATCAATTGAACTTGTGGGTAAAGGGCATATAATTCCACTTGTGGTAAATAAACTTCATTACTATTGTTGCTTGCATGTTTGATCATATCTCTCATGCAATTATATGCTCCTGTATCCTCTGAGTTACTATTAATTGATCCTCTGAGTTACTAATAATTACTATTATTTTTGTCTTGAGAATAAGTGTTATAATAAATTCTGAAAAGCACTTTCATTCTTATGTAGGTTTATCATATATTTGCATTTATTTAAATAAGTCAGCATTTTCAGAATAAATATTACAATCAGCCTACATTTTTGAAAGTTCCTTCATCTTCAATTTTGTTCTCACAATGATTTTTTATGATATTTTTTTCATTGCAATAAATATTGATTGGGAATGCATTGGTGGACACTAGTAGAAGAAAAGGTTGAATGTACTGTCCAATTGGGTATTGTCCAATTGGGTTCGGTCAAGAAAATTCTACTGTCTTGTCTCTAAAACCTCCATGATTGGCATATCAACAACTTTTGAACTTATTTAGATTCTTTCTTCCTGAAGTATCCATGGATTACAGTCAGTCTCTTGCATTCTGTTCATGTACAGAATGAATTTGCTGTTTTCCTTGCTTTTGAAACTGAGCTTGTTGAGTAAATAGTATGTTACTTCTATGCAGAATTAAGAACATTTAATTTATTTCAATTTTTTTTTTCTGTTTTCTTTTCTGATTTTACCCTCAGTTAGATACATCCCTGTCCATCTCATCCCTCTGTGCACATCTGACCCCCTTGAGGCTTGGCTGCTCTGGATGTCCCGTCAGCTATATTTGTATCCTTTTTGATTTTTTTCATTAAGCTCATATCTGCAGGAGGAAGATCGTCAATAGGAAGGGTCAGGTATATCAGCATTTTGTCTTTCTGGGATATAGTAATCCTATTTTTATGTATCCAGAAAAGCAATTATGATATTTATTTATTTATTTTATGTCAAAAACAGTTAAAAACTGTGTGTGTCCTGCTATGGGGATGTGAATTATGTGCTCGTTTTCAAAATTCTGGGATCCCTACACTAAGCCATATACTACTTGAATTTTGAAAACAGAAAAAAAATTAGCGGGTTTTGCAAGGATATCGTTTTCATGTTGTCACGGCAGGAAGTATTATATATATATATACACACACACACACACATATATACACACACACGCACACACGCACACGCACACACACACACACACACACACACACACACACACACACACACACACACACACACACGTCACTGTGTTTTGATGCCTAGGAATTACAGAATTAATATCAAAACTGCAAATGTAAAATATTTTATTATATACCAATATTAAGTAGAGCTTTATTCACAAAGGGGAAAAGTTGGACGAGCTGGACTTGTGTGAAGGACGTATAATTCTGAGTGAATAAAGCTGTGTAAAAGCATGTCTCACGTACAATATTTAATTTTAAAGAAATTATTGATTTTTTTTTAAATTAATTGGCAAATTGCTTGCACTCGCCGTAGAGTATGACATTGAAATATCGCAATCATGGAGACGAGACGAGCGTATTTTTCGATAAAATTGGTTTTATTCAGACAGTTCACACTGCGCTCCGATCCCTCTCACCCTCGTCCTAGCTCCTCGGTGTGTATAGAGCGATTTTCCTAAGGATGAGCCAAAGTGACAGCTAGTGCTGGCAACATAACTGAAGGTCTTGTGGTTGTTGTGCCCTTGAGCCCATTAGACTACCTTCCCGCATTCGTTCGTTTGCAGTTGGCTAACTTGTAAATGGCTTCGACGCTTCCTTTTGTGATGTCCTCGTCCGACAAAAATATAGTGTGCTGCGAGAAATAATTGATATTAGGAAGTGCAGTGTAATGTGCTCTTCTTTAAAAATTCTTTTTTTCTTTATATATTACATTGAATTTACTTTTTGTGTGATAAATACTGTTTATTTTAAAACAGAGACTTGAATGCGAGATGCGTTCCGGTGCACGTGTTTCCGGCTTAAAATCATTTTTCTTTCTATTTGCATTCGTGGCAGTTTTCTTTTACGGATTGTGAGAGCATGTTAAGAGATTTTCCACATACGTAATTAAATTTAAATATTTCCCAGACTCACGTACGTGCATATAACTCTGCGAAACTCAGACTTCTGCATAGTGTGTATTCACGGGAGCCATAACCAAACACTTTACGAAGAGGCGTAGATGAACAGCTGTAGCGGCGGAGGGATACTTCTCTGAATTACATGTGATCACTTGTTTTCGCGAACTGTCACTTTGGCTCATTCTTAGGAATATCGTTCTATACGCGTCCGAAGCCTTCACGAGTCCCTTCAATGGCGCCCAGTGTCCGCAACAGCTCCGCTCACATTCCAGTCGCCTCCCCGACACCCCGCCCCCAACAGACCGTTTTGTATGCCCTATGTCATATCCTAATGTAAAACTTTTTACCAATCATAGCGCTTTAGGCGCTAAACGTAATTCATTTAAAACTAATACATCAACACATTCGAACATCAAAAATTGCGTTCCACACACCCAGAACACACAGCCCAACAATGAGATGTTATTCTGGGAATTTCAAATTTGCCGACGGGTGTTGCCATTGTTCTATTGCGCCGTGGTAACTTCTGAATGATTCTAGCACAACTAGTGCAAGAAATTCAAATTTTCAATTTCTCAAAGAAAGAAAAGCGAAACTACTCATATTTTCAAAATAATAGAAATGACCATATTTAAATATTAATTTTGAACACATTTCATTAGGTGAAAAAAGCCTCCTATCATTTCACTGTAGTTTTACAACGTTAAGTTTTTTGCAATTTTAGGAAATACAGGGGATTCAACGACAATAAGACCTGTTCCATTTTTATAACCATAGTTTTAGGGTGGCCACTTTCTAGAAAACCGGGAAAAGTCGATTTCTTCGATCTGCAAAAGTCAGAGAATTTTGTTAGAAGTCAGGAATAATTATTTTTTTTTACATTTTCGCTACCGTTTACGCAACAGAGAGAAAGTGATGTAATGCTGTCCGAAAAACGACGAATTTTCAGGGTTTTTGTGGTTTCAGGGATTTTGTGGGTCCCTGATTGACGGCAAAACGTATGTCCGTCTATGAACAACGCTAGCGTCTAAACCGTTTAGCTGATTTTCTCCAGAATTGACTGATGTCACGATCCCTTGAATTTCAAACCGATATTTTAATTTTGAGGGTACTTAGCATGAATCCCCTGGGACATTTTCAAGATGTTCAAAAAATAGCTCCATCGTTTTTGATTAAACTTTGTTATTGGATAGCGCGAAGGACGTTTAAGGGAATAGCGCAGGTCTCATGTTCGATGAAAACCCTGATTTTTCGAAAATTGCAAAAATTCAAAAATTTTCTGTGTCTTCGTCCAATTATAATTGTTAAGATGAACATTTTTTCTTAACGAAACGTGTTCATAAAAAACATTTAAAAATGTGTTCAAGTTTTTGAAAGTATGAGTATTTTTGTTATTTGACGACAAACGTAGTCGCCCGCTCCAAATTTCCTGCGCTTCGTGAACGTAATTCCAGAGAGTTGGATGCTTCGTAAGTGTGAATTTGCATATTATTTCATATTCCTTTGTTCGTTTAATGCATTCGAGCTTTTGCCCATTTACAAATTAATCTTTCAGAAATAAATTAAAAACCTATTAATCCAGTCAAAAGATATTTGACCCAGGAAAAAATTCCAGAAGTTTATTCTCAAGGGTTCTATATGTTTTTGAGGGTGCTGAATTCGAATTCGATATTTTCCACCTCAAAAAAAGGTCAGCTTCACTGAGAAAATTGCAAAAAACAAAAAATAAAAAATTTCGCTCTTATTTTCAGTTTTTCGCTTATATATTCAAAACTGCGTTTTATCAAAATATTGTTATCTAAAACATTAAAGTAGATAAAATTTCCTACAAAATGCATATTTTATCTTTAAATTTCAGAAAAATTGTTTAGGCACTAGAGCGCTCTGAAAAACAGTTACTTTTTGGGCCTCTGGCCAAAGCCGGAGAATAGCTTTTTCCAGCCATCCTTCCTCGCGGGGGCGCACGAGTTTCACTTTATCATACTTGAAAACAACTATTATAAACAAATAATTGGGATTACATTATTAACACTCCGATACTACCCAGTAGGGGCATATTTGCTCGCGCGGAGTATCTGTAAATCCAAGTCTTCGATAACCAAAATAAGAGAGATATAGGAAAATTATTACGACAATGCTTTCTCTACAATACAGTATGTTTATAAAAACATTGTACCAACAATATGTTTTGTCAGTATATGCCAGTCTATGAGTAAAAGTAAGAATAACACTAATGAGAAAAGGGTATAGCCGAATAAGGCGGTAAAAAGTGCCCCCGAACCAAATCGATAGTCGCGATGCTCATATGAAAGAGAATACAAAATGACGTAGATTCACAAAAAATCAGCCTCATAGGGAAATCTGTTGCAGAGATACAACGAGAAACGAGTTTTACATGTTTTATTTTTTTCTCAGCATCTACTGCGTGTATCAGGCTGAAAAAAAAATGCCGAGACGGGGCTGTAATATTTCCAGTTTTATTACGTGTGTATAATGCCCTGCACGGAGTGGGCTATTTGTGATAAAACGTAAGAAGATGGAACACAGACAACGTTTGTGAAAGAAAGGAGTTTGGAATATTTCGTTGAAACCAGGGAGAGGCGGTAGGCTGGTCAGTTTTTTTCAATTAAATGTAACCCACAAATTGAAGTTTACAGTAAATATAGCAGGTAAAACGAAAGCGAAAAATTGATTCCTGCTTACATGAAGAAAGCTCAACAAGAGGCTGAATCACAACTACGTTCATATACGTTCGTATATCTGACTTTGTCTTTAAAACTATTTTATTTGTGGAGAGGAGGAACCACGAGACTTCGCAAAGAAACAAAACAAAAGGCAAAACGAAATCTAGTATTCCCTATGAGGAAATTAACTGTTAGAGAAACTGTTTTATGACTCGCGAAAAATCGTAATGATGATTTTGAACGTTCTATATTATATTGCGCAGAGACAGTAAATGACTTGTTAGCTGCTGATACACATGCTTATTTGATGTGCATCAATCCCCAAAGAAAAGAACACAAACCATAGTCAGGCTCTGCAGAGATGGTGTAGAATCGGCGATGCAAACTATTTTTAGTTTTTTTGGAAACAGTTACGAGGAATACCATTTTACCATTGAAAAACTGATAAAAGTGATTGAAGGTGATTTTCTTCCACATCCAAAAATATTTAAAGCAGATTTACAAATACTCTCTCTCAGCCTGAATCAGTGAAAAACCACTGATTGACAGTGACTATTCACTGATTGTGGTAGTTATAAATCTGCCACCGACAATCAGTGAGTGAAACTTCACTTTTTGAATCAGTGAAATTTCACTATTTGAATCAGTGAAATCTGTGACAACTAATTGAACCAGTGGAATTAATAGCTGTTGCAATCAGTGAAAGTAAGGTTTCACTTATTTGAATCAGTGAAGTATCACATCGCTTCTCCAGTACTGTAATGCACAAACCCAAAAATCCTACTGCTGAGAAATCACTGTATTGCTTTAAACAAATCCTTCAAAAACATAAAAATTTGATAAATACAATACAATAAATATAATAATAATAATTTATAATATATAATCATAAATATGAAAATAATTTATATCTGTATTTGAAGTATTTTTCCCTTGATATCTCAATAGTAGGATTTTAGGGTTTGTGCAGTATAGTACAGGGGTAGCGACATATAGTATAAAGAAAGTCAAAGTTAATAAGGCACAAATTTATTGAAAAATTTTATGGGAAAATGATCTTCTTGAACAGCACTGTAAATATTAACTACTAAACAAATACAATAGAAATATACACATTATGGCAAAGATATTGAGTCAATATCTTAACTCAGAAAAAATTGAAAATTGAGGTAATAACAGATCTGTATTCTATTTCATATGAGCAATCCATATATATGTTCATTTATTGTCTTCAACATTATCACACAGAAAAAATTGTCCTATGTTATGGTTTAGTTCCTTAAGTCACATTATCCTTGGGGTAGGGAGAGTTTTGTTACATCATTTACTTACAAACAATTGGCTTTTCAATGAAAGGAATACTGGTAAAGAGATATGTTGGAATTAAGGTAATTTTAAAGGAAGATACTGCCTTTTAAGTGAGATAAGAGAATACAAGTCTTTATTTAAACCAATGAAAAACATACAACAAAGAAGAAAACCGATGTTCAGGAACTTTTCAAAACTCACTACGGAGAAAAATTGGCCTGCAGTTAAACACTCTTCATTTTATGTACATATTATTGACAATTTCGGTGACAATACTACAAATTCTGAAAAGGAAGATGGGAAGAAAGTAGTGAAAGAAAGGACTCTTATAATTTAAATATACATAAATACATTTCAATGGATTTTTATGTGAATTTTACAATAAAAATAAATAAAGGACATTAAATCTGTCAACATTTTTAAAGTAAAAATACAAATAAACATTTGGTATTATTACAAGTATTTGGCAAGTTTTAGGGCAACTTATCAGCTTCCTCTGCTAATTATAATTTTCATAATTAAAATCAGCAGCATTGCCAACTTAAAATTGGAAATGTTAACAGCACTGCATGCCCTTGTTTCTATGTACATATATACATATATATGTATACACATGTATATATACACATATATGTGTATAAAGAAAACAAAGACTATTGTGTATTGTTTCCTAAAATTTCGAATCTGCCATGCTACGAACAAATTACTGATACCCGACACCCAATGGAGGCACCTGGCTACTGATTTCAAAGACAGGAATAAAATTGATGAATGATGGTATGTATCAAGAAGCGCAAGTTCTAAGCTATTAATTCACTTGAGGTAAAAATTTTAAATGGCTTACCAGATGAACTCTAAAACACAAACCTTCACAAGGAGCTAATTACAACACAAATATTTGGTAAGGTAAAAAATACTTTAAAAAAACACAGATCAAGTTCGAAAAGTCTGGATTTCTTTATCAGAAAAGCTATCAAAAGTATATTTGGATAAAGAGGAAAATTTGCAATTCTACAACTACTTCATAGAAGAGATTACAGAGGTTGAAAAGAGATTACAAGAAGTTGAAAAATGTACCTGAGTACCTCAGATGAAACAATGAGAAACTTTTAAAGAAAGTTTTAGAAGATAAGCAACAAATATCTGAAGTAAAAAATTTGAGAAAAATTGTCAATGATTTTATTATCAATATATTTAATGGAAGACACTCAACGCATGCCAATGGATAAACAAGTTTGACGCTGTTTTGTGGAAGAGAAATTCTAAAACTTTCCCTTGACAGATTGGTACTCAAGTATGATTTTGAAAATACAGTAAAATCAGAATGGAACAATTTGAAAAAGAACGCATGCATAAAAGAAATCAGAGCTGTACTAAAACAACGACAAAAATGGGGATAATAAGCCAGTGGCATATTTTTCGAAAAAATTGAGTGAAGCTCAAAAGGAAAAAAAGCAATTTACCTTGAGTGCTTGGCAATAAAAGAGGTTGTGATATATTGGCACCATTGGCTACTTGGAAGAGAATTTTGGTGCACTCAATCATAAACCTTTAAAAAATTTAAATATAAAAGCAAGAACACATTAAGAACTGGGTGATTTGACATACTTCTGTCCCAATACAATTTTAAAGTTAAATATAATCCTGGAAAATTAAACCAAGAGGCAGACTGTTTAAACAGGCATCCAGTTCTAGAGCCTGATGAAAACTCAGATGACATGTTAAAAATTGTAAACCCAGTGAAATTAGAAGACATAAAAAGGATCAAAGAAGATGCACAGAACTACAAACCAATAAGAAGAACCTAATATTCTTAAATGAAATTTATAATAAAAATTGAAAAGAAGAGAAAACTCATTATCAGAAGAATTTAGTAAAATATTACTAAAATATGTACACAATACTTATTGTTACCTGGGAAGAGCGCAGATGATAAAGTAACACCATTCTTTACAGCAAAAAATATAAATATAAACATAGAGAAGATTTGTGAAACTTGTGACATCGAGCGTAAAGAATAAATCATGAAGAAAATCAAAATTTGGATTAATGTCACACCTAGGTCAACAACGCACCTTTCATGATAGTTTCTATAGATACCATCAGAGGTTACGGAGGATCCCGGTCAACAAAAAATACCCACACCTACTGGTCGACCATTTCACAAGATATGCTTATATTTTAACATCAAAAATAAAACGCTGATGATTTAGTAAAACTAACTGAGGAAGTAACAAAAAACCATGATGTCTAGATGGTACTAACAGATCAATATCCAGGAATAAGTTCAAAAGAATTAAAACAATTCCAAATAAAGAAAAAAATTAAATAGAATTTTACTGCCATAGATGCGCCAATGTTCTCAATGAAAGATTAAACCAGACTTTGGTGAATAAAATAAGATGTATTATGAATGAAACTGACAAAAAGGCTGCTATTGCTATGGACAACTATTGTGAAAAAAGCTGTGGAGAAATATGAGACAGAACATACAGTGACATAAGTCTCAACAAAATACTTTCTAGAGGGTAAAACCATAAATATCCTACCACATGAATTAAAAATAAAATGCACAGACGAAGATTTAGAAAGAGAGAGGAAAATAGCACTCACGAATACAATAAAATCTCATAATGATAACAAAAAATATTCGACCAACACAGGAGATAAATTGAATTAAAAAAGGAGATCTTGTGTACATAGAACATGAAAATCTCCTGAATATGAAGAAATTAGATGAATTTAGAATTGAGCCAAACTCGATATTGGGAAAATCATTAAGTCAATCTATGAAGTCAATACCAGACACAGAACAAAAGAATCAAATTTCTATGATATAACAAAACTTAACTCCAATGGTAGAAGGTTTTGATAATTGAACAAATGCAGAAGCATTGTTCATTTCCCAGGAGGAGGGTTTATTACAGAAACCCAACAGAGTTTTTATTTCAAATTAAATACTCGGAGGATATAATCCTCCGATATAATCATCTTTTGCAGTATAATAATACTGCAAAAAATGAAAAAAATTGCTAATGTTGAGTATGCCAAATTTGATGTAAATATTAATTTAAAAAGTAAGTCAAATGCTGCCATGGGTGAAGGAATATTTTATTATTAAAAAAGGGCAGATGTTAAAACCAACCATCACCCTGAACAAAACAAGAATAGTTTTTCTATCCTTTCACCCATATCAAATATTGCTGGACATTTTTCTTGAATGTTTTTCTCCTTTCCAATTCCTCCAGATGCAAATTAGAGTCCTCCTAAAACAGAAACATAGATAGGTCAATAAGTTATGTGAGGAAAAAATGGTTACTTTATTTTTAGATTACATACAAAATCATACTAACTGGCAGAATTATGAGGTCTGGATAGGGAACCTCAGGAGTGGCAAATGGCTTTGATGTACCATCTGCACTCCCCCTCCACTCTGCCAAACTAGCCTCGCCATGTAAATGAGTAAAATATAATGTGTTTAGTGACTAAGGAAAGCAAGGAACACTGACCAAAATAAATCAGTATTACAGTAGCCTTTGGCAAATTAAAATACCTTTCAAAATATTCAGTGTTAAGAGTCTCCAGTTAGCTCCAGCACTTTCTCTTACACTTTTTCAAAACTCCACTCCTGGACTGGTGTCATTAAACTAAATTGGAAAAACCAAAGAAAGAGTTAATATTTTGCTGGCATGCCCGGCTCTGCTGTGGTGTAATCGAGAGCATATTGGACTTTTTACAACTTTCATAAACGAAATTATCCATTGCACGTCAGATATTTCACACTGTATGACCAAACAGTTACTTTAAAACTTTTAAGTTACATAAGAAGTTTCCAAGTTATTAATAAAAACAAATACGTGGTATTAATCACATGTTCATAACCTATTTCTTAGTATGGCTAAATGATCACCATAAAATAAAACGACTCACAGTTATCAACAAGATGAGTCACAGAAAAGCGAAAACTACTTACCTAACGCAATTAAAACAATCTTCAGACACAGGTCAGTTTTCTCACAGGAAACCTCTATTTCACTCGTTCCGCCGTGGGATTTTGCTTGCACACACAACACCACGTGAATAACTGGACCGGTCGGTGCGGTGGCGCGACCTAGGCGCGGCACTGCCACTGACAACCAGTGAAATGCTAGCAGTCATTATGAAAAGCTTCCAATATTCACTGATTGTCAGCGAAACTACACATTTCGACTGAAGATATCAGTGACTTTGCGCTCACTGATTGAATCAGCGACAATTTCACTGATTCAGATTCAGAGAGCTCCTCGCAAGCAAATACGTTTCTACTGATTTATGGGTATCGGAGTGTTAATAATTTAATCCCAGTTGTTGGTTTACAATAGTTGTTTTCAATTATGATAAAAAGAAACTAAGTGCGCCGCCGCGAGATAGGATGACTGGAAATAACTATTCTCCCACTTTGGCCAGAGGCCCAAAAAGTAAGTTTTTCAGAGCGCTCTAGCCCCTAAACTGTTTTTCTGAAATTTAAAGTTTAAACATGCATTTTGTAGGAATTTTTCTCTACTTTAATTTTTTAGATAATTGTTTCGATGAAACGCATAGTTTTGAATATATAAGCGAAAAACTATAAACAGGGCGACATTTTTGTTTTTTGCAATTTTCTCAGTGAATCCGACTTTTTTTGAGGTGGCAAACATCAAATTCGAATCCAGCACCCCCAGAAACATATAACCGTTGGCAAAAAATTCCGGAATTTTTTCCTGGATCGGGTCATATTGAGCACCAGTTGACTAGACTGTGCTTGAAGTATACGAAATAAAAATTGCTAGCCTTTAGGGAATATCAGATTGGAATGCAACAATGACTTGGGAGATAATGTCTGTGAATTACGTCTTATTGTTGGGACTTGATTTACTTGGATGAAAAGCAGTTAAAATTGTCAAATGTGTGTTGATATTTGTTTGAAAATATGTAGTTTTTGCACCAAATATATGATTTGTAATGAGTTTTACAAAAAACGATGACGAGATGTGTTAATTCGGAGAGAAATTGCGGTATAAATACATTGATGTTTGTGAAAATTGCAACACCTAGAGGGAAAGAAATCTATTTCACAGATTAGGAATATCACAATATACAAATTATTAGAATTACAGATCTACACCTGCATGTACAGATCTGCACCTGCACGCATTACTGTTGTAGCGTGTGGCCCGTTCGAGCCGCAATATTACGGTACGACAAACCTGCTTCTCTGAGAAGCTCCGAAACTCTGCCCCGTTCGAACTCAGATGCTGACAATGCGCCCTTTGACGTCTACGAGACATACTGGCACCTGTTTGCACTCGTTTGACGGCTCTACACCGACTAGGTGTGGCGTAACACTGACCTGAACTGTCACACAAAAGACGGCGCTTTTAGGGCAACGGGTACGCCACCTCTGTGCAAATTTAATCATTTACATTATTCTACAAATCACTGATTTCAGGTGATTCCGCCCATTCCTTGTGCAATTTTCACTAACGACAGTGTAGTATTATATAATTATTACTAAAGGCGACGAAGTAACGTGCTGTTTTAGCACCACTAGTTTTTTCCATTTCTCATAATAGAAGGTAATTATTAGAGCTCGGACATGTAGGCACTAAAAAGGTCGAAAATAGGCGCAACTTAAAAATAGGCAGGGAAATGGGCATTATAGTGGTTGAATAATATTAAAATTTATATGTACTACATAAAGGATGAAAATAATTCTCTAAAAAATCGAATTTCTTTGACTGTCAAAACATATTGCAGATTAGATATTTCCTAAGAGTTGACTCGTGTGAAATTTTATATTTTGTATATTTTATTGGTTAAACTGGTTAAATGTTGGATTTCCACGTTTTAAAAACGGAATGTTTGCGGCATGGCACAAGTCTGTGTTGAATTTTTTTCTTGTCATGTTTTGACTGAACTTGCTGAAGAAATTTTGAATAGTTTTTCTCACTTTTTCGCATGTTTTTGTTGTAAGACTTTTTTTAATATAGTTTACCATGTTTTCACAACACTGGCAAAAATACATTTCCAGTTCGCCGTGAGTCATCTCAATAAATCCACTCATTTAACGATGCACTTCTTGAAACTTTCTCTTTAGGCATTGTAGGCATTAAGCATGCTTAACAGGAACAGCAAATTGACTGATCTGGCACGCACGAAACTTGAAAACCATTACAAAATTGTCAAAGAAAACTCCCCCTATCTTGTATAATTCTACCTTTCAAAACGCGAAAGATGCCGAGAGTGCTATTTTTGAAGAGATTTGTGTTATTGGTAAGGAATAGATAGCTCACTAATCATTGCGAAGATCGGGAAAACGAGAGCAATTTCCTGTCCTCTGGAGTGCACGATGGGTTTCGGCAAAATATATAAAGTAACTCGCACGGTGTCAAATTTTCATGTCTCCAAGCGGTGTCCCTGCTCGACGGGTTGCAGGCAAGATCACAGGACATAGGGCTTCTCGATCACCCTGGCAGATTTTACACGGTTGTTACCTGTTTGGTAAAAAATTATCCATCAGTGATTTCTCAAAAAATTATTGTAGAAAACAAAATATAGTGAACAAAAAATATTAAAAATCCGGAAAATTATACATTTATACGCTCTTAATGCTCGGTTAGGCTATTATCTCTAAAATAGGTATTTATAGGCATTGTAAAAACCTCGCAAAAGCCATTTCTGAGGTAAACATTGATAATGGTGTAAGTTGCCTAAAAATACCTTCAAAGAAATAAAATAGGCAAAAAGGGAATTGTCTGAGCTCTAGTAATTATGCCTCAACCTGTAAACATGTCAAATGCATCAAGGGGTTTACTGCTATTTGAATTTGATGGCAAATGGTCTCGTGCTCTTTGTCGCCTGTCAACCTGGAAACTTTGTCGAAATCTCGATATCGCCAGGGTTCGCAGGACTACAACGCAGCTGTCCTGTTGACAGCTCATGTGCCGCCTGCGAGGCGGCCCACGGCAGCGTAAACCGATGAATGCCTTATCTCGAAATTGTACTCTCCGGACGCCACGGCTCGGTTGACTGCTACCGCGTCTTTGTTTACATGATTTTTGTCGTACTATTTTTGTATTATCATCCGAATGTACTTCTTTTAATGTCATCCATGAATTCATCTGTAATAATAATCAAAATATATAAAACAAAATTATATCAATTCAATTTGCATGATGCATTGTTATAATCAATGCATTTGTTACAATTTGATTTCATATTCAAATAAATTTATGTAGTAAAATTTAATAAATTGGAACGGATCCCTACCAGGGTGGCCAGCGAATCTGAAATCCTTGAAAACCGGGAAAAAACCGGGAATTTGGAAAAGCCTGGAAGAACCGAAAAAAACGGGAATTTGATTTGAAAACCTGGATTTTTCGTTATTTTCAGATTTTCCCCAACATTTAGCACAAATTCACATACGGCATCGTATTCAGTAAAGTACAGAATTCAACTCAGTACATGATAATGGCGAGTCTTAAAATCGAAGTATGTATGAGAAGTGTCACAAGTTTTCTTGAAGATGCGAAGCTCTTGATCACGCATAACACAACTTCAAACACTGCGCTTGTATAGGTGCAACATGGGTAGAGTACCTAGCACTACATAGCACCTGTATGGTTGCCTGTGGATTGCACGTACATGGATGAGAGGATATTAATTGGAACAAACGTCTCACCGGGAACTCAATTGATGAGTTTCGATTAGTTTCTTTTTAGTACAATATATACATTTATTACAATACGTGTATGTTTGAGTTTCGATAAGTGTCGCGCCTCTTCTTTGATGACGTCCGCGGTACCACTTCGCTATTTTTTCGATCGAAACGACCATGTTATCACATCCATGATATTCGAAGTGAATTTTAACTTCTTTTGTAGAATAGCGTAGTCGAAGCTATCTTTGCTTATAGCCTATATGGAGATTAAGAGTGACAGTGCCCGAATTGACAGGGAGCACGAAGAAAATGAACATGTGGAGATCTTGACGGGGTTGGACGCCAGGAAATACGAGTAAACACTATTTCCGTCGCTGCCTTGTTCCCCTAGGCAGCAGAGATAATAGTATGAAATTAAAGTTAAAATGTCGATACCAATTTATGGTACTAAATTTTTTAAATTTTTCTTTCATGTAAAGTATTGGAAATAATGCTTATATAATCCATACCCAATCAATTCAAACGAAGCGTCTGTGGTGCATACCAGTGTTTATTTCGATAGCCAGGAACAGTAGTCATTGCAAACTTTTACAAGTGAAACATACCGTAAGCAGCGATCAAAATTTCTTGAAGTAAAGAAGAAAGTTGTTAGTTCGAAGTTCATTTTATTACCTTCCATCAATCTTTCTTCTTTTATAAGAATAGCAATAGCTTCTAAAAACGTCTCAAATTGTGTTCACGACGCGCAGGAAGTCCGAAACGCGCGACTATGTTTGATGCCCAATTACGCAAAAAATACTCATATTTTCGAACATTTCAACGTGACCTTATTTGAAGATCTGTTTTTGGCGGAACATATTTCATTAAGAAAAATGTTGTATCTTCACAATTGAAGTTGTAAAAAGGCACTTTTTTTTCGCGAAAAATCGGGCATATCTGCCAACATTTTTCATGGGAAAAATATCTTCATAACAGTAATTGTAGGAAGACGCCAGAAAATGTTGAACTTTTGCAATTTTCGAAAAATCTGGGTTTTCAATGAACATGAGATTTGCACTATACTCTTAAACGGCCTTCACACTATCCAACAACAGTTTAGTTATATTTTAGTTGATTTATCTACCCAAGATACATGCAATAGTTTAAAAACTGCTGAGTTAATCGCAGCTATTCATGAATCTGTAACATAATTTCCTGAATTTTCCAGCTTTGCGATTGTGATGTTAAGTATGAGAACCTGGAGCAAGATTTTTTTCTAACTTATGGCATATTTATAGGCTTCATGTAGAGTACCCCCCTGAAATTAAAACATTGGTTTCAAATTTAAGGGGCTGCGATATTAGCCACATCGATTGGGTATTATCAATTTTGGAAAAAATTGACTTAATGCTTTAGCCATTAGCGTTGTTCACAGATGGGCAGACATTTTGCCGTCAATCGATTTTTTTGGTATCAAGGACCCACAAAACATGGATTCTTGCTACAACGGTTGTTAGGGGACCCCCCCCCCTAAATTTAACTACTGGATTTTTCCACTTTTTCGTTACCTGGGCCCAGCAATAGGAGTTTTTCTGCCAAAAATTCGCCGCTGTTTCCTGCAGCCGTACATAACTTTCTACTGCGTAAGCGGTATTGAGAAAGTCACTAGTGGTGCTACAACAGCTCATACTTTCTCGTGATATTAGGAACAGCTAGGTATTATTGCAATATTGCATTTTCTGCGGTACTAATACCTCAGATATTATTTCAAAACGTCCAATTAACCAAGAAACGAGTAACGCACTGTTACCAGAACAGCGTTGTCAAAATTATGTACATTTGCTTGGCTTATGATATCAATACAGTAATTAGAATATATGCAATTGACATCAAAATAATTACGAAAATTCTGGTGGCTCACTCTTGAGTTACCTGTCGTCGTAATTTCGTTGTATGTCCAAAATTTTAACGTACACTTTACATCATAAATGCATTTAAAGTCAAGTTATCACAATGACCTACTGTTCATTTGAATAAAGATAACATTGAATACGTTGTAACCGTCAAAATCACGACGTTGGTCGTGCTAGTGTTAAGTCAATTTATTACTGCCTTTTTTTATACTGACACCACGTTTAGCGAAGTGCAGGAAAATAAAATTTAAGATAGTATGTTTGTTAGATTGATGACGGTATAGTATCCCCCAAAAATACTTTAAATGACTCTATTCTTCAAGGCGGTAAGAAACAACTTGGCCCTTACGGGCCTAATTTTTGAAAAATGAAATTTTATCAATTTTTCGATTTCCTGATGAGACAACTAAAGTATTACGGTATTTTAAGAATATTAAAGAAGAGTAAAACCTATCATAAGTGGCAATTTTCATTGAAAAATTTGGAGCCGTTTTTAAGAAAATGACCAGTATGCGTTATTGTAAATGCGAAGAACCTCTATTTATTTATTTATTTATTTATTTATTTATTTATTTATTTATTTATTTAAGGTAATATACAGGCAACAGTACAAATCTGATATGGCCTGAATCGGCGCTAACATAATTAATTATTTTCAACATATCACAATGTTTAATATCATATGAAAATATAAATGTAAATGTAAGTATCACATAGTATCACAATAATTCGCAATTTTTGAAAAGGAGGAACAGAGTTCGCATATCAATGAAGTCCATGGCCTTTCTCGTTGAAGAGACCATCATAAGCTCTTTTGAAAATCTGAAGACTAGGTGCCGCCACCACGTTCTGGGGTAGTGTGTTCCAGGTGTCGACAACTCGGTTACCTATGAAGTCCTTGTGCTGCATTAGTTTATGTCTAGATTTTACAAGTTTCATACCATGACCCCAGAGAGCTGAAAAATCCTACCAAGATCGGAGTTGTAATACCCATGCAAGATCTTGAAAGTTTCAAACATGTCGCCGCGTTGTCTTCTAGCAGCAAGAGTCGGAAGCCCGAGTCTCGTCAGTCGTTGATCGTAAACCATGTTCTTGAGGTCTATAGGGATACGTGTGGCTCTCCTTTGTACATTTTCCAGCAGATTTATGTCTTTGAGAAGGTAAGGATTCCAAATCGCAGTGCCAAATTCAAGTATCGGGAGAATGTAGGTTCTATATAGTGAGGTGAATACTTCTTATAGTGTTAAAGGCTTTGCGCTGTATAAATATAGCCTTGTTAGCCTTTTTTGCAATGTTACACACATGGTTTTCCCATTTGAGGTCGTTGGAGATCATGATTCCCAGATCCTTCATGACCTTCATTTCAGACAAGTTCTTTCCGCCTATTTGGTAATTTCGCTTTGGGTTGGTTCTTCCAATATGCATGACCATACATTTTGTTTCATTCAGGGGTAACATAAACATTCATGAACATTATTCAAGTCTTCTTGAAGACTGAGGGTGTTGACAGAGGGTTAGCGTAGAATTTGGTGTCATCTGCATACATCTTGAAATGGGAGAGCATACCGTTCGGTAAATCGCTAGTATAAAGAATGAATAAGATCGGTCCCAGTACCGAGCCCTGGGGGACTCCGCTGTTGATTCTCTTCAGTGATGACTTATTTTCTCCAATTCTCACGCAAAAACGGCGAGCCTCAAGGAAAGACTGTATCCAGCGCAAAAGCATCCCCCTTATGCCAAAGTGAGCAAGTTTATGAAGCAACCTTCGGTGCGGTACCTTGTCGAATGCTTTGGAGAAGTCCAAGTAGATGATGTCTGTAGAGTTTCCATTATCTAGATCCATTGTCCAGTCTTGCAATGAAGATAACAGGTTTGTAATTATAGATCTCCCTGGTACGAAGCCGTGTTGGTGTAGTGGTATGCGTCCAGTTTTCAAAGCAAAGTCGAGTATCTTGTCCGCCAGAATCCGCTCGAAGGCTTTACATACCGAGCTAGTCAAGCTAATGGGCCTGTAGTTAGCGGGATCTAGCTTACTACCTTTCTTGAAAACTGGTGTAATATTAGCTGTTTTCCAGTCCGTCGGCAATGTTCCGGAGTTAAGGGAGTCTCGAAAGATTTTACATAGAGTTGGGGCAAGTTCTTGTGCACATTCTCTCAGTACAAGAGGGGGGATACCATCTGGACCAGCAGAAGAGTTAGGATCTAGCGATATGAGAACGTTGTAAACATCTGCAATATGTAAGTCGATGCCTTCCAGCGTTTCTTCAGAAGGAGGTGATGATATAGATGGGAGGAAATCGTTTGGCTCCAATGTGTAGAAGGTTTGAAAACTTTCTGCGAATACTTCGGCGATATCACCAGGATCCGAAGCAATTTCCCCATTATCTTTCCGGATGGTACATGGGATAGAGACTTTGGAAGAAATGTTTGCGAATGTACGAGTACAATTGTTTGCCCTTGGCCTTGGCAATATTTTGTTCATAATTTCTCCTACGAGCACGAATCTCATTTGATAGTGTGTTGCGTAGCTCTTTATATTTTCTGTATTGTGATTGACAGTTGGTGGATTTAAATTTAGTCCATAGTCGTTTCTTTTTGCGTATCAGTCGTTGTATCCTCTTAGTAATCCATGGTTTGTTTTTGTTCGGAACTTCTTTTTGGATAGGTGAGTGAGCATCTAAGACGTTGATAGTTCCTGATCTAAATATCTTCCAATTACTTTCCAGTCCCTTGTTGTGTTCTAAAGTGGGAAGAAGCTGTCGAAGGTCCCTCTTCACTTTCTCGAAATTTGCACGCCAGTATACCTTGCGCTTTTGGTGAGATGAATTTTTATAGCAAAATTCGATTTGCATATCAACGCACAGAACTGCATGATCACTATTACCGACTGGGCTTCGCACAAATGGAGTCGATAAAGCTGATTCATCGTTTGTGATAATTAGATCGAGCGTTGCTGATCTCTGTCCATCCCGAAATCTGGTTCCGCCAGTTACCAACTGAGAGAAACAAGAATCTTCAAATACCTCAAGAAACTCTCTTTCTACAAGCGGGATGTGATCTGCGCTGGGTTGGGGCCAGTGAAGCGACGGAAAGTTGAAGTCTCCAAGGATAGTGAGGTTTTCCAAGTCGTTTGCCTGACGAAGCATATCAAAAAGGGCAGTATCTACGTCTGAAATTCTATGTGATGGTGAAGGAGGTCGATATAACGCACAAACATAGAAATTCAAATGATATAGCCTAATTTGCAGCCATAGCGATTCCAGAGAATCTCTTTGCATATCTGAACGTGGGGTAACTGTAAGTGGATTTCCATTGAATTCTCTTGCTACGTATATCAAAATTCCACCACCGCGTCTTCCAGTTCTATCTCTACGAAACATATTGTAGCCCTCAATGTCAATCATTTGATCCGGAATATCCGGTTTTAACCATGTTTCCGTCAGCGCTATAATAGTCGGTTTGTATTATTGGATGTCCAGTAGAAACAAATCAAAATTTGGTAAAAGGGTTGCTATGTTGGTATAGTAAAATGTAGGATAGCATACTGTTGCCTGTGCTAGTTTTCCTGCTGAGAAGCTTGACGACCGCTAATGATTATTGGTGTACCTTTCCTGTATTTGATAGTGGCTTTCGGATCGTCCTTCTGTCGTCTTGCCAGCTCTATTCTCAACTCCTTGATATCCTCACGTTGTAAAGGAGTTTGATCCTTATTATATGAGATGTTCTGAGGTAAGTCCTCGTTCCTTCGCAGAAGGTCATGTGCGAGTTCCGCCGTTTTCAACGTGATCTTCAGTGGTCGAGATTTACGTGCATCTAACTTTCCCAGACGTATGGCTTGCAAGATGCTGGTTTCAGTTTCCGTGGGTCTTTCTTGGAGTTGAGGTCTCGAAGTATCTCTCTGAATTCCTGGACATCCTCTCTCTTCCTCTCAACAGGATTATCCGATTTACTTTCTCGAATTCCGTAAATGATGATGTTTTTCTGTCTACGGTTTCTTTCTTCTATCTCTTCTGTGGCTGCTCTCAAGATTTCGGTAGTGTATTTAGTTTTGAACGCTTTCCCAAATTTTTCTATTTTAGAATTTATCGTGGTTTCCATTTCCTCGTTGATGTCTTGTTGTTTGGACTCAATTGCATCACATCTTGCCGATAGCTTGACATTATCTTCCTGAATTGACTTTATTTTATTCGAAATGTCTTTCAGACCATTTTGACATTTCTTCAAATCGGTCGTAAGAACTTCCACCTTCTTAGCAATCCCAGAGATGTCGTTTCTGATTTCTTTAAGGGTTTCATCGATGTTTCTTCTTGAGGTAGCAAATTCATCTTTCATTTCCTTACGGAGTTTACCAATTCTTCTCCAAGGAGTTTCGCAAATTCCGCTGCTGCCATTTTATCCTCTATTGATAATTTTGCAAGATCTTCAGTAGATGTGCCAGCCTCGAGGTCTGAAGAGAGGTCAACGGTAGTTGATGTGTCACCTTGATCAACTTGACAGCAACTGAAGCCTCCTTCCGAGTTTGCATTAACTCGCCCTCCACAGCTCTCGTGGTAACGACACAATTTGGACAGATGACGATTTTGTTTACTGCCTTTTTTCCACAGTACTGACAGTTCAGGTCCAAATTCAAATTTCCCTCTCTATCCATGTGTCGCCATCTAGCGGGGCGTGGAAAATCTACCGGCACCGCTCAGGTGACAAATGATAAATATAGGTTATGTTGGGAAATGAATTTTTCTACGTACGAATTATCAGCGACAGACAGTAAGAAAAGCTTCACCTTCAATGAACCGTATCCAAGGCGTATACGTGGTTATTTTATGCATCCACCGGCTCGTGTATTCGTATTACAAAAATAATTGTGATAAAAGTTCTACAACACCGACACTTAGCGCACTTTCATGCTCGAACGTCAACGTAAATATGTATTTATAGTAATTTGAGGCACTTCAACTCAGAAATACAATAATGTTTACAAATCGCTTGAAATGCGCATAGAATAGGTGTTAGAGATATTAAAAAAAATACATTTGTGTAATTATTGATAAAGTAAAAGAATACAGCAAAATAATCTTTGTCATCTTTAACAGTGCAATTAGCACTACCCGTCGGAAAGGTTTGAAGAAAAAAATTGGAGCTATTCTAACTATTCATTATGGTCAAGTGCAATTTTTTGACAATTTTAGTAATTTCCGTGCAATATTACGTGTAATATGTGCAATTTTAAAAAAATAACAAAAAATTTTCTCAAAAACGGCTTCAAAGTTTTTCTTTAAACTTTTGATAGGAATAGTCCTAAATGTACTCTACGAGATGACATAAATGTCATATTGCTATATTCTTTTGCTTCTTCAGAAATTACAGAAAATTATTTTTTTTAGTTCGTTTTTTACTCAGGTTGTTAATATTTCCTTTAATGGCGATTTTGTCGCATTATTACATTTACGAGTACATCTGTTTTGAATGGTGTATAAAATTTCTCAAACACTCACATTTTTCTGTTAAACCAGCCCAAAATTCCGCAGTTTCAGAAACACTCAAACGCCATTTTTTCAAAAATAGCGCCAAAATTTGTCTTCAAACTTTTCGCACGGATAGTGCTAATTGCAATGTTTAAGATGGCACAAAATTAATTTTACTGTTTTGTTTTTTCAAAAATTACACAAATGTAATTTTTTTTAAAAATATATCTCATGCCTTCAATATATACATTTCCAGCAATTTGTGCACATTATTGTATTTAACAAGATTTGTTTATAGGACTGTGTTTACGAACACTCTGGATATTTTTCCAGACGATTATTGAAGTTCAATGTAGATAATATTTCTCTCGATAATAATTGATACAAATTTCTAATAAATATTTTAAAAAACCGACAGTTTATAAAAATACACAGGAGTCACTTCTGCGCTAATATCACAGAGGCTCAAAATTCGTTGGCTTTTTTCGTAACCCATCAAAGGGCACATGGAACCAAATTTCATACATTTCATTGTCTTATAAAGCAACACCCTTAGCATCATCACCAAGGTCACAATAATATTTACTTCTAACCGTTTTCGAAAAGAAAAGGTAGTGACTTGACGGGTGTTCATAAAATATTGCTTTTTTAAATCTAATTTGTCGACGAAATTCGCAGCCAAAACCAAAATAAACCGAAAAAAAATAAAAACAAATATCATTGTTGAAGTCGTAGGCTTCCGCGGCCAGAGTCATGTAGATGATCTTGGCTGTCCAGGTGACGACGCGTCGAAGGCTGTGTTGCCGACGTTTCGACCATCTTATCGTGGTCTTCCTCAGGGCTGTTGTGCCTACAGCCCTGAGGAAGACCACGATAAGATGGTCGAAACGTCGGCAACACAGCCTTCGACGCGGCGTCACCTGGACAGCCAAGATCATCTACAAAATATCATTGTTAATTACAAATGTGACAAGCACCTTCGCAACAGCATAATACAGCCAAGAACTTCGTAATTCTCTAGGAATCGCTTAGTCGTACAGTAGTGGTTGCCACCCAACAACCCGCGGATCGTTGTGATGTCATTCCGAACATCTCTATATTTGTACGTATACGAAAAAGTAAAAATAATTTATTGAACATATTCGGACAATTCCTTTAGAGCCATAATATGGGGCTTGATAGTTTCAATCGCGTCCCAGCGTCCCCTTTCAGACTTCCTTTTCAGCGAGAAAACAAACAAAAGTCTGCAGGAGCCCAGGTCAGGACTGCGGAAGCTGGGGAGCTTTGGAGTTTAGGCCCTGGCCAAGAAATTGTAGACAACGAATGGTGTGGATTGCGCGTTGCCATGATGTCGCTTTGGCAGCTATGAATTTAACGACTCAGTCCTCACTCACAATTCAAACAATTAAGCCCGCACGTCTCGTTTTCGTCAGTTCAGGAGGTTGATGGACGTCCACTCTGGAGTTCGTCAGCGACATCCTCTCAGCATTCCTTGAATTACTTGTGCCATTGGAGAACTTGTGATTTGGACAAGAAATCGTTCTCAAAGCTCTACTGAATTAATGGAAACCTTTTGTTGCCATACTTCCCAAATTTAACGCAAAAATTGATAGCGTAACATTGTTCCACAGGACGATCCATCGCCCCCGTGTTATGCAACTTCAAAATGGGGTTCGTTGGAACGCACGTCCTGTTTCTCCGGCAGATCGGAGGTGATCCAGGAGACCGTGGTGACCGGAGGTGACTGAGACAGATGTACTTAGTATTCTGATTACAAAACGTGTTAGAGGGAGTAACTCGCAACATATAGGAGCAGCAATTGTCCGCTTTTTCGGTATCAGGGACCTGCACGAATGTTTCTTCTGAAAAATCGCCGTTTTTCACTGCAGCATAACAATACTTTCTCTATACTGCGTAAGCAGTAGGCGAAAAAGTAAAGATAGATCTTTCAATAAGGTCATGTACAATTTTTTTTTTTGAAAATGTGTAGGATTTACGTAATTTTGGTTGATTCAATAAATTTATAATAATTGTCAAAAACAGCTGCCAAGTTTTTACTTTTTTGTAAAAAAGTGGCGAAGGTCTAATTTGCATTGAACTCTAAATTTTCATAAATTGCATAAGTTGAAATAATACGAAGAATGAATAGTTTTTAATCGTTGAGATACCGAGTATAACCATTCAAGTAGTGGTGTGTTGATAACATGCTTGGTGTGTTGACTTGCAGGATCTGAGTTCGAAACTCACCATGAAAAAAAAATGCAGGTTGGAAACACTTTTGCAAGTTCATGTAGTAGTATAACATTGCAAAGCCGTCACAGACCACGCAAAAAAGTATGTGCTGTTTTAGCACACTAGTTTTATTTAACCACATTGCATGTAGGTTTATTGAACTACTTCATTGAAATTGAGAAACTGTTCCTTTTTCGTGAGATTCGTCCAGAAAATCTATGTTGGAGGCTTCATGTACAACAATAGAGTCAAATGACAATTTACTAATTTTGTAGAGAATTATCTCTAGACTTACTAAGAAAAAGGAAGTAATCTATAGGTCAGTTTGTTGATCTGCTTCTGATTAAAAAACGTGTTAGAGGGAGTAAGGTAATTTTTAGGGTAGTAATATGTATGACTATTATAAAAGAAATTTAACTGAATATAAATTTAATTCTATCAAGAAAGTAGATCAATGTAATTTCTTACATAAATGCTCAAATCCGCACATGAAGGGCCCTTATTTGATTCCATGGCTCTACAATAGCATCAACTGATGTCACTGCAATGCCTCTGACCGGAAGGTCCTAGGTTCGAGTCCCGACGGCGGCAGGATTTTCGAAACTAGCTTTTCAGCTAGGTCAAATTTAGTCACTGTCTGGAGGAAAATCTTAGCGGCCGGCTGGTCTGATCGGTAGTTTTCCGTGGTTTCTTCGATCAACACCAGACAAATGCCGGAGCCGTGGAATGCCTAACAAACGGGCCAAGGGCCACGCGCGATCTTTCCTTCCTCTTCCTTGTCCTCTCCTCTCCCCTCACACACACACACACACACACACACACTCACTCACTCACTCACTCACTCACTCACTCACTCACTCACCACACACACACACACACACACACACTCACTCACTCACCATACACACACACCCTCACTCACTCACTCACTCACACACACACACACACACACACACACACACACACACACACAGACACACACACACACACACACACACAGACACACACACACAGACACACACACACACACAGACACACACACAGACACACACACACACAGACACACACACACACACACACTCTTACAGTAACATGCATTACACTACCACGTACTCAGGGAGTCCAGTTGGGAGCTTTGAGCTTGTCCTGGCTGGAGCGGTGCCCCGTTGGTGGGAGAGTCCTGGTTAGGGAGAAACCCCGCTAACTGACAGTAGGTCGGCTCCGGATTTCGCCACCCAGCAGGGGAAGATCACCGCTATCTCCCAAGGAAAAAATATGCACTACTCTTACAGGACTAATGACCTAAGCTGTTGATGTGTCCGGAATCATTAACCTACCAATCAACTTTGATCACACTCTAACGCTGCCTTGATAAATTATAGTATTAATAGTAAATAATAGTATTTTTAGAGATTGAATATTATGATGCTTTATGCAAATCTTTTCATGCATGTATCTACATGGATATTTTTCGGATTGTAGTTGCTATTTATTTAAATTGAATTTAAATAGATTTTTGATTATCTCATGTTGAACTATATTGTAAGATGTAAGGAGAGAAAAAAATTTCTTCACTATAGTTGACCCCCAGGTGAAGGAGGCTGTTATCATGCCTCATGCCCAAATATTCAGACTCACTTGTGAGAATTTTTGTAAATTTGTCATTGTTTCAAGTTTTGTATAATATGTGAAAATTATTTGTACATAATCCTAGGAGACCTAAGGAGGTTCATTTTGTATTCCAGGTTATGTTATTGCCATTTATTTCAGTTAGTGTTGCTATCTTTGTAACCGTTTTTTTTCTAGCTGTATATTTTTCCCTAATATATTGAAAATACATTCACAGTAGAAAAAATTCAATAATTATTTTTTCTGGAAATACATTTTTCTTGACATGGGGGTCAAAATGTAACCTTTTAGTACTCAGTGTCATATGTGGCAGACAATCATTCTTCCGTTTTTCTGCACAAATCATTAAGAGAGTGGTTTAAATTTACATGTTATCACTTGTAGTTGTGTTGTTTTCCAATATATCACATAGGTATTGCTGTTACTTAGTTTGGGGCTTAAATCGATACATTAATATAACTAGGGAACGGATTTTCATCTAAATTCATATTTTTCAGGGACAAGATTCACTAATATATTTGGACTTAATGTGACATTCTGAATGAATTAGAACCATTTTTATTTTACATATTTTGGTATATTTACATATTTTTACATATTTTATCTATTGCTACATATTCATATTTCACTACATTTTAATATATTTATAAGTCAAAAATGTTGTTCGAAATATGTTACTTGAAAACTTTGTTACTGAAATACTTACAAAGCCACACAATGCCCTTGTATTAACACCCGTTAAACTTACGCTATTAATGGTCAAACTTACCCTCCCTCCCGCTCCCTTCTGCTTCTTTGAAACCCCGTACTTGGAATTAAGGATGAGCGGATATATGGGCAGCAGAAGGAACTTAAACCATGTGCTTACTCGTCATTCATAGACCCCGTTTGTAACTTGATACAACATATATTTCAGATCCTTGTCCTATCGCTTTTCTAGTGTCGAGGGGGTTTGCTCCATTTACTCCCCCCCCCCCCTTTCTATCACATACTACATGGTACTGTTCACTTGAGCGCAGGCTCCTCATAAACAAGATTGTAAATACTATGAAAGTATTATATATTTCAGATGAAACTAGCAAATAATTGCTCCTGTAGATGTAGAACTTTCTTTCAGCCTCTCAGAATCCATGTTAAGATCTGATCGGCAATGTACAGTGCTTGGAAAACGCTTAAAGAATGGAATTTTAAACATAACAAATTTTTATTTTGCATATTTTTTATTTTTTTGACATATTTTAGAAAAAATAAATACACATATTTTGCTTCTTTATTACAATAAATTCCATTCCCTAATTATAGCATATTGTGTTCTGTTGACTGTTTTTGCAAGATTCTTATTTTCAATTGTGATTATGTTGAAATAATAAATGTTGTAGATATAAATATTGTGTGCAGTAAGCATTCCAACAAAACAGTTATCTTCCCGTGCTAAAACTTTTAAACGCAATCTTGTGACTAATTATTAACTTAATGCAAATAACAATAAATAAATATTGAAGAAAAAATATTAGAATCAATTTAAAGTGAAAGTAATGTTCAGAAAAAACTAAAACAAATGGGATCCAAAATATACCCTTTCAGTACTCTAAAGGTGTAAATTTGCTCAGGTCTCCAAGGGATAACTGAGAATTCGTTGCCTCTGATTAAGTACTTGATGAAGCAGCCACCACAGACTGTGAAACGTGAAGGAAAAGAAATATAAATTGTTCACATAATAAAAAAATTAATTTTCTTTACATACTTGGAAACTTCATCCTAATTTCTTCATTTTACATCACAGTATCCATCAAAACTTGTTTTACCTCTGAAACTTGACCTCAAATTTTTGGACCAAATTCAATACTTTTCCTCTTTTGTCAGTTGCAGAATTAGATTTCAAGACAAGGAGGAGTGAGCCAATTAAAAATATGCCAATTAATATTACAAATTCATGTGAATTTATATTTATATTTTAGGTACAATGTATGCTTGATTTAACTAACATATGGATACTGCTTTTAAATATTAAATTGCTAATTAAATACATTGTATTCAGTCTTGAATATACTAAAATTTATTTATTCATGAAAGCTTTTGGTATGTTAATCAGTTGTTGTTGACTAGTTTTCATGTGTATAAAAGTGTTGATTACTCCATTGTAATCTTCTTCAGATGTACATTCTTTATCAAATGTAAGTAAAGTTAATGAAGAAAATTTAGGAGTATCTTAATTCCTCATACAATGCAAATAAGACTTAAAAAGTTTTAGTGGACTGATGATTGTTTTATAGCAGCACTGGTTAATGGCAATGTTATATAAATACAATATGTCGAAACATTTGTATAAATACAACATGTATCATTAACAACCATGAATTTGAATGCATTTTTTTTTAAAATTATCTGTATTAGTATTGATTGCTGCACATAGTATACAGAATCTCTCGAGAGAGGGAGGGAGGGGGGGAGGGAAAGCCAATGAGAGAGCAAGAAGCGAGCATGAAGAGAGAGAAATAGTGTGTGCGAGAGAGAGAGGGGTGGTGAGAAGCGCACATACATGCGTGTGAATGGGTGGGGGCTTACGCGTGTGGGGATGAATGAAGGGATTTGTACAGATTCCAAGATATTGAGGAATTTGAGTTCTCAAAGTTTGAGTTAGCAAAATACTACTATATTAGATGTCATCTACTTATTATCAGCCCTTCTGTATACTATGTACGTGGCACTCTTTTTGTGCATAAGTATCAGTTCTAGAAAATTTGTCACATTTATTTGAACTTCTTACAATTTTTTTATTTTTTATTTTTTGTAGGATAATTATGATAGAATGTGTGCAGAAACTAAACCAAAGAAGGTACGGAAGAAGGCTAAACCTTCTGCCATGACTCGACCAAGTAAACGTGGCAAGAAGAAGCGACGTATGAATAGGTTTTCAGAACCATGTTCAGTGGATAGTTCGAGTCAGCAGTTAGACACTCCTAGTGAGTGTCCAAATCCACAGTATGAACATAGTTCTGAAACGGGTATGTATTTTTTAAAAGTTTTAACTATTACTTTTTGAATATTAACATTCAATCATTTGTTGTACTACATGGTTTTATCATATGTATCATTCTTTAAAAAATCCATTTTTCAGATAATAATGCAGGAGAAAATTCTTCTCCATCTGAAAGTTTTGAGCCATACATTAAAGAGGAGCCTGTGGAAAATCCAACACCTGAGCCTGTAGTTTTGCCAGAAGCAGAGGCATCAGGTACATTTTTGAATACTTAAAAAATATATAATATTTCTAATAGATTCAGTGTGACACAGAAATATTTTTCTAATGTACAGTTCCAGATGTGCAAGTTGTGGAGGAGGAAGTGGTACTGAGCATGGCAGAAGAACTTCCTCTGGATCCTGTAGAGTTGGCCAATCAAGCTTCTCGCCTTCTAGAAGAGCATGATCTTACCAATGTTTTAAATCAAATTCCAGCAGATGCATTTAATGACCTATTTACTGGTAAGTATTAATGGATTCTTATTATGTGTATGTATGTATATTTTTTAGATGTCCACTTACTGACATTTTTCATGACCATTTTCAGAAGATAAAAATGGTGAATATGAGCCAACAAGAGAAGAAACAGAAGAATTGGAGAGAGCTTTAGAAGCAGTTGATAAGGATGTGAAGTCCCTAGAGAAACTGTCGCAAACTCAGGGTTTACTGGATTCCTTGACAGATGAGCATGCGCTACTCCAGACTTTAGCCCAATTGCCTGAGGTGCCTGCACTCACTGTGCCAGGTATTGTACCTGTGTTCACATCGTACCACAATGGTTTTGTTGTTAATTCACACAGTTCATCTTCAATGGACAATAAGAATATGGTGGCACATTCTTCAGAATCTCCATCGGTTCTTCCGTATCCTACCATATCAATTCAGACTCAGACAGATATGCCCTCTTAGCAGTCTCTGTCAGTTGTGACTGTGTGTGAACAGTCACAAATGTCACCTCAAACTTTATTTGACACATCTTAAGCATTTAGTGAAATAATGTGTTGTGGACAGTCACTTTGTGATGAGTTGATGAACTAGAACAGACTTCTTGGTCGTGCCCTGGAATCTAAATGTATAGTAGTATAGAAGTGTTCAGCAATGTATCTTCCTCACAACTCATTTACATATTTCACAAAAATTGTTTATATTCAAAGAATTTGTATAATATATGGGATGAACTTCGTGTGAATATCACATGCCAAATACTGATTTAAGATGCAGTGTTACAATGTGTTAGAAGATCATTGTGAGAGCATAAATGAAGGTAATGAGGGGTGAAGATATGGGACTGTTGTGTTTAAAGTAGAATGTATGTAAAATTTTGTTCTGCTGGTGGCAATATACGAATTCATTTTGGTGTAACTTCTAATATTCAATTTTGTAAAAGTTGAGTAGAATCAACTGAACATTTAGTCATTGTTTTAGGTATATCACTTGTTCAAAATTACATATCTTAATACCTCTAAGGGAGGTAGTGTTATGCATGAATAGATTGAGATAGGGTCTAGGACATGTGAAACACTCAAAATTTGGCACATTCATATTATTGTAGACATTGCTGTAATTATACAGTTAACCACGTATTAATACTTATGTATTTTTTATTGTAATATTTAAATCATGTATATGAGAAGTTTTTGAATCCAATGTTGAAAATAAGTATCTGGGTTTTAAATTTTTAAAATTGACTTCAATATTATTTTATAAAAGGACTGATTTATGGGGTTGTGAAGGATGCTATACTTATTCGCAAAGGCAGTTCTTGTGTGAAGTGAATTAATTTTTTGTGTTGATGAAACTGAAGTAAATGGCAGAAAGCAAGTTACAAATTTAAAATATATTCAAATGAGTTGTTCTTCCTTAAAATTCATTGCAATATTGGTTGTTATCATGTAAGTGTTTTGCAAACCAGGTGGGTGTTATAAATTTTTTTATTCTCATAAAACTTAAAAACTATTTAATGGACTCATTCTGTGTACTTAAATTTCAGGTGATCAGTTTTGGTTCAAAGCAGATACATTATGTTATGTTTTTTGGTCTGCAACTTTTAACCTTAGTTCCAGCATATGTTAATGCTTTTGAAAGTTCATTCCTTCATGTTTTGTTAATGAAAATTGGATGTGGTTTAAGGGGTTTAATGAATGTCCTTGCCTAAATATTTTATTTACATAAATAAAGGAAGATGCAATCATTTCAGAGAAAATTTGATCAAATTATTGTTAGTATTCTAACTGGATTTATTGAGAAAAAGTGTATCAATTAAAAGAAAGATGAAAAAATTGTGAAATTAAGAAAAGTTAAAAGATTGATTGTTTTGCCAAAATGTATTAACAAGATATGGTTGTACTTTCAAGAATGATAGGGTGCCTATTTTTTATTGCAGATATTAGACATTGCTTCGAGGTGCATTTTACAATGTTCTGTGACGGAATTTCGATTTGTGTGATTGTATGAGTGTATGTATAAATTCTCTATTCCAAGAACAACAAAAAAACTGAACATTAAAGTGCGTGACTTTTTCTCTCCCTTCAATATATCAGATGTTTTATGTATCTTAACAATGTAAGTTTATTATTGTAGACACATTGAAAGTTGTGGTCTATTTGTTTTAATGCATTTGAAAGCTGACATTAATGTTTTGATCTTATTCTCTCTGAAGTGTTTGATATATGATTGTTGTCATGATAATTTATTAGTTGGATTTATTTGTTCTGTTGCAAGGTATTCTATAAACCACCTTCATTGATTAATTTGTAACATTGTAATCACTACCTTTTATTGTTGAATTGATATTATGTTTCTTAAAATGAATGTTATTGTGATTCTTTAAAAACCAATGTTGGAACCTCCGCAAGAAAAGAAACTGTTATGTATCTCCAACAAGATTTTGCAAGTAAAGTTATTATCAATGATTTTGTTAGTAGAGTTGTATGTAGATTTCCATGGTCAAATATGAGGCAGCTTCAATATTTATTTTTTTAAGAACTGGTGAGATGTGTATTGATTTTTGTGTCACCAAACTTGGTTATTTATATTTGTGTCCATTGAATGTGAAGACTTTGTAATAATAAATTTCTCTCTAAGCCTAGATGTGCAAAGAGGTTATTGTATATTGTAAGTTTAATCTTTATCTGGGAATTATGAAATACAGTAAAATGTAATTAGCTGCCAGCATCTTAAAACCATTTGGAGTTCAGAAATTTGGCACAACAGAGTTCATTGTTAATTTAATATTGAATATTTCTTTAACGTATTGTCAAATTGAAACTTCTAAGGAATATCTGTTGAAGAATGACTTGAAAAATGTTTTGCTTGTACAGTTGTGCTGGTCAGTATTCTTTTCACTCCTCGTTGAATGTGATCTCAATTTTTGCAGTTCTTTGAAGAAACAAAATTTATTTAGATCACCAGAGTATCAGAATAAGAATCCAATTTATATTCCAAAATAACACGGAATACAATTAATAGTAAAATACTTTTACGACATTGTTTTAAATTGGTTAGGTTTTTTCCACCTTAATATATTATGCAGTAACTAATTTGTTCTGTGTACTCATATGTTGGGGATTAAAAATGGCGTAGGCACAGTGCAATGATATTTAATGGAAACTGGTGATTTTTTCTTGCATTTTCTCTTGTTGTATTTTAGACAACACAATGACCTAAGTAAAGTTAATAAGGTGCAGATAGATATTCTGCTGAATGTCTGAAGGTGTTTTCTCCTGTAGGTTTGGTACTTCCTTTGCTGATCCTGTGTTATATGTTCTAGTCATTTACATCTCACTCTTTTTATTTTGTGGAAGATGTGTCCCTTTTTAAGTCTTTATGTTAATGTCATGTCATATTAGGTTACTTCAATTATTGTAAACATCATAATTTTGAGTATGTACTATTAGTCTAGTCCTCAAGAACATATGTATCATAACATATGAATATGTAGTGGTTGGAACATTGACAAATTTATAGAAAAGAGCTTGTGAAAAATTAATTAATGTTAGATTTGTGGGAGCCTTCAGTATATTGAAGATAAAATCATTAATTTTTGGTTGTAATAAATTAAGAATTGTCAGTGACTGAGGGAAAAAGTATGCGTTATTGTTTCATTTATGAAAAATCCCAGTTACTAGCAGTAGAGAGATGTAAAATTTGTTATCACATAACACGCTTGTCCTGATTCTTGACAGCTGAGAAATTTAATGGTCACTCATAATTTCTGAATAAGAAATGTTTTCAATATGTTAAAACTTGCCATGTATTCTCTTTAGTGATATTTTTAATTGTGCTTATATCAGGTAGCAAATAGTTGGATGCCATGTGAACAGATGTGTCTCCAACTGTTAATTACAATTGATACCTGATATTAAAAATAATTTCCAAAATTGAATTTGCACTTGGTGTTGACAATTCTGGGTAATTGGAAATTCTTTCAATATCATCCCTTTCTTTCTTAAATTGTTTGTATTATCTTGAAATGCTTTAGTACTCCATGACAGATGTCAAATGTGTGTATAGCTTTAGTTTTTTATGACATGCTTTTGCATATTGTTTGAAGGCTGAATTTCTGATGTGATTTGGGGTGAAGTCTACCTCTGTGTCTAAATATGATCACATTTGTGAATGGAGAGGAAAATACTGATTTAAGAACAAAATAATTGCTCACTGAATGTGTGCTATTGCTTATTTATGTACCTTACATGATTGGGGGCTTTGCATTTCAGGTCAATAAGTAGATTGTAATGTTGTGTTGTGTATTTTTCTTGTATGAAAAGATTAGCTTAAAATTGTGGTGCATTTGTGAGGTATGTTCTGTTCCAAAGATGTCTGGTGGAACTCATGAAACTCATTCCAGTATAGTTTTATCTTTTTATTACTAAAGCAGTTATTATTTTTGTACCTCTATTTCATATAACAATATTATTACTTTTCAGAATAACTTAAGATCAAATAATTTTCAAAATCAATTCTCACCTGCAAATTAGTGACCTAACTTCAGTTCTTAAAGAATTGTAATGTGAGAGATCCATTATCTTATAAAAGATACATGTTTTATAATATTATTTAAGAAAAATTGTAATACCATTACTTATTAAATAAACAATTAGTTTTCAATTTTATCTCGTTGAATTCATGTTAATGACAATGGGTTTATGGTTAAATATATCCTGTTGTCCTTAATTGCTTGAGATATGTATGTTTGTAACATAAAGAAGAAGATAACTTTCTGTATTAGGTAGAAAATTATTGTAATAAAATGGAATATATGAGAAACATGTATTTTAGGTCATTGATAAAAAAATTTGTAAAATTGCATGTTCCTCAGAATAAGATTTGATTTAAAGATGATGCTTCTTCTTTCTTTGTTGGATGTGTCGCATGATTGTATTTGCAATTTAAAATTGGGTGAGAATAATTGTTAGAATTTTAGATTTATGCTTCTCTAAATTATATGCTTATTTAATATCAATTAAGAAGACTGTATACAGAAATGTGTAGCTTTTTAATGTGTAGTTTATTATAGAGTTTTGGCCCACTAAATATTTTTAGTGCATTAATAGGTACTGAGGTACCTCTTATATTTGATTTTAGATGATAATTTACATTGGATTGTCATAGTGCTTTATGTTTTAATATGTCTGTTAGGTGTGTTTTTGTGTAATTGACTAATGATGGACTGAAGACCCCAATGCAAGAAAGAAGATGGATTATTTTTTTGCATTTGGAGCTGGGCATTTGAAATTGTATGTAGTAAATGTTTCAAGGAAAGGCAAAGGAGAATCTCGGTTTTTGTGATAGTGACTGTCCTGGAATCCAAGTCTCTTTCATGTGAAAAAATACCTAATTGACTACCTGGATTTTCTGTTTAGTCAGTGCCATTGTGTGTCAACTAGCAGTTATAAAGAAATATTTAAGCAGCCAGGGAATTGAAGCACTGCATTGTGACCTAAACAGCTTGCAGAAGTAGCCGGTTTTTTAAACACATATTGATTCTGTGTATATAATGAGATGTATGTACATTTTTTTAAAGCCAATTTGTATTTGCATGTATTCAACTGTTATGTATATGTTTGATGTTCAGAGATGTCCATTGTTGACAAATATGAACTATAAATTAAACAGTATTATAGGTTTACAATTTATTTTGTTTTTTTTTCTTTCCATCATTTTTTCTTTCCCTTTTATTTTCATTTGAATTTTGTCTTCTCCTTTGTATTTGTAACCTCATAGCCATTAGTGCATTAAACTGTGTGAGAGTATTTGTATGTATACCTAATGCTATGTCTCATTCTGATGCAGTTAAGGAGATTTCATTAACCTGCCAAACATAGTGGTTATGAGCTGCATAAAAATCAGGGGCAAATCTCACATATATAAATGCATGTATTTCCAATATACGCAATTTCCCATTATATGTTATTTGGCAAAATGTGATCGTTTTTAACCCTTCTACATGCTCTAGAAGTTTGTAACAAGTATTCTGATATTTCCTGTGTATGTGTGTATTCATTTATCTATAGATACATACATGAATACGTACATTCATAAAACAAGTGAAAGTCACTAAGCCCATCAAGTTTTTTTGAGATAAATCAAGTTGAAATTGATTCTGTTGAATTGGTCTTCTCAAAAACATTTGATAGAGAGGAGATAAAACAGGCTTTCTTTTATAAGAATTTCAATAAGTAATATTGCTTTCAAGTCAAAAAAACAATCAGGTCCAATGAAGGATTTTCTTGTACATTTTCAGTGGTCTCTTGACAGTTAAAAAAGTAATAATCGACAATACTCCCAAACTCCAGGACTTATTCAGTTTTACTAATCAAAAGAATAGAAAAAATATGATTTAGCAGTGAATGTAAGTCCAAAATATAAAAATTGGACTTGGTGAGTTTCATTGTTTATCGATGATTTGTACATACATATGGTACATATGTGTATAACAAAAATTTGCTTTTAAAACAAACCTCTTGAATTAAGAAATGTGTGTAACATATAATAATTTTTGTTGAGGATTCATGATCATTGTTTGAAAATATATATCATTGCTTTCTGCATAGCATAATCATACAAAAAGGATGAGTTGATACAACCAAATTGTAGTAAGAAATTTATTAGGAATATTGGAAGAGTTCTTATAAATCCTAGTAGGTTCTGTTCTCAGTGCGTCGTAAGTAGGGACTTTTAACACTTGAAATCCCCTCACCTACTTATTAAATGTGAATGAATTGTTAAACATCAATACATAAATAACTATTGTGAGTGATTCCTCTGCAAATATTTGTAGCATGTATGAATAACTGTTCCATGTCTTCTTTAAATTTTATAAGATTTTGTTTTATTTGGATGAAATGGATCTGTTAAGTGGCATTTTCCATTACTCCTTTACCCCAAAAATGCAACAGATGTACAAACTTCCACAGGTGATTGCAAGTGTATTAAAAAAAATTGAACTTTTAATGATGGCATTGTACGGGTATATATTATGTCAGGTAATCTGATAATTATTTACTGATAAATGTGTCTTGGAAGTTAAATTTTCACTATTTTACTTATCAGTGTTTGGATATATGAAAGTTCAAAGGGTATAAGAGGAGTCATACACTAATATTTTCGATTAATAGTACTCTGTATTATCCAAGATTGAACAAAATGTAGAATTTTATAACAATAATTGCTTTTCTGGGAAGATAATTCAGTCAGAATTCATGTTTCTCTTCATTCTTTTACTGTTTGGTGTAATTTAGGGTTTGGAAATCCAGTAAATTTTTATAAATTGATATTTGTGTATTTATTAATTTAATTTTTTAACATTTTTTTTTAGTGCTTGATGAAATGACTGCCTATGGTGTGTACTTGAAAAACCAAAGAAGGATATACTATAATAAGAATAGTTTATTCAAAATTAAATCAACATTGAAAAATTCTTCTATTCATTTAAAATTTATTTGCAGTAATTATATAACCTTTCTTGTATATTCACACTACTTTCAACAGTAAGTGCAATGAGATGCAGTAATAATACTCGGAAGTTGTATTCTATAACAATTCATATTGGACAAAAAATGTATTTGTTATATTGCCATTAAAGGATTAAAACAGTGATAAGTGAATAATTTTAATATTTATATTTGAGCAAAGTATAACTATATTACTAAAGAAAAAACAAAATAGACTGAAAAGAAAATATCTTCATGAAACTTGTGTTATTTTTACTATTTTTATACCACAAAACTTGGATTTTCTGAATGAATACATTTCTTTGTTCATATCTCATTATTTTGAAATTAATATTTCACTTTGTCCAGTTGAAAATTGATTGTTTTCAGCTAATGAAATGGATTGCAGTTGATTTGAAGAATTAATTAATTCAGGTTACTCCAAGAAAGAAAAGATGTAAAATTGAACTGTTTAATGGAGATTTGTTTTCTCTAAATAATTCAGTTGTGGGATACTTCCAGCAAAGGTTATTTAGAAATAAAAAATTAGTGTACACAAAATGGACACACATATTTTTGTGTGTAATTAAAACTTGATTAATTTTGTACAAAATTAATCAATCTGATGTTCTGAAATACATGATCTAAACAAAAATACAGCTTGAATGCGTCAATAATTATGCCTTGGAGTCTTACAAATGTCAATCCTATATTAGCATTTCGCTTGGGCAAATATAAATTATCTCATTGTGGGCATACTCAAAGAAATATAGCAAGTGCTTGATGCGTTTGTTCCTCTTATTTATGTTGCTGTTTTTTATTGGATATTAAAAACCTCGTATTTTCAGAAGTTTTAGGTGTAATAAACACTCCTTTCCAAGTTACATTTCAAGATGGGTTTATAGGACTGGCATTTGCAAAGGACAAGTAGGTGTGTCAGTATATTTTATTAAAGTAGATGAACAAAGAAAATAAGTGAGAATGCATGTTTTCTTCTTTTATTTATCAACCGAAAGCTTAATTTTGGGTTACAGCATAAGGAACCTATTGTTATAATAAATCAAATGAAAAATAATGAAGTATTAGTCAATACAGACATGGTGTTATTTACAGTATTATTGTAAGGCATTTAATAATGTGGAAAACAAAGAAAAATTAAATGTTCTACTATGTTCTAAAGTGAACAATTGGGTCTCACAAAGGGAAAATATTACAGCAGTTAGATTGAACCAATCTAATGACTGCTTGTGGAGACTCCGACTTTTCAGTACAAAATGCTTCATAGTCTTCCTGAATAGTATATAATGCCAGTCATAAAATTGAGAATATCAGATGCAATAAAAGTGATACTAGTAACACAAAAAAGGAGTTCTTTGTTCTACTTGAATTTTCCTTCACTCACTGTAAGATTTTTAAAGGAAGAAATTTGTTTTGATGTTCTTTAATAGTTTTCATGAATCACAATGAGAACATTCACATCATTCTTAAAAATGAAAATCAGAAAATTCAGGAAACCAAAGATGGTCTATCACCAGTGTTTGTACAGGTTCAATTGCTTTACGATGTAATAGTGGAAAACAAAGAAAAACAAATTAAGAGGTCAGTTTCTGTTGGTTAGGGGTATGTGGAGGAGATTTTGTACAAAGTAAAATATTACAGGAAAGTTATATCTTTAAGACCAGAGGCTGGATTATAGAAATATTCTGTATTTTCTTTATTAGTAAATGTGAAAATCAGTACTACTCACAACTCTGTATTTTCAAATGCCATATGTGTGCCATATATACTGTTCCTCTTTTTACTTTCTCACATACTACATACGTAGTAGTAGTACAATATCGAAAAACGGAGACTCCGACAGAAAAAACTGTATTGTATATCCCTGATTTCAAAAAGTGGATAATTCTTGTTCCTGAATATAGATAATCACTACCTCTAATACATCGTGTAGTCAGAATACACATTTTGTTGGTCCAAGATCTCGAAAAACTCATTTACTGCCAAACGTTTGTCCAAATATCTGTCCGTCCGACTGTGAACGATAGCGGCGGGATCCTTATACAAAGAGTGCCATAAGCAGGATTGCCACCAAAAATGATATTTCCCAATCGATCTGGCCGATGTCGCGACCCTTTGAATTTGAAACTGATGCTTTAATTTTTGGAGATATTTTGCAGGAAGCCTCAAGAACATTTTTAATTTTCCAAAAAAATGGCTCCAAATGTTTTGATTAAACTTTGAACTCGGATAGCGTAAAGGACGCTTAAACAAATGGCGCATGTCTCAGATTCGTTGAACTGTCTGAATTTTCGAAAATTGCAAAAGTTCACATTTTTTTCTCGGCGTCTTCCTTTAAATTTCAATATGGAAGTTAGAGATTTTTCCTCTGAATAAAATCTGGTCTTCAAAATTAGATTTTAATTGAAGACAAATACATTGTTTTCAAAGTGTTAATAGTTTTCGAGTATAATTAGGCATTTAAAATGCAATTTTAAAAGCGAGATATTCTCAATGTCGTGACCGCCCGCGCGCGTTTGAATGACCCGCCACCGAGCTACGTCAGCGGGGCGTTACCGCCCTCTGCCGGAGACGAAGGCGACCGTTGCGGGCCGGCCAGGGCTGTCCGCGTGCGGTCGTCACGCCCGAGCAAGCGGGTAGGGATTCGCCACCGTCCCTACTCCGCAGCTATTCGGCGGGCCGCTAGTCCCAGCGGGCTGTAAGAGGGATCCGACCCGACGCCAGGACAGACAGCGAGCGACGGTGTTATCAACTGTGGTTTGGCGAGTGGTTTGCAGTGCCAAGAGCGGTGATCGACGACAACTTGTGCAACGGAAGAGGAACTCTCTAGTGAATATTCAACGACTCGGCTGCTTTTGGGACTTCTTCTGGGCAACGGTGAAACGGCTTCGCATTTGGCGCACTCTACGGATGATACGGAACTTTGGCAATTGTACCTGCTTATTGAATGAAAATCATTTTATGAAGTTTTACCTTTGATTGGGTACTACACTCAAAAACGGCTCCAAATTGTTTCCTGAAACTTTTTACGCAGTTAGTGGTATGTGCACCGAATAACCTGACACAAGCGCTCTTTTGACGTATTATTCATACTTTTAAAAATTATGCAAATTTAAAAAAATCTCACGTTAGTATTTACATTAAATTTCGGTCATATTTTGTATATTATTGTGTTACCGAGTACAAGATCTTCAAATGCTTTCAGTGAAAATGAAATTACGAGCGAAATTGCGCATTTCCTGATTTGCTCAAACATTTTTTCCAAAATGGCTTCAATATTTTCTTTAAACTTTTTGTTCGGATAGTGCTAAATACTCAGAATTACATAACATATACTCCATTTGTATGTATTTTTTAATTCTTGAAAACTACACAACGATAATTTTTTATTTACCCTTTTTAAACTACCATATATATAATACACACACACACACACACACACACACACACACACACACACACGCGCGGTAGTTTGTGTTTGAGATGACAATAGATAGCACCCCTTTACTACATAGCGGGAGGCTGACGCATCGGCTACAAGGGCCTACCGTGTCAGCCGGCCACTCATGGTTCCAAAGGAGCGGCAGGGGCTACAGCCGAAAAGGGTTACGCGCTTCTGGTGCGCGATGTCTCAAATTTTGACCTGCCCCACGCCTACATACAGCTGTCGGTGTACGAGGAAGCTGCACAACTCTCGACGATCACAACCACGTTCATAATTTGCCACATGGTGGTAGATAACGGAACATAATGTCTTCTTTTGTACAGGATAGGATTCATTTGCTTGTGGCTTACTATGCTCTAAAAGTACTTCATCAATACCGTTCGTTATTGCTTAAGTATGTCGTCTTTTAAAATTATTTATTTCGTAAATAATAGGAGTAATAAATTTTGTTTAGTGTTAAGTAATAGTGTGGTACATCTGTTAAATGATGTGTTTGTTTAATGCGATTGTCTCGTTAGTTTTTTTAATTTTTTATTATTTCTTAAATTCGTTTTCACATTCAAAATTTTTTTCTTGTTGTTAAATATTAGAACTGACTGTGTACTATTGATTGTATATGTATGTTTGTAATTGGTTGTAGTGTTTTGAGGTAGTAGGTACTCTTTAGTAATATACGCGAATGTCGTGCGGGTTGCATAACTACTTGTGTTTGACTTTTTTTTTCGTAAACCGCATGAGTAATGAATTTCATTTTAGAGTAATAAATTAGTAATAAATATGCTCTAAACACTCGTATTAGTTTGGATCATTTGTGCTCATTTTTTGCGCTGGGTTGTGCTAGCGTGACTGTCACGCTGGCACAACCTTATTTCAGAAACGGGAGGAGTAATAAATTTAATTTTTGGGTAATAAATTAGTAATAAATGAGTACTAAATATTCCACTTGGTTTGATGTGATTGTGCTATGGTGGTTGTGCCACCTTGACATGGCCGAAGCAGCTGATATGAACTAGGTGGATGAACTGCCAAGGATAAATAGCAATTCATACAATGTGTAGCGATTGAATATAGAATATTACTAAAATGAAAGTGATTCGGGTTCAGATTGCAAATATATGCAACTTGCGCACAGTGAAGTGACGAGTGCCAAAAATAATGAGAAACAGTGTTTTTGCTTACGTATAGCTAAAGTGTTAATGGCTATCGAATATCAAGTATTGTAACGTGCGTTATTTGACCGTAACTCATTTCATTTTATTGGACATAGGGAAATAGACCTAGGGTTGATCTCACATAAGCAGCAATGGGACAGAAATAGGTTAACATATTGGACGGACTTAATTTAAAGGACAAACATCTTGTTGTAGTGTATACAATAAAATATAAAAATAGTGTGGCACATGGTGTGTAATAATGACGAATTAATGAATCTATAATTTGAACACTGGCAAATCATGATTGATTAGCTGCAGTGAAGCTGTTATCGTACAAAATGGTTGCCACAAAAGCTTGTAGTAGTTCGGATTAGGTTCTGTAGGTTGCAGTTCTATGCATTTCAACCGATAACAGCCAATAACAGGATAAACGAAATAACTGTTATTTCGCGTAACAGTAATGAAACGTTAACGGTTAAGAAATAACAGTTTAGCTGTTAAGGGCACATCCCTAACGCAGGACAGAAAAGTTACATGTTACAGGTGGTTAAAAGTTACAAGTGGCGAATTTTCGGCAGAAAAACTCTTATTGTCGGGCCCTGATAACAAAAAAGTGGATGACTCCAGTCCAGTCAAAAAATCATCTAACACGTGGTGTAGCCAGAATCCATGTTTCGTGGATCCTTGATACCGAAAAATCTATTGACGGCAAAATTGTCTCTGTCAGTCCGTCTGTGAACAATGCTTGTGACTAAACGATTCAACCGATTTTTAGAAACAATTGATATTCCCCAATCGTTCTGGCTGATGGTGCGGCCCCGTAAAACCCATATTTTAATTTTGGGTAGTACAAGTACTTTACCTGAAGCCCCTGGGACATTTTCTATTTTAATGAGCAGTTGATACTATCACCTGATGGATATGATTTCTACGTTGACTGTTATAGTAATAGACATCGGCATTTTCTGAAAATATATTCCCGCCCTTAAGCAAGTCATTTAACAAAACCACTGATTCGTAAATCAACAGACAAGGTAATGGTAAAATTCCTAGATTAATGAAGAGAGACTTACAAGAATCACGTGGGTGGGATCTGGATATTATTCGTACAATTCTTTTTTGTAATCTGAAAGTCTGTGAGCAATAAGATGTATTTTCCCAGAATATTATGCCATTTCTCCGGCGGGTATGAACATTCGCGAAATATTCACAACGAGCAGTATGAAGGCTGACTGAATTTGAAAGAATTCTGAACGCGTAGCTTAATGAACTTAATTTTGTGTTCAATTCATTTAAATGGACGTTCCATTTAAGGTTTGACTGAATTGGGAGATCTAAAAGTGTTGCCTTAACATCAATGTTACACCGTTCATTTTTAATGGAGCACAGAATTGTTTATTTTAAATGGAAAACTGCATTAAAACCGTTTCCTTTTCATTTACTATTAATTTGTTATTTCGGAACCAATTTGAAACATCTGATATTGTACTATTACGGTTTTTTTGCAAAGAATGTTCGTATCATCTGCAAAGAGAACTGTTCTTCTGTTTCGAAACGTCGAGGGCATATCGTTTACGTAAATTAGGAACAGAATAGGACCTCAAATCGATCCTTCAGGAACTCCACGTGCAATTGGTAAAGAGTCAGAAAGGTGTGTATATAATGTTCCATCATTCCAGTGAGGCATTTCCACTATCTGAGATCGTTGTTTACGGTACGAACATAACCAATCTAGAGCAATACCACGTATTCCATATGAAAGTAATTTTGAAAGTAAAATGTCATGATCAATGACGTCAAAAGCTTTTGAGATATCTAAAAATAATCCAATAAGTGCTTCGTTTTGATCCAATGATGAGGCGCGAAAATACAGCTGTTTCCGTTCATTTTGAATTTCTAAATCCATGTTGGCAATCTGAAAGCTCGTCGTGTTTACTTATAAAGCTTTCCATTCGTACGTAAAGTGTCTCTCTAATATTTTTGAAAAAACTGGTAGAAGAGAAATGGGTCGCTAATTTTGAATTTCATTTTTGTTGCCCTGTTTGAAGAGCGGCTTAATTTTAGCTGCTTTGAAAATATCTGGAAACGTTCCGATGCATAAGGATGCATTAAATATGCGAGTTAACGGGTGTATAATGGAAAACGCACTGGTCTTTAACAAAGAATTCGGGAATTCATCTAAACCGGACGAATATTTATTTTTTAGTTAACCGATTATTTTGAGAATTTCATAGGAAGAAGTTTCGGAAACGAACATTTATATTTGATTACTATGTAATTCTTTGACACACAATACTATATCGTAAATAAACAAATGATTGTTTATTGCCTCCTCCTCTCCCTAACTTGTAAGTAAATCCGGGGAAGGATCAGATGTAGTTGTAGAAGATTTTGCGACAGAATTTTCGGAACTCATGAAGAATGATCCTAATATAAATCCTAATTTAAATCCTCATATAAATTAGGATTTAAAAGATAACGGTGAAAAACTGTTTACACGTGATCTTTTATGCGCATTTTTGACGAACTAACAAAAAAGCGCGCAGAATATAGCTGAACTAAATTCTAACTTTTCGCATCAACCATATCTGTATTTTTTTACGGCGTATACAATTTTGAAATTGCAATATTACCAGTTCGTATCCTGTGTAGAAGTAATATACAAGAGCATTGGGCGTTGAGAATTTTTGAACGGGAGTATAACACTATCCGGTACTACGATTAGTTGATATGTCCAATGCTAGACACTAAGAACTTATTTGAACAAAGCTATGAGAAATTTTCACATTTAGAAAATTTCTACATTTGGAAATTTTTAGCACCTGAACGTACTTTTAATACAGTTAGTGTTGACGACGCCATATTGAACTAGTATTTAGAAAATTATTTTCTCTAACACGTTGTGTAATCAGAATCCATGTTTACGGAGTCGTTGATACAGCGAAATCGATTGACAGCGAAACGTCGGTCCGGACGTCTGTGAACAACCCCAGTAGCGGCTAAACCGTAAGCAGGATTTTCACCGAAATGGATATTTCTTAATCAACCTGACTGATGTCGCGGCCCGGGAATTTGAAGTTGATATTTTAATCTCGGGGGATAATTTACATGAAACCGTTGGGACATTTTCAAAAAATGACACTACATTGTTCGATTAAATTTTGTTCTTGAATAGTGTGAAGGACGTTTAAGAAAATGGTGTAAGTCTAATTTTCGTTGAAATCCCTAATTTTTTGAATGTTGCAAAAGTTACTTCTTACAACTACTAGGGCAAGTCAATAAATAAGTCGCAAACATATGCGTGCCGTATACCATTTCGCGCGCAAGTTTCGCCAGCAGATGGCAGCACATGTATGCTTGTCTTACATCTCACAGGCACTCAGTCAGTCCGAGGCTGTTAGTACACGATGGCACGTATGTTGCACGAGTGTACACGAGAAGAACAGCTTGCAGTTGTGCGTTTTTGTGGGCCAAAGGACTATGCAAAGAAGAAGTGCATCGTGAAATGTGTCCCGTTTATGGTGACAAATGTTTCTCACGAAAAGCTGTGTTCAATTGGATCCAGAAGTTTAACCGTGGAAGGAAAAGCATCAGAGATTGGGAGCGTCCTGGTCGTCCCGCGGAGGTGTCAACTGCAACCACATTGCAGCGTGTGGATCAACTCATCCGTAATGGCCGGCGTGTGAAGATTGATGACATAGCGCGTGCTGTAGGCTATTCACATGGAACCGCATGGAACATCGTGCATGAGCAGTTGCAGTTTCGTAAAGTTTGGGCACGGTGGGTGCCCCGCCAGTTGACTGAGCAACGCAAACTGAACGGAATAGGTCTGTCCTTGCAACATCTCACTCGGTACTCAGAGGAAGGAGAGGACATCATGGCACGAGTTGTTACGGGGGCCGAATGTTGGGTTCACCACTTTCAACCAGAATCCAATCGTTCGTCTATGGAATGGAAGCACACCGCCTCCACAACAAGAAAAACGTTCAAGACGATTCCATAGAGATTTCCGCAAGATTTTGCTCACCGTGTTTTGGGACGTACGGGGAGTCACTGCCGAAATGCCAGCCTCATGGTGAAACTGTGAATGCCGCATCGTACTGCACCACTCTGCGGGAACTCCGATAGGCCACTCGCCGCAAGCGACCTGGACTCTTGTCAAAGGGTGTGATTCTTCTGGATGACAATGCCCGCCCTCACACAGCAAGGCCAACGTAGGAGATGTTACGGACATTTCATTGGGAACGCTGGGAACATCCACCGTACTTAGCCCCCAGTGATTTTCATCTGTTTGGGCCCCAAAAAAATCATTTGGGTGGCCGTCATTTTGATACAGATGATGCTGTAATCTATGAAGTTACACGTTGGCTATGACAGCAACCAAAGGACTTCTTTGCTACTGGCTTTCAAGGACTTGTAATGAGATGGGATAAGTGCCTGAATGTACAGGGTGATTATGTGGAAAAGTGAAATAAATGTCAGGAAGTTACTTTGATTATTTTTGCCTCAATTCCGTTTGCGACTTATTTATTGACTTACCCTCGTAAAATATTGAAAATAGAGATTTTTTCTTAATAAAATTAGTTATTTAAAGACAGATTTTGAAATAATATCATCTGTAATGTTTCCAAAATTCGAGTAGTTTTCGCGTAATTTTGCGTGAAATGTAGGCAATTTTTATTTTTTAAAACAATTTTTTCTCAGAGACGCATCAAATTTTTAAATTAAATTTTGACCTCAAACAGCGTAAAGAATGCTTAAGAGAATGGTGCAGATTTCATGATCGTTGGATACCCTTGATCTACAGCAAATTAATCCATTTTGCTCCTCTTCTAAACGAAAGTATAATTTATGAATCGTTTGCATACTTACAGTTTTTGCCTAAACAAAATGCTAGGAACTCTTAAGAACAAATTAAGAATCTAGGTACTGGTTTTGAATCATTTAAGAAAATAAATCAAAATGACTTTCTCGTCAAGTTATTTAGAGCATTTAGGACTATCAGAAATTTAATCTATGCTTTCTTTATAAGTGTATTTCACTCTACTTTTACAAGTAATTTGAAGAAGAAATTTGGAGACATTTTTGAGGAAAATTTGAAAATGTCTCAGGGGCTTCATGCGAAGTACCTCCCAAATTTAAAGTTTTTTTTATTAAAATGTAAAAATGTATTTTGAAATATTCCATGAGGGTTCTCTTCTACCAAAACCTGAGCAAAAATTAAAGAAAAAGTATTTATTGAGCATATTCATTATTGCACTATGCGTGATTGTGGCCTCATAAGTGAATACGATAAAATTAAGAAAATTCTCTTCGACATACATTTCGTCTCACAAGCAAAAGTCCGCTTATGGGCGGCAGTCGTCCTCGCTCAGTGCCTGTACTGGTTGGTAACGGAAGGGATAGACATCCTCCTCGGTTGCAGCAACCCACACAGTTGATTAGAGATGCATGCCAGCGCTAATTGTGTACTGGTGTGTAATGTGTACGCATCGTATCTCCTAAACCTTTTTCCTCACTTTGCCTGCGAGGACGCCCGGTCATGTACTAGGCTACACACTTCCCGTTTCCACTGCACTGCAGCAATAGTGTCTGTACCGGGAGCGGTAGCTCAGTGCATCAACTGATGTCACTGCAGGCCTCTGACCGGGAGGTCCTAGGTTCGAGTCCTGACGGCGGCAGGATTTTCGACACTAGCATTTCAGCTAGGTCGCATTCAGTCGCTGTCTGGAGGAGAATTCTAGCGGCCGGCTGCTCTGATCGGTAGTTTTCCGTGGTTTCTCCGATGAACACTAGGCGAATGCCGGAGCAGTACCCTACCAAACGAGCCACGGACCGCGCGCGATCTGTCCTTCCTCTTCCTTGTCCTATCCTCTCCCCTTAGACACACACACTTACACTAATATGCACTACACTACCACATATTCTGGGAGACCAGTCGGGAGCTTAGAGCTTGTCCCGGCTGGGACGGTGCCCCGCTGATGGGAGAATCCTGGTTACGGGGAAACCCCACAAGCTGACGGTAGGTCGGCGTCGGATCTCGCCATCCAGCGGGGGAATATTACCACCATTTCCCGAGAAAAACATGCACTACACTAACGGGACTAATGACCCAGCAGTTGACGCGCCCGGAAACATGAAAAAATCAAATCAAATCAAATAGTTTCTGTGCATGGTCATTTGCGTCGGAAAGCGTACTGCGTGGTCTCTTTACAGTCTCAGCATTGCCCCTTCGCTCGCCTAACGTCCTAAGCTTCGCGTTGTATTCGACAAAACTGTATGTCCTAGCTACCGTTTCAACCCATGAACGTCTGCTGCACTCTTACTTCTGCCAGTTGTGCTGAGAATCTTCCTTACTGACCACCGCAACGCGTCGGCCGCAGAACTCAAGGAAGTGGTGGAGTATACTGGTACACCAGGAAGGCTGAACACAAAGTAGTGGTGTAGAAAAATAGGACTTTCATAACTAATATATTGAAAAAAACAATTGAAAATAATATAGTATGGGATATTTAATCTTGTTTGTTTATTACTTACGTAATTACTTCATTATTCTGCATTTTATTCTGCCTTTTACCTCATTTTTTTTCTTGCCAGGCACCGATTTCGATCGATCTGGATGTAAACCTGTAAGCCTCAACCACACGAAGGCACGATCATGTTTAGTCTTTCTCTTGAAGTAGAGGCTGCATTAAAAATCTAAATGAAAAAGGAAGAGAATACTAGTCGAGTTTTGATTTTTTTCATTGTGCCGATAGGCTTTGTTTGCTCACGAGGAATTCCATTCTACTTTTGATTATGGTGTCCCTTTTGAGATCAGCTCTCCATATATGATTTAAGACATCAGATGTTTAGGGAAATGCCTATTTTTCCTAGCGAACGTATTTAAAGGCTGATAATATATGAATCATGACAAATGATGACACATAACGAAGTTTTATAATGCTTATTTTTGCTTTTTTTGGCATAAATGCCTTTTTTTGCTTAAATGTCTTTTTTTAGAATTATTCGAACTTTTTGTGTTTTAAATATTATTTTTATACACAATGCTATGTGTCGGAAAATCGGTCATGGTCCAACGTGACGATTCATTACGAAACCTTCAATTCACGTCTTTATATTTTAAAATAAGTGAGAATTCCTAAAAGTATACCAACAGATTTTTCTCCGTTTCCCTATTTCCTAATACCAGCTATGATCTGAGAACATTGCCGATTGTCATTAGGAGGCATGGCCTGTAATACGATGCAGTGAGAATGCTGACTTGTTTCCTCAAGATAATGAGAACCAGTGGGCGGCCAATATCTCGATAGTGGTCGGTTCATCTTCCACGGCCCTTCTTTCTTCTTGGGCCATCGAGAATGACTCAGAGCTCCTGCGAAAAACGAGAGAGACAGAACGCTGATTTGACCGACAGAATGCTGACTGATCGCTTACGATAAAAACGATTATTATTTGAACGCTTCCCCTGAAGATTCCATTCAGTAGCAGTTTCACTGTTGCAGAAGTTGGTTGTGTGTACGATAGTTTAGTTGTTTTTAAAACTACAATGCCGAAACAGAATCAAAGTAAAACTTCACTTCTTCGTCATTGGGTGACGAAATATCCTTGCTACACCACCGATGGTAGCATTATACTATGCCGTATTTGTGATAAAACGGTCAGATTTGAATTTTAATTTATGTTCTTTTTCCTTTAAATTGTCCAAAGAAGGAAAATGGTTATTTTTACACTTAGTTTTACAATTATTTGTATTATGCATGAATTAGTTGCAAGATGTTTATTTCTAGATATCTTCAGAAAAAATTTACCACCTTTCGCAGCATGAAAAGACCAACATTCATCAAACTAACATCAAAATACAACAGAAGAGCTGTCGACAGACGTTTCTAACTGAACCTTCCACATCGAGCAAACAAAGTCAGTTTTTCTACGACGTGTCAGGCTTTGCTGAGTGCCAACATTCCATGGAACGCCATTGAAAACCCAGTATTTAAATATTTCTTGGAAAAGTATGGTAAACAGGCGACACAGTCAGAATCCACTCTGCGAAAAAATTATTTGGATTCTGTGTATCAAGATGCACTAACAAATATTCGTACTCACATAGGTGACCATTGCATTTGGCTCTCGGTTGATGAAACGATAGACCCGTTAGGACGATACGTTGCCCACTTGATTGTCGGGAAACTGAGCGAGTATGATGCGGGTGCTCCCCATCTCTTACGCTCGAAGTCACAGGAGAAAACAAATTCTGAAACAATAGCTTATTTTGTAAATTCGGGGTTAAATCTCTTATGTCCCAATGGCATTGAAGATGAGAAGGCACTTATATGTCTCACACACATAGCGCCTTATATCATTTGCGTCAGGAAGCTTTTGAATCCCATCTATCCCAACCTAACCCGTTTGATATGTCTTGTTCACTGTCTGCACCGTGTCCCAGAAGAGGTTAGGAAAATGTTTCGTTCAGTAAATAAACTGATTTCGTCAGTCAAAAAGATTTTCTTAAAATCTCCTACCAGAATTATTTTTTTTCGACAGAAGTTGCCAGAAACACCTCTGCCGCCCGAACGTAGTAACTCGATGGGGAACTTGATTGAGGGCAGTGGAATGTTATAGTAAATATTTTGAACAAATTGCAGAAGCTGTGAACGTACTCTCTGATGATGATGATGATGATGATGATGCACAGTCTATACAAGACGCCAAATTTGTGCTCGAGAATAGAGATCTTAAAGATAATTTTGCATATGTAAGTTCAAACTTTGTATTCCTTGCGGACGTAATTGAAAAACTAGAAACTCGAGATTTAACTTTATGTGGTTCCATGTCAATGATTGTGGCAGCAGTAGATCAGTTAGAAAAAGTTCCAAGTGATCAAGGAAAACGAATAAGTGAAGAAGTTAAAAATGTTCTGAAAAGAAATCATGGATATGTCAAAATAAAGTCAGTAAGCGAAATTTTAGGTGGAAATAAATATGAATTCCCAGAAGGTATCAGTGTTGCTAATGTTGCACTTTTAAAATACAGGCCAGTCATATCAGTAAATGTTGAGAGATCCTTCTCTGCATTCAAACTGATTTTATCTCCCGAACGTCACAAATTTGAAATTGAGAACCTTGAAAAGTTACTAGTAATATATTGTAATGCCAACTGTAGTAAGAAATATAAAACATGTAAATCTTGTTTTACATAAAACTAAATGTACTTGTTTTGTGCGTTTCAGTTTACAAAATAGTATAGAACAAATTATAAACAATATTCGTTTTATTGTGTAACATATGATAGTGTTTTTATCTCCTTTGTTTTGACATGTTCAGTGATATTTAAGATGTCTAAAAGACGGTTTTTTAGTGCCTAAACATCAGATGTCTATATAACTTTCTAAGTGCTGGCGATTACACACGTGCGAAGAACGAAAAATCTAATTCCATTTTCACTGACGCAATTTCATGATTCAAAAGAAAGTCTACAACAGCATTTCGAAGACACATCGTCGCGAGTAAAACAAATTCGTAGGCATCATAACGAAAAGTCGTGGTAATCAATATTACAGAGAAAAAGGTTTCTTTACATGTCAAGTGATAATGTAGATTTTACGCAATTACGTACTACGTAAAATTTACGTAAGTAGAGTTGAAATAAAAATGTGAACCATTTTAATTACAATTGTTTACAATAATTCCTTTCAAACATGTTAAACATTTGTTACATGCCATTTTGCAGCCCTACTTTATCTGGAATAAATGCTCTGTTTCATGCCAATTTTAATAAAAACAAACGTATTTTGCCTGCCTAATTTAGTTAAAATAAATGCCTGAACGTTCGGGATCTTATTATAAGTAAATATTAATTTTTCGTTTAGTTAACTAAATTTTCTCATTAATTCCTTGAAAAATCGTTGACTACCTTTAATAGCAAGCGTGCAATTAAAATTCTATCGTGCAATTAAAACAACACACCAATCAGAGTTCAGAAGAGGAGCCAAATCGTTTAATTAAGAAACTATAACAAAGACGTAGTCAAGGTATTTCCAGTCGGCCATGAAACATAAAAAATATACATTGCAGATTAAGTTAGTTCAAAAAAAAAAGGAAAAAATATATTAAAAAAAAACAGATTACGTTCGTTCGTATGTCATTATTAATGCGATGTGTATGCAAAGAATGATTGATAAAATGTGCTTGATATGTTGAACAGTTTTGTTTAATAGTTGAAAAGGCGAAGATAATCATCCCCTTATGCAGATAGGGGAATCATGCTGGAAAGTTTACTTACGTGTTACTCTATTCTATTGTAGAAATAAATTAATATAAAATATCACAATAACGTGAATGAAAAAAAAAATCAGTTAATACCTGTGTGAGCCTCTTTATGAAAGAGAATGCGCTATATCCACACATTTTTCATCTGTACTGAGATGTACTTCTTGACATTTAGTTTTGTTAAAATTTTATTCAATTCGCCGCGGTTTGACATGAAATACAAGTGAATATTGTTGATGAGAAGTTTTTGTTATTTTGCATGCATTTTGTAATTAAGATGGGGGAATAAATATTTCATTTTTATTCAATTTTAGGGTATTTAGATTATGTAGCGACACAAGAGATTCTACAATGAGTGTGATGATATAGTTCAACCTAAATCTGTAGGTACATTGATATTTTTGGATTGCTATTTTTATATATTTGAGGAAATTTAGGGATAGGTTGGAAGAAAATGAAGCATTACTGCAACAATTAGAGTTATAGGATTGCTCTATATTTTATTGAAGCCTCAGGTAAAGATGCTATTGCAACACTTTTTTGAATCAGAACAATATCATGGTTTCTCGATTTGACTAAAACTCATTCTGATTTATCGTTATTAATTAGTAATTCTCAGAACAAAAGCGTTCAAACAAAGAGAAGTACACGCCTCATTTGTTGCATTACTGAAAGAAGCTGTTTGTGGTGCTAAATTTTATTACGTTTACAAGAAGTGTGAGAAAAATTATGCCTAACGTTTGCTAAACACGCGAACATCGGCTATTTCTTCCCATTCTTCTCCGTGACAGAGTGGACATGCGTGTATGCTCATCTCTGAATGCTTCTGGGGTAGGCCCTGAGTGCGAGCGATTGCGTCCTTGCCGCACGAACAGGAATCATTCATATGAAAAATAAGTTTATTTTTAAAATATTCTCAAATTACATGACTACTTTTTATTGTGATGCCAACTCCAACAAGACACCCAATAATAATGATTACAGTGGATAGCGAGCGCGCGCTGCGTTGCGGCGGAGGCGGTGGCGGCGGCGGGGGCGTCTTCAGTCGTCGTAGAGGGCGACGACGGCGGGCGGGGCGGGCGGCCGCAGGTGGAAGGCGGCGGCGCGGGGGCGCGGGGCGGGCGGGGCGGAGGCGGCGGCGCGGGGCCCGCGTAGTCGGAGGCGGCCGCCGCCAGCGGCGCCAGCCCCAGCGGGGCGGTGCCCACGGGGCCCACGCCGCGCTTGCGCAGGTAGTTGTAGCAGCAGGTGACGAAGGTGCGCGTGTCGCCGCACGAGCCCATGCACTCGCGGCCGCAGATGTCGCAGGCGTCGGCGCCTCCCAGCCGCCCCAGCGCCGCTAGCAGCAGCAGCCCTGCGGCACAGGCACAGTTGGCCCAAGGCGGGACCCAAGAAATTGGTTTGGTTTGGTTTTTTCGTGTTTCCGGGCGCGTCAACTGCTTTGGTCATTAGTCCCATTAGTGTAGTGCATGCTTGTTTCTCGGGATATGGCGGTGATCTTCCACCGCTGGATGACGAGATCCGGCGCCGACCTACCGTCCGCTAGTGCGGTTTCCCCCTAACCAGGACTCTCCCACCAGCGGGGCACCGCCCCAGCCGGGACAAGCTCTAAGCTCCCGACCGGTCTCCCGGAACATGTGGTAGTGTAGAGCATGTTAGTGTGTGTGTGTGTGTGTGTAAGGGGAGAGGATAGGACAGGGAAGAGGAAGAACAGATCGCGCGCGGTCCGTGGCCCGTTTGGTAGGGTACTCCTCCGGCATTCGCCTGGTGTTGATCGGAGAAACCACGGAAAATTACCGATCAGAGCAGCCGGCCGTTAAAATTCTCCTCCAGACAGCGACTGAATTCGACCTAGCAGAAAAGCTAGTGTCGAAAATCCTGCCGCCGTCAGGACTCTAACCTAGGACCTCCCGGTCAGAAGCGCTGCAGTGACATCAGTTGATGCACTGAGCTACCGCTCCCGGTGGATCCAAGAGATTGACTTCGCATGCCAGTGCCAAGACTCGGAGAACGCCCATGGGGGAGGGGGTCATCTGCCAATTCCGGAATAAATTGCAATGTATGTTAGCATATGCAATATCCTTTCTATTATAATCCCATACATGGCTTTGCATCGCCTTTAGTATTATATTAATTGAGCCAGTCTTTTGGCAAACTTATTATGCATTGGATCTGAATTATGAAAATGCATGTGCTTAATAGAAGAGTCGTTCGTACGTTCAGTATTCACAAGCAGTTAGTCTAACAATATAATTGAAGAGGAATGTTATATACTTAAGAGCTAATTAGGAAATATTACAATTATTTTCTCCGAGTTTGTTTTAAAATGTTTTCAGGTTTTGAGCGACGCCATTGGCATTTATATTTTAAACATTTTCAGTTTCGTGTAGTCTTCAGTAGTAAATGCTTTAAGTAATTGCTTTTGACTTGAAGGAAATACAAGGTTATATTCATATCATCCAGTAACTCCTTCACTAAATAAAAATAGAGGGAAAAGAATCCTATGCTGGAGTTCGTTGTTATCCCCCATTAGCATGTGACGATTAATATTATTTATTGTCCCTTGCTAATATTATTAATAGTATTCCCTTGGTATTGCAGGAATGTCTTCGATACACCATGATAATTGTAATGAACTCCATTCGGAAATTGACTTATATTGAAAAACACACATTATTAAAAGAACAAAAATATTCACAAAATCACCAAAAATAAATTATCATCTGTATTTTGTAACAGTTTTTTAACAATTGCTTGTTTTGCGATTTCAAATTAAGTAACCCCTCATCATCTACCTAGCAGCAGATTTTTTAAAATTACATTTATCAGAGACGTTGTTTTTGCGTAAGGCGAAATGTCACAAAACTTGAGTATGATCAAAGCATCATTTACAAGTATTACGATCACTAAGTACTCTCCAAGATTTGACACCGTCGAGACTAGTACTTTAGGATCTTCCATTCAGCAGTGCTGCAGAGGCAACAGCAATGTTTCCACTGATTAATTGCAACTAGTTGAACAGCATTGGAATAGGTGGAGAAAAGCAGGGGGGTTTATAGAACATATTTGGTTTTAGTTGGAAGAAAATCACGAAATTCATCTAAAAGCTTGGGTTAAAATGAATAGTACGACAATACATTTGTTGAAATGTTCAAAGGAGTTTCCCTACGCCAGTGACATATTTCTTTTTATCTCTCTCTACCCGTCAGAAAATTCAATTAAGAAAATTAAGATAACAAAAAGTAAAAAAAAAAAAGAAAAGAAAAGTTGTCCGGAGCCCACGTGGTAACCGAGACTACACATTCAGCAGGCAGCCTTGGGAGAGGCGCCGGCCTTCAGAAGCGGCGCAAGTTTTGATAAGGTTCCGCGCATTAAATTGCGGGCGGCCGTCCCTGGGGGCGCCGGCGCGCGGCGCGTGTTGATGTGCGAGCGTCTTTCCCCTCGGCCACGGCCTCCGCCGCGCGTGGGCGCCCGCCGTCACGGACGCGGCGGGGGCGGGGGCGGGGGCGGGGCGGGGGCGGGGCGCGTTGGTGGCGATCGCCGCACCCGCTTCACGTCCGCCGCTCACCACGAGGGCGGCTCGCGCGGACATACGCCGCCGCAGGGAAGGCCAACGCCCTGGGCTCCCTGCGCTCACCTGCCCCTCCCAGACGCTTCCCAGTTATGCGTTGATTGATTATTTGGGGTTTCCGGACGCGGCAAGTGATATGATAATTAGTAGAGACTGGATTTTATTATAATGACATATTTTTCTTTCGTGTTCTCAAAACTGAAATCTTGGCGAATCGTCGCCATCCTAACACAATATCGTTTTTTATATATTTTTACATATTTAGTACTACATTACATATTTTTCTATTTTTACAAAATATTTTAATCTATCAATTTTTTAAAAATTTTAGTTCATTTTTTATGGAAAGAAGAATTTTAAAAATATCTGATTTTTTTTCTACATAATTACTAAGTGCGATCGACTCAATATGCGCTACATTAAGACGCTGTCAGATGTTTTTTACAGTCCCGGCGCGTCTGCTTCAGTTATCTCAGAGATGGGAAGAGAGCGACTGAGATCTTTTTCACTTGTACCTGTGAAAAGTATTACTGACGTTGCATCCCGTGACCTTTAACCTTAATTTCCGAGAAAACTTTGGCGATCACAAAAATGTTTGGGCGCTTCAGACAATGAAAATTTGATGAGAATGCTGCGCGCTGCAGTGATTGTTTGCTGGTCGTAGATATCGCCAGTTTGTACGAGTGCCTCTATTACGTCTAGTTCGGCTGCTAATGTATGGTCCTGGATAGCAATAGATAAAGCTTTTCCTAGTGAGCTCCCGACATATGTGGTAGTGTAGGGCCTGCAAGATTAAGTGGGAGTGTGTGTATGGTTAGACGAGAAAACAAGGATGAGGAAGGAAAGGTCGTGCGCGGTCTGTGTCCTGCTTCTTAGGGTACTGAACCGCCCTTCACCCGGTATTGATCGGAGAAACTTCCGAGTTATTTTGTTAAAGCTAGCCTCTTCGTTAAATACCTATTGTTTATTCTGCAGACGCAAGAGCCTGTTTATAAAACATAGACGTTTTGTGGTGGAATTATCAACAATTTGTCGTGCACGCGCCATCTGTAACTTCGTCAATGTCTCTAAATTACCCTCAGAACGGCCAACGCGGTTTGTAGTGCGCCTGCAAACATAACTTTGCTGTTGCGGCTTCTATCGTCATCTATACCATTGTGAATGATAAATAACGAGCACACCAAAATTAATAAAATTTAGAAAATTAATTAATGATCGAGATAGTGAGTGTATGAATAATTCATTATTACAATTCGCAGTTTTCAAATTATTACTGACTTTTTAATGTTATTATAAGAAGAATAAATATTGTTGAACTCCGATCGTTTGGAAAAAGTATATTTTAGTCCAGTCACTAGGTATCCGGTCCAGTAAAAAATTCCACAATTTTTGCTCTCACGGGTGCTGGGTGTTTCTGGGGGTGAGAGTTTTCGAGTTTGAAGTTTGCCACATTGATAAATGTCTTCACAAAGAAAATAGCAAATAGCTCTAAAAATTTCGCACTATTTTCAATTTTTCGATTTGTAAGTACGAATTGTCTCCTTTTCTCTCGTGTCCGTCGAATTTTGGTTATCTAAGGCTGGGGTGTAGAAATCCTTCTCACGTTACCACTATTTTTGCTGGGGACGGGTGTTAATCATTAACAATGTAAATAACTCATTCGTCATCGTCTTTTGTTCATGTAGTGAAGCTAGAATGCCTAGAGATAAAAGGGCAGAAGGGAGTCTTTCTCCCCCTTTTGGGTGAGAGGACCAAAAATTCATAGTTTTTCAGCGCGCTCTAGCACTTGAAAGAACTGTCCCAAAAAATTGAAGTTGAAATATGCGTCTTTTTTACTGTTAATTATCTGGGTCCGGTATCGTGCATGAATAAGCATTTTAAAAATTCTAAGAATTTTTAACAAGTTTTTACAGAGATACTTAGTTTGTGCGATTAAAATTCAAAGAATATCGAATAAAGAATTTAATATAATTTGAAAAACAATCAAATAATGAATTTAATCTCACGTACTTTTCAAGAATCTTCGCATTTTGAGACCACCCCTGTAATGGAGTGAGAATTCCCTAAAGAGCTGAACCTTCAAAGTTTCACAAGAGTCTCCTTTTGTAGATTGTTGCCAAATAAACATAACTCAGGCGCACCGTTTCCGAGTGATGGACGATGAAAACGTGTGTTGCAGTGTAGCATCTACGTTGCGGGTTGCATTTACACATATCAGGGTCATTCCCCACTTCTTTCCATGTCATGGATTATTGTGTCAATGACATCGTATAATTCGTTCAAAAGCGTCATATATCTTTAGAATATTAGGAATTAATGACTGAATATATGCACACATTGGTCTATCTGTACTAATAAAAGTGAATTCAATGACGTGTAATCGACATCGATTCCACAAAAATGAGTGCATGAATAGATACGAAATATTTATTGGCTCTTGTTCAGGATTTGACGCAGTGTTCTTGCAAAGTTTGGTACAACACAAATGCGTAAAATAAATAATTTAAATAATATGCTGGTAGATGCACCACGGTCATTATTTTTCGCCTGTCACTAAGAGACAGGTTCCTGATATATTCCGCCAGAGGCCAGCAGCGGTGCGGTAGAATCAGAGAGTAAACTTAGGGGGATGGCTGTGTGACCGATCTCCATGAAAGTTGGCACATCTATGTGTTTTCATGGAGGTTTTTATGCTGTTAATTTTTTATAACTCCACTAGAAGGCGCTGCAGCACAAGATTGCGTTTCAGTTAAATGCAATTCCCAATCATGGGAACCCAGCTTCATTATTGCTGGGCGTTGCCGTGAGACGCGGGGCGCGGCCGAGGAGGCCAGGAGGAACAAGCAATGCATGATGGAAAGAGAAGGGAGGGAAAGAGAGGGGAAGGGAGAAGGAGGGAGGGAAATAGAGAGAGAAGGAGAGGGGGATGGAAAAGTCAGGGAAAAGATACATGGAAAAAGACGAAAAGATAAAAAAGGAGAGGAGGAAGGAGAAAAAGAAGAAAAAATTAAGAGAGAGGAAAAAAGGAAAATATAGAGAGGAAAAGGGAGAGTAGGGGAAACGAGACAGGGTAAAACGAGAGATAGAAAAGAGTGAAAAGAAATAGGAGGAAAGGAAATAAGCGGAAAGAGAGGAGGGAAAAGAGAAAGAAGGGGAAGAGAAAGAAAGGAAGAGGAGGGAAAAGAGAGGTGGGAAAAGGGGAGGGAAAAAGGGAGGAGGTAAAAGAGATTGGAAAAGAGGAAGAGAGAATGAGGAGAAAAGAGAGAGGAGGAAGAGAGCAGGACAACGTCTGCCGGGTTCTGCTAGTTATGAATAAGTACGAATACACTGCAGTAAGTACATGTGCGAGTACATCACGTAATATGCAGGATCATGTAATAGACAGGATGTGAATTCAACCTAGACTTTAAACTGGAAGTAATTTTGTTTATATCTTCGCAACGTCTGCTCCACCCCATACATACCACACATATTCTACGCCATTTCCCACTATGTACTATATATTTCAATAGAAATCCCGTCAAAAGCTGTTAAACTGTTCCCGAGATTTGCCTGATAAAAAGTGTAAAACAGTTAAACAATAAAATGGATTTTTATCGTGTAATAAATATACATAAATGTGTATGAGTAGACAGATATTTTAAAATGAAGACAGATGATTTAATCTTAGTAATGAAAATAAAATCGTATATACGCCGTACGCCTTGAACTTTGCATATTTTCATGATCCATTGCAAAAACCTTTTATACAGATATTTTCGATCTTCATACCATCTGGTCACACGCAGTATATAGATAAAATTTCCCTCCAAGTGTTGATGACACAAGCTAGTCATTGATTAGATTTCTGCACCAATCTAATCAACGTTTTTGACATTGCATGCGGTGACAAGAATACACTAGTGGATAATACATATTGCAGTGCAATGCATTTAGAGTGACAGTATCATCCATGAAATGTTTGAGTTTCATGCAATTAATTTGGCGGCATTGAGAGAAATTCAAAACAAGATCCGGCCTGAATATAAAAGCAGCCAAAGGATGTTTTTAAAAGAACGAATAAGGTTAGAAAAAAGTTTAAACAAACTGTTAAAAGTAATTCTTGTACTCGATGAAGATTCGTAAACAAGGAATTCCAAGGCATGAGGAGGAAGTAAAACTTTTGTATCATAGAATAGTTGGTATTTGTGAATGATAATGATTTGAATTCGATGATATTTATGTATCAATAAAATCGAAACAAAATTCTAGAGGAATTATGATACTATGAATTAAATCATCCAATTTGGGGAATTCAATTAAAATCTTTTAAAAATTATTTCTTCTTGTTCGACAATACAGTCTTTCAAGGGTTTTAAAAATACATAAGATTAGTATATGACATTTTTGGAATAGTCATCCATAAGATAAGTGAGGTTTGAACTCTGACATAATTATAGATTCAATTTGATAGTTAATTAAGAAGAGGAAGGAATATTATTATGTTAAGGAGCTGAGTGGTTTACGGGGGTTTGAATCTATCTTTTGGAAATCTTGACTTTATGCGTGGGTGGACCGCATGTTTTCCCATGTTAAAAATGATGGTTCTTATAATTAAATAATTAATGATAATATAAATAATTAAATATAATTATAATGAATAATTAAAACCTTGAAACTTATTTCGTGTAAATACCAGATTGCAGATAACCTAGGCAGTAAAATACTCATTTTGAATACATTTTAAGAATATTATATTTATCCATATCTCGAAAAAACGAAAAAAAGAATATTTTCGCCACAAATACACTATACCGTATATTAAAATATTAATATATATTAAAATAAAATATATTAAAATAAAAACGGGACATATGTTTTTCGTTTACACATACAAGTTCTGTGTTGCATTAGTCGCATTGCGTTTGAAGTGTGTTGTGATGTGGGAGGTGGGGAATGGTGGAAACGAAGTTAAAAAATGCATAAAAGATGTTCCATCACGAGTGACCAGTTCATTGATGATATGTTCTCACAGGTCAGAAGATATGGAAGGGACTTGAGTTCACCTTCACTCTCTATCGCCTTCTAACACGTAAGAGCCGCTTCCAACGAGTGAGCCTTCTGCGTACACGAGTTTGTGATGCGTCTTGCAGCACGTGCTTGGCACGCAACGCACTCTCAACCTAATCTCGGATGTCACAACGCGGAGCAAGAGCAGCATGTTTAAGCCTCGTGTCTTGCGTACTACACCATATGGCTTCGGCAGAGAAGGACGTCAAAGGGAAGCTACCGCTGTCAAGGCCCCCTCAATTTTTTGGATATACTGTCGAGACCAAATCGAGACGGGAATAATGCTCGGCTTATTAATGTAAGCCCCTTGAGCCCCGGAATACCTTCCCCCACTTCTTTAATAACATAGTTGTATTAAAAATAATAAATGTTAGCGACGAGTGTTGTTGAATGTTTGCTTCCGTATAACAGAAACTATTTTGCATCGAAACACGATCTACAGATTGGATATCGAAATAAGCAACTTTCTCACTTGTCTCGCATCTAGCAAAATGAGAGCTGAAGAAAACGTGCGCGGATAATATGAATATGATAACTTACGACTAGGGACTGATTGTTAGGTAAAATTACTATTCTTTACTTTTAAAGATATCATAAAACTACAACGAAAGTTGATATCAAAGTATGTATGCTGGGAACAAAAAATAAATTTACTTTTTTCGGCTTATTTTGTTGGATAGTATCTATAAATGCCTATTTGGCTAATTAACTTTTTAGGCAACCTCTAGTAAAGGTTTTTTCTTTCAGGCCAAGCGCGGCGTGCTAAAAATTCATTTTGCTTTGCATTAGTGCTAAAAGTGAGACGTTGCATAGAAGGGGAAATGATGTTTAGATAAAACTGTGAATGAAAAAAGCTACTATTCATCTTAATGTAATGTATTTCTCAATATATTGATATACTAGAATTAAAATAAAAGGAAAGTCAAAGTCAGTAACGCTGACGAAAACTAGTTATAAAACACGAGGTAAAAGTGATTTTATTTCGCTCGTAAGATTGAGCCAATCGACCTATGGCCCTCGTGTCGCAACCTTTCCTTCTAGCAATATCAAATGTCATCTTATCACTCATATCATAAATACGTATTATTAATTTCCGATTCCGACAACACTTTGGGCAAATTTCGATACATGATGACTAGTGTTTTTCTAAGATTTTCAATTTTTTAATGTACAGCTTATTAAAAAATATACATAGTTGTGTGTTATTCGGAGATATTTAATGGACGTATGCTAACTCAGGAATAACTCGTACTAAATTTATTCAAAAGTATTAAGAAAATGTCATAGAATAAACAAATTTCACTTATCTTAGCATTTTTATGTTAGCCTAAAAAGCGTTACTTTTATTATAAACCGTATCTGTTTCTTTTATTAGGATCGATCAAAATTCACTAGATGTTGCACACGACTTTCTATAGACTATTCAAACTCTACTAGGTGTTAGGCGTCGGTCACAGGGCAGTCGAAAAGGCGCCGAAAAAATTGTGAATTTTTTGCAATTTTCGAAAATCAGGGATTTCAACGAAAATGAGACCTGCACCATTCTCTTAAGCGTCATTTGCACAACAAAATTTAATCAGACAATTTTTAGATTTTTTGGGAAAAGTTTGAAAATGCCCTGAGGGCTTCTTGTGAAGTCCCCCCTCAAAAAAGTAAAACATCGGTTTCAAATTTAAGGAGCTGCGACATCAGTCCAATCGATCGGGGAATATCAGTTGGGTGAAATCGTGCTTACGGTTTAGCTGTTAGCGTTGTTTATAGGCTGACGGACGCACAGACGTTTGCCGTCAATCGATTCTTCGGTATCAAGAACTCACAAAACATGGACTACACAATATGTCAGAAGTAATTGACTGTATATACAAAATCTATCAACTTTCGTTACCAGAGCCCGGCAATATGAATTTTTCGGACAAAAATTAGCCATTTTTCGCCACATTACAATATTTATACTGCGTAAGCAGTAGCAAGAAAGTAAAAAGATCTTCGTTCGACAACTGATTTTTTTCATAGGACTTCGGAAATGTCATTTGCACCTTTCCATAATGCTTGCATTTTCCAGCACGTGTATGTACGAATACGGCACATCGGACGAAACGTGCGACGTCGCTTGATCGAAATGTTCACCAAAATTTGTTCGCTGTGACCGTCGACTTACACACCCGGTGTGTAAGTCGGCCCCAAAAATGTGAAAGGGTTGAGGGTTAAATGCTATCTTTTAACTGCTTGTACCTCGGTGGAAGTGGTAGTCACTTCCTATGATGCCCCCCTCCCCGTCCCCATGATAATACATCCCAGACGTTCACAGCAGTTTATTGAAACGTTCCTCTCCCAATTAGTTGGTACTAGTGATGGCCAAAGGAGAAAATAAGCTCCGAAGTGAGACAAGATCCGTAGAAAAAGAGAATATCGGTACATAGTACGTGTGGAATCAAATGATTTTTAATGAAAGATCATTAAGACTCTGGTAACAAAATTTTGACGATTTATATAACCAAAGGAAAACCAAAATGTTGAAAACATAGTGATAGGTAATCCTGTAATTTTATGTGTACTGTAATGTAATGTGTACCAATAGAAATTTTTGTATCCAACAATTTTGGAAGCATATATGCAAAAGAGTATTGTATTGTATGTGCGCATATTTATTTTCCAATGAAGAATGACTTCGCCAACACCAGCTGTTATCTTCCAGATGAATCCAAGTACACCACGTAATACACTTAATATTACGGCAGTGAAAGTGTTGTTTTGCTCTTCTTCACGCATTGATTCTTAGTCAATTACAGCTGTCACAGCAATATCGATTCTTCCTTCATGTTGTGCGTCAGCAGTGTTTTGTGACGAAGAGAAAAATATGTAATACGCATTCTTATTACAAGCTATTATGATACATGTTTCACCTTCCTTAACTGTTTCCGAGGATGAACTATCGTACAAAAGCATCCTGCAGCACATACTGTTTAACAAAAACAGGAAGTGAAAGGAATATTTATTTATTTCTATGGAACTTTCTTAAAGAAAACTTAGGATTCATTAAATGTATCAACATTTTGTTTCTTAATCTTATATTAACTCTTACTAACCATATCCAATAATCTTACAATTTTCCTGCGTAAGTGTTGCAAAAGTAAACTATTACACTTGCCAATAACGTGCGATATGAAATAGAATAAGTAAAACGCGTCTAAGCTAAAATATTTCGCTCAATAATACTTCCAGTTTAACATATATATTCAATACAATGCTTGGTAGATGCCACCCCTAGTAGATGATGCTGTTAGAACATGTGACGACTCAACAACAAGGTTTGATCTTGATTTCGACTGTGGATGATGCTCTTTGAACTTTTGTAAATAGTGGAAAGGCTGACGTTTTGTTGATCCCATAGACGAAGGTTTTGCTCTGAAGGGAGTGTTAAGATTAGGTAGAAAAGTTAGGAATATTCTAATAAACAAAATGCCTTATTTACTCACAAATAAGTTAATTTATAATTGAAATTTTAGTGCCTAGAAAATTAATTGCAAGCTAGGTTATATATGCATGTCTCAAAAAAAGTATCTTAAAATAAAGAGAATAAAAATAGAATAATTAGTGATAAGTCCTACAAAGTGACTAGTTGTTAATTTATTAATCTAAAACATTTTAAGGAAAAAATACAAGAATTTCATGAACTGTTTTTAGTTTTATTATTAAAATTATTCTTTAATTTCGCACGTTAATTGTTTGCAATGCGAAAATTTTAGGATGAAATTGAAGCTCTAGCAGTCAGGGAAAGAGAAGTACGGTTGGTACGAGTGAGAAAATCAGCGGGTGTGGAGTCTGAAATACGAGCATTTCTATTAAATTGATTATGCTATTTTAATATTACCAAACGACGACGCTAATAAATAATATGATAAATTTTCTTTAACTAATAGCAAACAAGTTTATTTTTTGCTTCTATTGTATTTGGATTCCAGAATATGATGGAGAAACATTTATTCTGCGGAATTGTTCTAGTATCCCATGCGCTGTAGGCAACCCGCCAAACGTATCTGTGTTTGGGCGCTGCGGTTGCGGAACGCGTCTCCGCCACCATCACCACACGTAATCAACTCTTTGCGGTCTCTTGAATACTCAGAGAAGTAATTTTGCTTGCGGGCCACACCACGTAGTAGTAAACGTTTGCGATACGGACATTGCCAATTTGCCAATTCGCTTACCCCAATTTACGTTTCTCAGTAATCGGTTCGCAGACCGTAAAGTACTAGAATAATTAATTAAAAAGTGTTTAAAAAAGTCGGACATGACGTTTCCTCTGCTGAGAAAGTTGATTATTTTCATATCTTACCAGCCTGGAATTTCTCCAACAAACCCTGCAATTTCTATTTTAATTTTTATTTGTTTTCTCTTGTTACGTCTATTAATTTTCATAATGAAATGTTAGTTTCAATACTATAAATAATGGCATATTCTGAGAGTCAAACTTTGTAATAACAAGCAGTAGAAAAATTGAAAGCCCCGAATAGTAAGCAAAAATATTCCTTAGACTGGAATCACTAATCAAACATCTTACATTTTTTAGTGGCGCCGAAAAATCCGAATCTAATTGGAATAAAATATATTTTATTTGCTTGAAGTTTTCGCAATAATATTTAGCTGCTTCTAATCACATGCCTCATTTTGTAATTACCGGCTGCGGAGGAAAATTCAGTCCAGGATAATTATCTTTAAAAATTTTCTCTGTGCTTGGTGCTTTCAAAAATATTTTTAAATGTCGATATTAAAGAATCGTCATCGGGAAATCGAACACGATGAAGAGAATGTACTACGCAGATAAAATGAATCGCAGAACACTTTTAATGCACTGCCCGCTTTTACCATGTAAGGAGCAGAATTATCTAAAACAACAAAACTTTTTCAAACTGATTTCATTAGGCCAAACCTCACTCATCAAGTTGTTGAAAAATTTGGCAATAGTAGCGTTATTGCATTTTTAAAAACTCCACACTTTAATAGAAATAGATTCTTGGCACTCTTTCCTTCAATAATAATTATTACAATTACGAATATTTGTAACATTTATATTATTTACAATATTTACAATAATATTTTAATTTTTCCACCTTCAACGTCAGCGCCGCTCTCGGTGGCTTGTTGGTTACCGTGCTCGCTTTTCAAGGCCCAATCCCAGATTCGATTCCCGGTCGGGGCTAATTAACTGTGCTATTTCCTGGCAATGACCCAGTAACAGATGTTATGTGACGTTGCGAAAGCTCATTTCTCTGGTTTATAAGACAAGAGATACGGCGCAGGGATAGTTATGTGCTAAACACACGTATCATTCAACCCATGGCCGCAAGTCCGGGACGCCGCTGGTAGGCCTTAGCTCGTCAAGAGCTCTTGTGTCAAAGTTCACACATACCTTCAACGTCAGAAGTTTCAGAAATTGAAACTAACACCGTACTAGTTTTCATTTCGTCTCGTATTTTAATGAGAGAATTAGTCTCTGAGCCTTTGGATGTCGGTGCGGTTTTTGGCATTGACTACACCAACTCGCACCAGCCAAAACTAAACATCACCAGTTTATCGCAGAACATACCGGTCCACACAACTCAATAAGATTTTTGAACAAAAATCGTTAATTACAACACAGGCAAATGCAGACAGTGCTGATGAGGAGGAGCCGGTGCGCACGTGAACGGAGAGATAATGGTACTAGTTTTCGAATTTCGCATCCGTGAGACCGAGAGATATCTTGGTGGGGTGCACGAAGCGCGAGAAGACGGATGTTCTAAGAAAGTTTCGTCAGATCCTCTTTGAGTTGCGCGTAGGCTGAATGTAACACGAGTAAGAAGTGCATCAACTGGTGTCACTGCAGCGCCTTTGACTGGAAGGTCCTAGGTTCGAGTCCTGACGGTGGCAGGATTTTCGACACTAGCTTTTCAGCTAGGTCGAATTCAGTCGCTGTCTGGAGGAGAAGTCTAGCAGCTGACTGCTCTGATCGGTAGTTTTCCGTGGTTTCTCCGATCAACACCAGGCGAATGCCGGAGCAGTACCCTACCAAACGAGCCACGGACCGCGCGCGATCTGTCCTTCCTCTTCCTTGTCCTCTCCTCTCCCCTTACACACACACACACACACACACACACACACACACACACACACACTTACATGCACTACACTGCCACATATTCCGGGAGATCGGTGGGGAAGTTAGAGCTTGTCCCGGCTGGGGTGGTGCCCCGCTGGTGGGAGAGTCCTGGTTAGGGGGAAACCCCACTAGCCGACGGTAGGTCGGCGCCAGATTTCGCCATCCAGCGGGGGAAAATCACCGCCATCTCCCGAGAAAAAAGCATGCACTACATTAACGGAACTAATGACCAAAGCAGTTGACGCGCCCGGAAACACGAAAAAACCAATCAATCAACTAGAAAGAACGTGATTGCTTGTACTTCTGCTTTTCAAACATCCGCTCGTTCTACGCGGTTACCTACAAGCAGGCATTAGGAGTCACTTCCAGTGACAATCAGGAGATCATAAAAGTGCAGTATTACATTTATACATTTAACAGGAATATATGTTCCCGGAGCATAAAGTCGTCTTTGAGATGTTCCGATCCTATATTAAAAAAATGTAACGAAATATCTAAAAAATATCCCATAAAGGGGAAAAAAGTAAAGTTTTGTAATTATACCAAAATATGTAAAATAAAATTGGTTTCAACTTATTCAGAATGTCTAGAAAAGTCTAGAAGAAATATTGAAAGTACGTATCTTGTTCCTGTAAAAATATGTATTTATAGGAAAACTCGCTCTCTAATTTTTTGTAATGCCCAGGATTATGGAAATGGATCCATTGATTATCTGTGGCAAGGGATGCAGTACTAAGAATTTCTCAATTTCTCTCTATGAAACTCCAGCATTTCTAACTAGTTTTGGTTTCCATGATCGCCGCCATTATCTTCAATTTCGTTTATTCAGACGATTGTGACAATTGCTTCAGTTTGTTGACTCATGCTGATTAAATATATTTGTATTGTCCCCTAGACCCTTATTCATGGCAATTTCACAGAAGCTCCCGTTTATTTAATGAAGCGTCTGGTCGCGACCCGAAATGAAAAGAGTTTGCAAGTTGCAAGTTGTGAGGCCACTCGAGCATGAAGAAGGGGAGATGCCACTTTGTCAGAAACGAAAGCGACGTCTGGCGGAACGAGGAAGAGCTACACGTTCAGTAAAGAGCAGAAAAGGTTAATGATTCAATGTTGTTTTTTTTAGGGAATGTGAAATACTTTATTCTTTCAGAAAGAAAATACGTGACATTTGTAAAAAATGAGCGAGATATTTACTAATTAACAGAAAGAAGGGAATCTCGTAATATTATAAATTCATACTCTCACATCACGTATGTACTTTCTTTTCTATTGCTCTTTTCCCTTTTATTTCTTCTATATTTCATTACAACTCTCATTTTATTATCGTCTTTTAGATATTTACAAAATCCCGAAGACGGTAATCCCTCTCAAATTTCCAATAATCCTACTTCCTGCGAAACACTATTATTATTTGATTTAATTTTCACAGTTTGCACTTAGAACAATAATAATTTTTACCTACATAATAATAACATTTATAATAAATAAATTCGAGTGAATACACCTTGTATTAGGGGTGACTGGGGCCGGTTGGTTCAGCCGCGTAGGCTTGGTTTTGACAGTTACCCTTCACGACCAAACGAATTTCCCACAGACGTTTCAATGTGAGCAGCCAACGATTGTGAAAACGTGATCTCAAATGAGTTTTAGAGCTAGGAAAGTATTGGTTTTGCAGTTTAGTGATTGTCTTCTGTAATATTAGTAAAGAACAGTCTTGCTCTTCTATCTTTTTTCAGCTAAACCTTTCAATCAACCTCTTGATTCTCAACACTCAACACTACAAAAACTTTTATTACTTTCTTGCTCTACTTACGTAAAATGGAGAAAGTTATGTAATGCTGCAGGAACAATGGAGATTTTCCTCAGAAATTTTTTTGTGTCTTTCTACAATTACAATACTGAAGATAAAAAAAATTCTTAATAAAATATGGTCTTAAATTTGATGTTCAAATAAGAGTACACACAATTTTTTAAAATATGAGTAGTTTTGCGTGGGGCCAAATAAGGGTTGTTTTAAGAACAAGATTCTCTCAAAAATGAGCATAAATTTACCAATGAAACGTGCCGATTTAATTACATACATTTTTGTATCAATTTTGGCATACGAATTTTCGAATTGAACCAGAAAAATGTATTTTCAAAACGTACCAACCTCTTAGTTTATTTAGAAAGATGCAGTGCTATGTGCCCGTGTTTCAGCGCACTGCATTACAAGGCAGTGGGCTAACTGTGGGGGCTCTCCCAACGATCGTGTGATGACACAAGCAGGCGGCACATAAGAGGTTGACCGACAACTCAACTCGCTTCAGCATTCAACGTTCATGGCTCGGTAGAGAACCCATCTCAGGGGAAAGAGTTCCCTTCCTGTCGATTCTCTTACGATAAAAATGATTTGTACTTCGTAGTCATGGAAAGGATCTAACTTGTTTATCAACCGCTGAAATTCATGTATTAAAGGGTCATTATTCAGTTATTTTTTAAAGATTTATTTTCCTTTCTTTGGAGCGTAAACCAGTAGCTTTGCCTTGTTCCTCTACCGCAAGGTTAAGTTCGCAGTAGCGTGAAACTTATAACAATTAAAAGAGGTTACTTAAACAATGTCACCACAAAAAACAAGCATAGTTTTTATTAGAAAGAGGCAAACGACTGATTAAATCAAGAAGAAAACTTAATTTTGAAAATATCAACATTGTTGTGATTGCCAATGTGCGGCTGTTCTGCAAGACCAATCTGTAATAAACTTGTTTGCATTTATTTGTGTAACTAAATCATTGCAAAGTTATTCATTTTGACATTAATTTATTCCCCCACACTCTCACAAAAGTAATGTTCCCACCTTCCCCAAGGCCTGTGCCAAACAACCCCGAAAGTGGGGTTAGTTGAGACATTTTGACTTGATGACTTTTAACGACTCTAAAAGCTTGACAGTCAAACATTTATGAATAATTATCCTAATAAAGTTTCCATTGATATAATCAAACTTGTCAAACTACACCGGAGTTGCGTGAAAAAATAACTACCAACTACTGGTTTCAACCAGCTCCGGTCTCTCCTGCTGTGCAAATGATTATAATTTGTCTAAGTGTAGACGATAGCGACGTACGATGACTTGACGTCTCTAAAAATGGGTATGATAAGATAGTAATAAGGTAGTTGATCTTGACTACTTGAGGGTGTGTGACAATGGGGCAGTATTGTGTAATCGTGAACTTAAGAAAGAAGTTAAAAACTACTTGGAGCATGCTTGATAATGAATTTATGAGAAACTTTGGCTCAGAACTTTTTATAACAAGAGCAAGATGAAGCCATGCAATCCTTTGAAAAGTAGATCAAATTCTGACGCAGGGAGGAAATTAGGTGTTTTCTTGAACGTATTAAATTATTGTAAAGGTGTATAATATAATACTCTAATAGAACAAGTTAGTAAATTAAAATTTATAGATTGGAAACCTCTTATGAACAAAAGTTGATGCAGAAAGTAAACTCCTAAACTTTAACGGCACGAGTGGAATTACTCGGAGAACGTTAAGAAACATGAAAGGAAATTGTTAAAATTATTTAAAAAGATAGCAATGCCTGCGGACGTAACGGGTGTGAAATCTGGATACTCTTTGCCAACAACAAGAGAAAAATTAGGGTAGCTGAAATGTGATTTCTTAGATCTGTAAAAAGTATGACAAGAAGAGACCATATCCGAATCGATGAAATAAGATATCCTCTAAAACTACAAGCGAAGAAATAGCGTAACAACGAAAAAAGTATCGTATAAAACGTATGGTCAGAAACAAGTTCCTATTTGAAGCCTTATTGTTTAGTCTCGAATAAGGAAGCAACGATGGGAAGACCAAGAAAAGGGCACTGAAAAAAAGAACGCAACAGGTTAAAGGCCTAAAGCTTGTAGACGTTAGAGATAAGAGTGGTACAAAGTCATTTGATATTACTTCAAAATTACTTAACATATTTGTTTTATTTCAGCTTAGTGTTAATAAATATATTTTGTTGTCTTTAGTGGGTCTTTTGGTCTGGAAAGATGAGTTCAGTGGACAGCGCGACTGGCCGATGCACAGCGTCAGACTGCTGCGCAGCGGGGCGGTGAGGAGATGTGGGAAGCGAGGCATGGCGAGAACGTAGGCAGAGGAGCTGATCTCCGGACCAACTAACTCCGAAGACTAACGAAGGGCGGCGGAAATACACAGACAACATAATCTCAACACAACAGACCAACTCAGCCTCAGGGGAATCCCAAGGTGAAGGAAAAATTGCACCAACTCAGTACCAGGTAATATTTTCTGAAGAGTGTGCACATATTAATACGGTATAGATTTAAATAATGAAAGAAATGTGTGTTTATTTGAATGATAATATATCTTTCTTTCATTTTTGAAAGTTTTCCTTCTTCATTTCATCGATTTATGGTTTACCTCTTTCTGAGATGTGACAAGCATTTTGTATTATCTCCTGCTGATCGGCGGGCAGTGTGGCAAATGGCTTGTGTGTGATAGTGGTTTGTGTGTGATAGTGTGTGATTGTGTCAGCAGAGTGGTTTCTTGTTATTCCGTAATGTCAATTACAAACAGTGTTGAAGCACACGCGTTAACGCACGAGTGAATTGGTTTAACATTCACTTCTCTATTCAAATAGAATTAGTAAGAACAAAAACAGTGCTTATACCATTTTGAATATCAAATCAAAGAATCAAGTTTGAAAGCAAATCAAAGATATAGTGTTATCCTACACACATGCGAATTTGTGATTTACTAATAGCTTGGATTATCACAGAAAATGAATAGTTCATCGTCCCTTTTACTTTCTCACAATTACTTCGTAAAAATAGGTCTGGCAATATGAAATTGTATATTTACGTATGTAATTAACCTGATAGGTATGTATAATGTTAATTACATCAATTGCAAACATCTTTGGTGTGATACGAACAACATAGCCGTGCATATTTTCTCTTGTTACATAAATTCTCATCTAGATGAGTCAGTAACGCCATGATAAAACAATAAACAATCGTGTCTCAAGATACACACAGGAATAGTTTCCTGCAGTATATATGCTTAGAACTCTCCCACACTACGGCCGTGGAATATGTACGGAATAATTTAACACATTAGAAAGTCGTTTAACCCGATCAAGAGCTTACCGCGGTTAACGTTTTAATTTAATTACATTATTCTTAAAAATCGGAAATCACATTTTTTATCGCCACGGACGCATTAAGAGAAGCAATATGAATTTTATCCAGCTCGTTTGCTCAAATAAGGCCGGCATTGGCAGTGAGGCGGCATAGCATAAAACTCGCGGCGACGCGGTTGGCAGTGTGGGCGTGGCAAAACCGCGAATCAGCTCGCGTCGACGCCACCGCGGTGCGCGTAATGACCCCCCGAGCCGACCCTCCGACCGATCCACCAACGGGCCGACCGACCGACCGTCCGACCTAGCGGCCGCGTCCCGCACACAGCAGCAGCAGCTTAATTGATTGCGCAGTGGAAGAGCCGGTGCGGGATTATTTGCGGCGGCACTTAATGGTTAATGAATCGAAAGCGAAATCCTGATTTTTAAAAACACAGCACATTGTTATTATTTATTATTCGACGGCTGATTCCAGGCAGTAGGAACCTTATTGTGATCTGTAGAGAGGTATGTAACTGGTGTCAAATATTGGGATCCTTTAACTGTTTAATTGTGCTTCTTAGAGTGCAATCATTGTGAAAAAGTTTGGAGACAGTTGGAAGTGGTAATTACGATGTGTTTTGCAGATCGATTTCAAGGGTCAGAACTCGTTACTAAATTAGTTAAGTAGTAACATTATTAAAAATATTACTACTAAACTAATAACAGCCCTAGAAAATATTTGTTGCTGCTTTGTTAATGCACTTTTAAAACAAAATTATGTATTTAGCCAAATGGTGAGAAACAATGGATTGTGCATTAATATTTCATAAGAATTAATGTAAAGAGTCAATTGCTTAGGTATGAGGCAAGCCCAAAATCTGAATTATCAATTTTCCATGTTTTTCCGATCCACACCAAGCGAATGCCGGAGCAGTACAGTAACAAACGGGGCCACGGACGCGCGATTTTTCCTTCCTCTTGCTTGTCCTGTCCTCTCCCCTTACGTACACACACTTACACGCACTACACTCCCACATTACTACATCAAGAGATCAGTCGGGAACTTATAGCTTGTCGCGAATCGGGCGGTGCCCCGCTGGTGGGAGATGCCTGATGGGGAAAAAATCGAAGTCGACTTGTAGGTCAGTATCGTATCACATCAACCAGCGGGGGAAGTCATCGCCACCTCTCGCGATAAAAACATGCACGACACTTACAGGTCTAATAACCATACCAGTTGACGCGCCCGGAAACACGAATCATTCAATCAATCAATCAATCTAGGTCATGAATTGACAATTTATATTTGAATAAAATGTCTTTGCAAAAATTGTTCAACCCTAGAATACTGGCGATTATCTACCCATTTGATGGACTTAGAAGAATAATAAAAAGACACAAGTCAAAAAATTTGAATAATACTTCTCTAGCGGATGCCTTCAACTTATAGTTCAATCTAAATAAAAAAAAAGGTACATAGAAAACAAATTAGTTCTCATGAACCTTTCAATAGTATCCCTCAGAAATTTATTGTTGTTACGTATCATAATTATGTTAGCAAGCACTTTTATTGCAAAACACTACAGCCAAATAAACTGAAATTAATGAGTGAAATCAAAGTAATGTTCAACACATTTTTTATATTTTTTTGAAAACAGGGTGTTGTTTGGTAATCATAATTGAAACGAAATATACAGATATGTTTTAAATATTAATAAAAAATTACGATAAAAGTTGTAATAAAACTTGAAAAGAAGCAGAATTTAATTTTAAAGTATACTCGAATTCTAAAACGTATGTTCTTGAAATAATGCTTTGATTTTTTTATACAATTATATTCTCGAGAAATGTTACTGAAAGAGGGGAAAGCAGAAAATTATTGGTTTTTTAAAAACTTTCTTGTTCAATATTGTAAGTCATTATCATATTGGATCAGCTAAAGTGGCTCAGTAGTAACATTGACGTTACTTCCCCATTGGCTGCTCAGATCAGCAGTTTTTCTTGGTTTCTCTGATCAATATCAGGCGAATGTCAGAACAGTACTTTAACTATCGGGCCACGGATCATGCACTATTCAGCAGACATTTCAGGAAGTCAGTCGAGAGTTCAGAGCTTGTCCGGGATGGGGCGATACCCCGCTGCCAGAAGTACCTGCTGAGAGAAACTACGCAAGCCGGAATGTAAGTCGGCACCGGGTCTGGCGATCCAGCGGAGGGAGGTGCACTGTCCCATCATGGCTACAACATGCTGTACACTGACGGCCCTAATAAGCATAACAGGTGGCGTGCCCGGATGCAAAATAATCAAACGTCTTATTGTACTTAGAAACTTCGTGAAAGGTTACATGCAGATAATATTTAAAAAAATATAGTTATTTGTATTCACTTCTGTTTTCAACTGAATGCAAAAATACCAGCACACCGTGCGTCATACATATTATAGGATGACTTCTTTTAAAATGTAATGGGCAGGAGTAGAAATCGAGAATGTAGTATTACTAAACAAAGAGCAGACAAACTCACAATGAGTTTACTGAAGAATTCAGTATCAAAATATATGTATAAAATACATGAAAGTAAAACTGAATAACAGTGATAGTAATTCCTTTGTCTGATTTTACAAAATAGTTCAAAATAGACAAGAGTTTACTTTAATAAAACGAAGTTTATGAATAGAAATGCCCTTAGTGAAGAAATCTGGGAAGATAAAAATACAAAATTTAGCTTGATAATATCTGTCTCATAATTATCTATTTCAAAATGATTTTACAAGTTTTTCCCACTACATTTTAAACCAATAAATTGAGAGGATAAAGGCAGGTGATCTGCTCAACGCAGAAAGTAGCCGGGAAGAAGTCTCACCCGACAGCAGAGTAGCGAAGTGCGCCAAGTGGACCATGGTGGCGGGTGGCGAGTGGGCGGGGCGCAGATCGTCACTGGAGTCTCGCGGGCGTCGCCTCTTCCTTCCTGCGCTGCTCGACCTCCCTGGATCTGCAACAGGTCGCCGCAGCTGCCGGGCCACCCCGCTCGACGCCCTTCCGTCGCCGCCAACTCGTTTTATGGACCTCCCGGAAACTATTTAATGGACCATCCAACTTCTCGGGGATTGCTGCGGAGTGTACATCTTCAGCGAGGGAAAGATGGGATATCTCGGAGGATATTTGCATATAATCTGTATCGCCTACGTCGCTACTTAAGATGTCTACTTTAATTATCGGTGTAATTGCCAATACGTCATTACGATGCCGTACTTGTAAGAGTCGGCACCCATACTTATTTCATATGAAATCTTCCAGCTTTATTTTTGAATATTACAGCATTAATTTTGAATTTTAAAATACTTTTTTTTAATTCATATTTTTAATCAAATATTAATTAACACTTGAAATTAGATAGAAGTATTAAATAGTACATTACATTAAAGGGGGAGTGACACAAAATTTACTGCCTTAAAACAAGGAATTTGAATGATAACGTAGTTTTTTGAAGAAAAATACCTGAAAGTCGTTTTAGTAGTTTAAAAGTAAAAAAATAAATTAGAAAAACTAGCTTCTTATGTATTTGTTTCACAAATTCGAGGCAGCGAGGGAAGATCGTGTTTTCTTTTCTTGTGAATTATAGTTCAGTTTAGTAGAGAAAACATTGAATGCAATTGTTGGGAAATTTAACCACAATGACCTTATGATTCGGCAACCCTGTCGGCTAATCACGAAAATCAGGCTAAACAAAATCGTTGCTCTCAAATTAAGAGAAATGTAATGTTAAAAATTGTAGGTTAACGTATATTTCACAGATAAAAAATGTTCAAAGAAGTTTTTAAAAGTTTTTACTTTACAAATTTTCATAAATTGTGGATCATCGTTAAATAATATTTTGATTTTAATTAATACTTTTCAATGAGTTCTTTTGTTAAGACGATAAAGCTTAAGTCTTTTGTCCACGCCTGGAATGGATGAATGACTTAGCGGATAAGTGACTATGAAGACATGATATGAAAGATGACGGAGAAACAGTGAAATGAAAGGAAGGAGAAACGAGAGAAGTCCGATAAAGCCTTGCGCGAAATTGTTCACCGCTCATTCTACTAGCGGGATTTGAATACCAACCCCTTAGTGGAGGATGGCAAGAAATCTAATCGCTACCTCGCCTGTTGAGCCTATTTTTAATGACTAAAAATAACAGAGACAACTCGAAGGTATGTTCTTTGCTGATAGTTGGGGGACCTGAATACTAGCGAATCGGGTCCTTAATTTTGCGACGTAACGTCTTATTGACATCATAATATTTCAACGCGTATTCGTTGCAGTTACATATTCGTTGCTGTCACGTTGGTTGCAAGAACCTGGCAGTTGGGATCAGCAAATGATTCCTGCATTAAAATAGACGGCGATCTCTTTACTATGCGAAATCAATAATTCTAATTGAATTAATCATAAGATGAAGACATTCGTGTGAACATGGTGAACATGGAGATATCATATTCATCATTCTTTTCTCCAAGGTCTCAAAACATAGACGGCCAAAACAATTGATGTTCTAAATCTACGTTTTGTTTGAAATTAGTAGATTTATAGGTCAAAAAATCCTGAATAGTTCCTTTGATAGCCCTTGAGAGAGATGTTGGTAATGTGACAAGCAATGCTTAAAGGACGACGTGCGTCCTAATATTGGACCGGAATGGAAGTGCGTTCGGCGCACTACCGAACACGCGCTCAGTTAAACTACTGCGGCAAGGGGGTTGCAGCTCTGTGCACTTGTAAGGAACCATGAAATATAAATTGCCGTATTATCATATCATACTAGTGCTACCGAACGGTCGGGGCAAAAAAAAAAACATCATAGCTTTCTAATACAGTAATCTCAGTTTCTAAAGCTTTGCGACGAAAGAAAATGCTGATGCAGGCCAAGTGTGTTAGTTACAGTGATGGGAATACATCATGCTCGCCACATATCTCCCTTACCCTCAGGCGCCGACAATAAACAGAAACAAGACCCATGTCTGAGAACACTGCTAGCTGGCAAAAGTCGGATTAGTTCGACCCTAAAATTCCAAATGCATACTACTTCCAAAGTCCGATTAGACAAAGCTGATCAGCAGGCGCCTGCTGGGAAGCGCCTGCAATGAAACCGAACTTTTCGCTCCAAGCCAACACATGAAGACTCGTCTGTCCCTCGAACTCTGAAGTAGTTTAGATCAGCGCTCTGCGGTAATCTCTTCCGGGCTCTCTGCCGGGCACCCCTGCGGCGCGCTATGGGGGTGAGTAAGCGATTGAGCGCTGGGCGCGGATTACGGCAACTCATGCGCTCGCACAGCTGAGGCCGGCGGTGGCGGCATTCGGGACGCAACCGCGCTTTGGGCCAACTTTCAGCAGCCAGGTTTAATTAAAAATTCAATTCCCTGGATGTGCGTCCACCATTTACATGTAAACTGATTTTTCTTCCCCGGAGGAGAGCTTCCGTGTCGTGGTAAATGCATCACTTGGCAGCAGACGATGCGTGAATTAACCTCTGTTATTTGGACGCCATTCCGACTTTTTAGAGAAGTAAGTAAAACTGACGTAAACAGAAACATGAGTGATTTTTGAGAACTGCTTAAAGTGTTTTAGATAATATTGTAGAATTAAAATTACATTTAACGTTACGTACATTTTAAATAATACATAAAAATGACAAATATGTACACTATCATCGTCAATGAGGGGGTTTTGGTTTATTTTAATTTTTTACAAAAGTCACGCTAAATATATGTTCTGAATTTTTGAGTCCAAACTACAACTTGACATTAGTAATTGACTTTGCGCTCGGTAAATATGATTTAAATTATGTCTCGTGAGATGAACGAAAGCATCTCAATGGAATTTCAGAATTGGATTTAATGGAGAATCGTGTGAAATGACTATACAATCATTACAAAAGCTAAATTTTCAGCATTTATATTTGTCAATAAAAACTACTTCATCAAAAAAAAAAAAAAATTTTGATAATATTTTCAGAACCCCTACTTTCAAATAGATAACTGGATAAAACGGTCAGAAAAATAATTTCAAAGCGTATTTGTTATTTTCAGACATAGTGCAATGCACCGAATTCCGACACTTTCCAAACATTGTTACGATGTTTCCTGGAGGTTTGAAAAGCGCGTGAAAGAAGTAACCCTGCCGGCCGGATGAAGGAACCTCGCGAGTGGGCGGGGCACGCGCGGGGCGGCGCGGCGGCGACGCGGCACCTGGCACTCACCTGGACGATGGGGCCGACTGTCGCCGCTCGCTGGGACGGGGGCGCCCGCCGCGCACGCTTTATACCGTCCCGCCGCCCTCGCGCGGCCCGCCTCGCCCCGCCGCCGCCGCCGTCGCCCTGCCCCGCCCCTCGCCCCACCTGCGCTGCTACTGCCGCTGCCCACGCCGACGCACCGCTCCGCCAACTCCCCTTGGGCGCCCCCGCGCCCTCCGGCTCCCACCCTCGCCTCGCCGCCGACGCACGGCTCCCACGCGGCCGTGGCGCCTCCGCTTCCGCAGAGGAACCCCGAAAAGCGCAAGATGGAGATCTCGCAGTACATGTGATGTTCGTCTCAGTTCCAATTACCAAAAGGTCTTTCTGTGAAATCACCGTTAGAGTAGATATTTTCAGAGCTTTTTATGCCCAGGTTCCCAATTGATTGAATACTGTTGATTTATCCAGATATTTTTTTTTTCAAAAATTCGTTCCATTTTTTCGTCAGATAATAAACGGTTCAATCTGTTCATAATTTTTTATTCATGTAGCTATTTATTCCCTCCTACTCACAATTTAAGGGGAAAAACTTAAGTAACAACTAAATCCATAGTCCAAGTCACTTTGATAATAAAATTATAGGAAAGAAGGTCTTCGGTGTCATCTGAAAAGGAAGAAATTTCATAACTTATTTTATTATCGATACACTGAAAAATAGTATTATCTCCAAATATGTGATCAGCGTGTCTCGAAATATTTTTTCTTGAATTTTCTGCATTTCAATATTGTTTTGAGAACTTTTATCCAAATTCTACGCCAATACCGAATTGGAAATAAAAAAATTAAACAAACGCTAAGGATTAGTGAAAAGAAAATCGACTTGTGTTTTGCGTAATTTAAATTATCATAGAACATATTTATGGCTGAGATCCTTTGTTCACAAAAATTCTATTTCAATACAGAAATAATATAAGGTGAATATCTTTTTTATATCTGCAACTTGCACTTACCTTTGAACGACAGAGTTAACAGAGAGACGTACAGGAGTGCACAAGAAAAACTGAAATAAAATATATTTTGTTCCAGAAATGTAGCATACGTCTGTTTTCTCCATGTTTTGTTCTCACTACCAGCTTAGGGGTACTTTCGAGATAGGTAACTTAAAACAGAGTGATATTGTGTTTCTTCCGTGATTTGCTTCTGCAAGATATGCTTTCTGTTTCCCAAAAGGAAATTTTATCGGCACAGGGGAACTGGCTCATTGACTTTTTTTAATTCACGAATAATAAAATGTGTAAGTTCGTGTATAATAATAATAATAATAATAATAATAATAATAATAATAATAATAATAATAATAATAATGATACGCCACTTTCAGGGAATGCAACGGGAAACTACCCTGATTAAGTCCTTCCGAGAAAACCCAATTGGATCACCTGATTTCCGCCTATGGTAATAAGACCAAAGAAGAAGTTTGGATAACTTATTGAATTTATTCATAAATATTTTCCCGATTTTGTCAGTTTGCAATTAAAAATATTGTTCCTAACCTTGATGCTTCAAAGTTGTAGTGTGCCAAACTGCAAAAGCAATCATGACGATGGTAGCAAAGTTAATACGCTTGGTTTTCCATAAGTCACCGAAAAAGAAAGCTGAGGGTGTCTGTGATTCATAGGAGTGACCTAATAATTACACAAAAATCAGCTGTGTGCAAAAACATTTTTCAAAAAGGCATTTCTTCACTGGAAATTGTATGAAACGAGGTGATAGATCTTGGTTAGTTGAGCCCTGGAAACGACCTTTATTGACAGATGAAACCCAACATTTGTTTCTGTCATCCTACCTAACATAAGTACTTTTGCCTTAACGAAAACCTGCTGAACGAAAAGATGAGATGGAACCGAATGGAACACAAGTTCACAACATGGTATGAAAAAGATATCGTTTCTATATTTGATGTTTTTATTCAAAATTTGAAAGCCAATGATAAAGGGAAGTTTTTCTATTGTAAAGAAACATGCAGCGTCTTTTTTTTTAAAGTAAACACGTTTAAAATGTATCCGAAAATTTCATGCGGGTTTAAAATATTCAAATATCTGTTGATCAGGGTGATCCTGAGGTTCACTCAGCCTCCTTTCAAAATGAGTACCAATATTTAATGGCTTTATTAACAATAAATATTGGAAAAAATACACTCATGAAGCATTATGCTTGCCATACGATCTTCTCTTACTTCCAGGAATCATATTCAACATCTATGTCCCGTAAAATATACAGAGGGTCCTGAAAGTGGGGAAAAGAATGCAAAAAAGGCTAGAGACAGAAGTCCTAACATTCTGTAAACCCGAAGCAGGTGTTCCTGCAGTGCAAGGGTAAAAAAAAACTTTTGTTACAGGTATTTCACAATAGTCACATTGTTTCTAATGAAAAGTTCAAACGAGTTCTTGATAATCATCTAAAATGCACTAAATATAGCCTGTTCGATTTTTGATATCACATTCATACACCGTAGAAAATCTAAATACAACAGAAAGTAATTTCATCGAATAAATAATATTTCTCGGTATGTTAACGAAATTATTTCCTATAGGCTAACGTTATCTGACACTAAGTCAGTCATTAAGAGAGAAAATTCTCTATCACAAAACTCAGATATTCACCAAGCATGCTTATATTATCAGTGTCAATATTTTCCAAATTTTAACAGACTTTGGAAATATATACATTTTAACTTTACAAAGATCATTTGATGTCAGTTGAGTAACATGTGATATCAAATAAGACGTAATAAACCACTTTTTTAACTGTTATATCATTTTACATTCAATAAACCTTCGGTGTTTTTTAGTTATAACAGCGAAAAAATTCGAAAATTTTCTATCATCGCATATTTCAGGGATTTTTATCACTGTTCTTCGTCGTGGGTCCGACTCGAACGATGACATCAAAATTCGAGTTGCAAAGACTTTATCTCTAGACTGCCTTGTGTGTACACAACTGACAAATATTTTTGTAATTTCTCTGTGTATCTAAATCTTTGTGCACTTGACTTTGTACTAATTTGAAATAATGATACGTTTGTTTCATCAAAACAATAGATAATTAAGACTGTGTTAAGAGGAGAAAGTTTGTTTACGAAATAATTAATCTAAATTCTTGAAGTGTTCGTTTTATAATTGAGTGAATACTGCTGTAGAATTGATAATAAAAGATTCAATTGACTAGCTCTACCAAGAACATTTTTGGAACACCTTTTTTGGAATATCGAAGTGCTTCTCAGAAATGGAATAGATTACTAATCCTATCAATTTTTTCTTTAGATTTGAAGAGAATAACTAAGTGAGACGTAAGTTTCCTATGCATAGCTAGATTTTTCAGCAATATGGTACTGGGAATCGGAATAAAACATTGTGATTGTTTTTGTACCGTGTAAATATTTTCTAGCCATTCAATGTTACATTGTTATAAAATTACATTCCTTTCCTTTCAGAAATAACTAGTGGTGCACAAATCACCGCACACCTCGAATCAGATACCTATTCCCTTGTGTTGGGGCTAGATTTTCGGTATTGTTTCACCCCTTTCAGAACTAAATTATCGACTAGTAAACCAACCGAAAACATTCTTTCTTTACTGGGGTATCAAACCCACAGCTTTAGTGTCCACATACTTGGACTCACCTGCCGCAAACCCCTGCCCCGCGAGGCCGATTCACTTGATCGTACTATTTGAAAACGGCGTTGTAAAATGATGATGATGATGATGATGATGATGATAATAATAATAATAATAATAATAATAATAATAATAATAATAATAATAATAATATGCAGTGTCACGCAGTTACCGATCAGAGTAAGGGATTATGAAAATATTTGAATATTGATACGATACTCCACAGATTAGGAATTCCCGCCCTCCCCCCAAAAAAAGCAACAAACACAACTCAAAACCTCCATGCCATACGCGGGCATCACTCCCAGCCTTGGTGACATTCGGAAGCATCTGCACCAAGTTCACGTGCCATCAGGTTGGATGTATTTGGCATTTAAGGTCGATTGTCCGTCTTTGCCGGCCAGCTAAGGGCTGAGCGTAGTTTAATTTCCACGTTGGGGGGTTCGAGAGAAATGGCGACAACACGACGATTATTCCCCTCACCCTTCACTAAATAGAAAACTCCGTTTGACTCAGCTGTCCTTGGTCACACAATTGTAGAAACTGATTTTAAAGGAAAGCATCAACTTTATTTTTGCCACGTCCAGTTAATAATAATAATAATAATAATAATAATAATAATAATAATAATAATAATACAAGCTAGAAACTTTTAATAGTTCAAATCTGTTGAAAGTTCTAAAATAGTTCCGAAATATTTGTACAACCTTCTCTTCATCAAATCAATTGAAATAACGCAGTATTGATTTATCTAGTATCTTTTAAAACCCACAAAATAAGTGAAATATTTCTTTTTTTACATACTTGGTCAATTTTACGCTTAGAAATACTGAATCTATTTATCTCAATGACACGAATCCGTTTATTGCCATAGAAAACAATGTAAATTATGTTAATTTAGCTGCATTTTTTACTCCAGCGAGCATAAATGGCAAATTTTCCTAAAATTTCCTGACTTTACAGTAAACGTTAGCATAAAATATTTTAGAATATAATTTTTAACAAACATTTTAATTAACACAATTTTTTAAATTACTTTCATATTATTTTTAAATTGAGAAAAAACATATAATCTTCCTATTTTATCAATTTTTCAGTTCTCAATAGTTTATTTGAGATATGACTTTAAGCATATTATAGAAACGCAAAGCCTGCTATTATATGGTCATTTTCATTGAAAAAGTTGAAGCCGTTTTTGAGCAAAAGTCGTTTGAGCGTTTCTGAAAATGTGCCTTTTTGAGCTCATTTTCTCTCGAAAACTTTTGGCATCTGGAGAAACTTGACGAGAAATATTTCAAAGCACTTGTACCAAAAGATGCAATAAAATATTTAACATCTCTCATGTAAATATTCGCGACGTGAATGATATTTAAAAAAATACAAATATGTGAATTTAAGAAAAACAAATAAAATGAAACTGATGTAAGTGCATTTAGCTCTGTCCAGATAAAAAGTTTGAAGTTAAAAATTGTACAAGCTTTTTAGAAAGCCATCATGCTTAGATTTTTCACTTTCGAAAATTCAGAGAGTAGAACGAAAATCGGACCAGTACTATTTTTACCTACGTAAGATAAAAATAAAAATAGAAAAATTTGGAGCCATTTGAGTGAAAATCTTCGTTTTAAAATTGCTTTTATATCACGCAAAATTAAACGAAAACTACTCATATTTTGAAAGAAATTATAGATGATCTGATTAAAAGATATGCCCTCGAAGAACTGATTTCGTTCAAGAACAAGTCTCCATTTTCGTTATTGTAGTTGTAGGAAGCTGAAAAATATTGAAGTCTTGTAATTTTCGAAAATTCGGCAAGTTGAAAGAAAATGAAATCTGAGCAATTTTTATAAGGGTACTTCGTTCAGAGAAAAAAATTGAAAGAAAAAAATTAGAGTCATTTTTGAGAAAAGTTTGAAAAGTCCTCGAGGCTCAAAGTTCTTAAGACTCAACCACTCCCAAAAATCAAAATATAGGTTTCAAATTCAAGAAGTCGCAACGTCAGCCAGATTGACCATGGAATATCAAGTTTGGTGAAAATCCTACTGATCATTTAGCCGCAAGCGTTTACAGATGGATCGACAAAAAATTAGATGTAAAAAATTCTTCGGAATTCAATACCTACAAAATATGGATTCTGTCTACACAAAGTCTTTGGAGGATGTTACTTATAAATATAGAAACAAACATTATCCCTTATTCGAAATCAGAGATTGTTTGAAACGAGTTTTACTTTCGAAACATCGCCTTTTTTGTTGCAGAATTATAATAGTTTTTCAGAACTACGAAAATAGTGTATCAGAATGTAATTAGTCATAATGAAGACACATTGCATTACATTTAACTCGTTTCCCGTCGCTGAGTAGCATCTTGATGCGTCACATGTATGCAATCGTTCTCGTACATGGGTCGACTTTAAAAAACTAATGAGGTGAGTTGTTTTAATGATGAACTCTACATAAACTCATGTTTTATTTGTTACCATCCAAAGTATATTAAAATACACTTCAAAATAATGAAGTATTACCGGAACATTTGCATTGCTCGTAGTGACCTACCAGTGTTCAAGTTATTCACTCATATCCATATATTGTTCTAAAAAATATGTGAATAATAATGAATAAATTCATGAACAAAATTAATCGCAAAGACACATTCATAAGGATTATATATGCAAAACTAATGGCACTACAATAACACGTACTCTCTTGCATTATTTGTAATGGTTACATAACATTACTTAAACATAAATTTGTGTAAATGTGAAAAATTAAAATTTTACATCATTATAACTTTCATGTCATGTTATCCAGAATATTTAGCTCTATTCATTCATCAAAATTTAAAAAAAAATTGTAGCCGTTTTGGAGGAGATCTTTTTTTATTGCCTTTATATCTTGCAAAAGTACTCACGAATGTCCGATATTTTGAAAAAATGTTCATGGCTTTATTTAAAGATCTAATTTCAAAGAATGGACTCCATTTAAAGAATGTCTATCTTCAATATTGTAGTTGTAGAAAGACACCGAAACTTTTTAAAACTTTTGCAATTTTCGAATATGCAGAGAATTTAATGACAATTGACCTGCGTTTTTGCCTGCGTCTGAGTCAATGTCTGCGACCTGCAAAATTGACTTGCATCAGATCTATAAGTATCTGATAAAATAATTATAGAAAAAATTGGAACCATTTTTGAGAAAATTTTTAAATTGTCGTTGGAGCTTATGTAAAGTTCCCGCAAAAACAAAATACGTTTAAAAAAGACTTCATCCAGATCGATCCGAGAATATCAATTTTGGTAAAAATTCTGCCTTCAGTTTAGCAGCCAGTGTTGTACGCAGACGAACACACGAACGGACTGCTGTTTTGACACAAACCAATTTATCGGTATCTAAGACTGCCAATACGTGTAATCTCACTAAATAACATATTAGATGAAGTACTTAACTTCACATAAGAATAAAAATGTAACAGGAACTTTTTCTGCCGAAAAATTTAGGTTTTTTGATGCAGTGTTATGTATGCATAACTGTCTTTGCACTGGGTTAGTACTACGCGAGAAAGTATTAAAGTTAAAACTCGAGTTTTACTTCAAGATGGAATTGTATACCAATTAGACAGAATTAATAATTAAATAATTAATGAATTTTGTCTTTTTTTCTTTAGAATTTTGAGAATCAAATTCGATTTATATAAAATATAAATGGTTTGAAACAATTTCACAAACCAATGGAGTTCAATATTAGTTTTGGGAAATAGTTTTGATTTCTGGGTTGTTCTTAAAAGACCATTTTAAAATTAATTACCTTCTGCAATCGCACATTTTTGTAATTTAAAAATTAAAGCATTTAGTGGTTTATTTGAGGTGACTTATGTACTACCTTTCAAAGTTGGGTTTTTGTCGATCTTTTGGGGTGAATTACTAAAACACAAATGTCAGGATACTGTCGCAATGGTGATCCACTTTTACACATGTGGTCTTAGAATTTTTTCCCCCTAATAAATGTTTAACTCTATTTAGACCGTGCCTCTGTATGTCTGTGACGCGCAATGTAAACACAATCCCGTCTTATGTTGTTGTCATCTCATCATGACTTGCAGGGGATCACACACGCTTAGCTACACTCCTCTTTATCTGACGGCGTCAACAAGGGAATTGTCAGTTGCATCGCACTTTGAAGGGATTGAACGCGTGGCAGGTTTATAAGAAATTTGTTATAGATTTCTCTGAGGTCGTAAGCGTACTTCAAACATTTACTTCCAAAATCTCACTTCCAATCAGAGGAGACTAAATGGGATAATAATATGAGTCTCTCATTTATAACAGTTGTCTAACAAAGTATGAAAAAGCTGCATTTTACATGGGACTTAAAAATTCTAAGATATATAGATAATACTTCACTTAATTTCGCAAGCACATGTGCCATGTCTAAGATTTATATTACTACTGCATTTTCAATTGATAAAAATGAATAAATGAATAAATAAATGAGTTATCGAAACTAATAAAATGCCTATCGTGCTTATTTTTAGCAGGGTTACGATACTCCTGATATCCACAAAATATTCGAAAAGTTATCACAACCACCCCTCACACTAATCAACTATCCCTACTGCAACATGAAAATCAAGCGATTACATTTTGAGTGGAAATCGATCCGCGATTAGGCAGGTCACTTACGCATGAGTAAACATCGTGAAATGAGTTTACGATTTTCGTTCACGGTATCAACGAGTACCTGTAACTGTGTGAGTCATTCAATTTGTGGAAGAGTTCATCCAAGGACGGTTTTTTCAGAATGTACGTTGCGTCAGACTTCCTTTGTCTTTAACTCCTGAATCGAAATGTTACTTCCTGGCGTAGTCGAGAGAGGTGGCGAAAAGGGGGGTAATGCTCGGCATCATCGAAAGCGAACAATTGCGCGAACAACTTTTGATTTACTTGCTAGGTATTATAGAGAAAGTATTGTAATGTTGCAGAAAAACGGCTATTTTTCAACAGAAAAACTCGTTTAATTGGGTCCGTGATACAGAAACATTTGATTTTTCGTTTTCCTGTTCAGTAAATTGAATTCTCAAATACATAGAGTAGTACGTATATAAATTTTTTTGTTACAGGAAAAGTGTCTTTCGCCAAAAAAGGCTGTTCGTCCATCTGTGTAAGGAAACTGTTTACAGAATTTTCATCAAAACTGATATTCCACGATCAATCTGACAGATGTCCCGGCTCCTAATATTTGAAAGGGATATTCTATTTTTGGATTACTTTATTTTAACACTCAACAACCGGATTTCCTCAGAAATGGTTCCAATTTTTTTTGTCTCGAAGAATGTATACTTATAAAAATGGCGCAGATCTGATTTTCATTGATACTTCTAAATTTCCGAAAATTGCAAAAGTTGAAAATTTCTTCGACTCCGTCTACGTTTACCGTATCCACCCGTTATACGTTTACAAGTATATATAATACATTACAGTACATTGTTGAAGATGGGTATTTTTACTATCTCGTATAATTACGTATACACGGACTAATATACTTGCTATAGAGAAAGTTATGTAGTGCTGCGGAAAGTCGATTTCGAGATTCACGTATTGGAGTTCCCAGATGCAGAAAAAGGGTTGTATTCTTTTTTTTCAAACTGTCTGTCCGTCTATCTGTGACTTCGTTCGGTCGTCTGTAAAGAACACTATAGTGTAAACTATTCGTAGAATTTTTTCAAAAATGATAATTTCACAGGAGATTGGCCCAATTCATTCTGAAATTTTCAAAAACATTCTTTACATTTTAGGTATACTTTATATGGAGCTCCTGGATTGTGTTCAAAATTTTCCCCAAAAATTTTTCTTTCAATTTCTTATAAGAGTTGAGTGTAATACTTTTACAAAGATGGTGTAGGTCTGAGTTTCATTGTTATCTCTGAAGTTTCGAAAACTGAGAAAGTTTAAATTTTTTCAGCGTCTTCTTATGAATGACGATAATGAAGATTTCTTTTCCAATTTTTCTTCTAATGAAATTTATTTGCCACAAGTAATTCTTTTATTAATATCATGCACATTTTTTCGAAAATATTAGTTGTTTTCCAGTAACTGTGTGCAATATAGGCAATATTAAAATTTAAAACATTTTCTGAAAAATGGCTCCAATTTTTTTCTTAAATTTTTCATACGGCTAAATACTCATAGACCTAATAATATGACATCAACGCCTCTGTGATGTTTTCTTTTGTTTTTTGAAAAAGTTATCGAACGTAATGTTTTAAAATGTCGCTCATGACAATATTTTTACTACGGGCATTTTCTATAAATTTTTTTTTTCAATTGCTTTACATAATTTTCTTATGAAGTTTCTCGACAAATGTTGGGTAAAAATGAGCTTCAAATATGTGGCAGCTATGAAGAAAATGGGGCAAAACCGAAAAGATTGCCCAGACCAAAGAATAAGGAAATTAAGTAGTACGAGAAATTCTGAGCCATTCTGTAGCACTTCTAGTTTTCAATTAAATCTGTTCGTCAAAGGATTATCTTTACATAATGTTACGTACAATTTTTTGTGTGTGCAATATGAGTAGTTTTCGCGTAATTTTGCTTGACATAGTGATTTTTTTTAAAAAATACGTAATGAATATTTTTTCAAAACCGGTCCAAATTTTTCTTTAAATCTTTTTAAATTAAGATCTCTTCATAACAAGACATAGGTATTATTTTCATTATAATCTCTCACATTTCTAAAATTGCTAGAAATGTATTTTTACATTTTTGTGTAGTATCTTTAATACTGAATCTGAAGATTAATTTTTAATACAAAGTATTCCTAAATATTGGACATTCAAATAACGTCGTATACACTTTTTTGAAAATATTAAATCTTTACTTTAATTTTCTATTGAAATTCAGAATGAACAAGAACTTTACCAATATATTCTAGCACAGAATACGTTAAGGGTGTTCACGGTGCCAAGATGGCTGAGTCTCTACCGCCTGTGCTTCTCATCCGCAGAGTGGTCAGGTTCAAATGTCTACCTGAGAAAACATTTTTATTAGTTAGTTTTATTTGAACTTTTTGAAAAAATAGAGTACAATACAGTCAATTCAATGGCAAGAGGTAATTTTCATTTAAATTTCGGAATTTTCAATAAATTAAATATATGTACTTTCAATCTCTAGTGCTTCGTGGGGTTAGGAGTTTTTCAAGTGATAACTGATGAATTGGAAGGATATGATCATAACGTAGCAAGTATTAATAATGCGTGAAAGTTTGTGCTGTTGGAGCAACATTAGATTTATTAGCAAGTAACCCGAAGTGAATGATGTCTCATTGTTCTGTTGAATAGTATTTGATATATTTTAAATTAATGTAGCATCCTCTCGTCGACCGCAAGGTTCGCCCTGCGCCGCGTCGACCAGGAAATAGTTTTTATTTATTTGGTTTGGTGAAGGTGTCTACCTGTACCTGTACCACCAATTTTCGCCGCCACTATTTTAGTGCAATAATACGTAATACTCGTACACGGTGTCCCTATTGGCTATGAGAATACAGAAGTTGGAAATAAGTAAAAAACGTTTAATATCGAAAATGTGGTGGTTACTAGACTACTGTGCTGCGACAAATCCCCTATGCCACAGAACTCTGCTTTAATGAATTACCGTGTCTCATTTTGCAAGCATTTCAATATCATCAGACTCTTCAAATTGGTAGTTCCCGATGTACATTGACATCGAAATACTACAATTGGTCGTGGTAAAAGATATGGACATACAAAGAACTATTGTAGAAAAATTCTGAAATGTGTAAGATGTGCTCAAACTCATGATCTTGGTGAATGAAACAAATCGCAGCAAAACCCAAAATGTGCACTGGCTGAGTTTTGCTCAGAGTCAGCATTGTCGCTGACTCTGCCACGACTCTGATCGGCAGGTCCTAGGGTTCGAAACCTGACAGTGTCGGTTTTTTGACATTACCTAAATTGTATGTCGAATGCAGGCGCACATGGAGGAAAATCCTATCGGTCAGCAAATCTGATCAGTAGTTTTTCATGGTTTCACCTATTAGAACCAGTTAAATGCCAGGGCAGTACACTAATAAAAGCGCTACGGACCGCGCGCGATGTTTCCTTCCCCTTCTTCGTCCTATTCTCTCCACTGACACACACACTTACGTACTTACGTGCACTATACTACCACACGTGGCAGGAGACCAATCGGGAACAAAAAGCTTGTTCCGATTGGTGCGATCCTCTGCTGGGGGAGGATGTTAGTGTATCAGGTACAGAAAACTCAAAGAATGTAGTATCGGCAACTCTTTTTACCATCACACTCGACGTTATTTTAAAATCCATAGATGTAAAAGGTAGTATAACTACTAGATTGAAACAATACGTAGCATACGCAGACGATGTTTTATTAACAGCAGGGTCATAGAAAGCATTAGAAGAAATCTTTAAACAACTGAAAGAGCAATTAGCAAAGTTTGGTTTCGCAATTAACGAAGAAAAAACACAGTAGATGAAATGTAAATCTGATAATGAAACCTGTAGAGAAGAGGTTTTTGATAATCAAAAGTACCAGGCACTTAACTCCTTCGCATATCTTGACTGAAGAGTAAAAAATAACAATGCAATCGAAGATGAGATAACTGAAAGAATTGTTTTCGAGAACAGGGCTCACTTTGCTAGTATAGATCTATATAGTAGTAAGCTACTTTCAAAAAGCGCAAAACTTTGACTTCATAAAGTCGCAATAAGACCTGTAGTGACACATGCGGCAGAGACGTGGACCCTGAAGGAAAATGACATTAGAAAGCTAAATGTATTTGAAAGAAAAGTAATGCGAAAGATCTCTCCTGAGGGGATCCAACTCTTTTTTTCACTATCTGGGCTTCTTATGTCCATATTTTGTTATATGATTCTATAAGGACCTACTGAGGGCCAATGTCATAATCAACTTTCTTAATACTTCTTCCCCTCTTAGCACGAATTTTGTTGAATACTTTGCGAAGACAATACTTGTTCTCGCAAAGAATTGCTGTCAGATTGAAGAGATAATGGCCTACATCACTCATGTGGGTAATAGTCCTGTCTATCACTTAAAATAAATTGTATTTCTGTTCCGTATGTCCTTTATTTCATTGAAATTTCTTTTACTATTTTAAAATGTCATTTCCTTGCAAAGAATAATACGTGACTTTTGCTATTATGATTCTTGCAGCCGCTCGATTTTGAATTGTACGAATTGTATTTCATGCTTTCCTTCTGTTCATATCGTCCGAAATCTACTCTGATTGCAGATACACGCCAAAACTGCTAAACAACATGGAACAAATGAAGGGTCTACCTCTAGTTCAAGCCACATTTTCGGCAAAAATAAGATAATCCTCTTAACGTATTCATCATATCGAGCGTAACATAGTGCGCGAGTTTTGAGGTGCTGGTGCAACAAACGACGGGGTATTACAGGAAAACTTTTTTTTCTTGACACTGACGAGGAATGTGGGATTGAAACATTTGTCTCATTATTTCTCAGAATGAATTCGATCCCTTAAATCGATTAAATCCCTTAAATTGTAAATAATATGTTTGAAACGTAGGAACATTTTTAACCAACAGTTATTTATTTATTTCTTATCAATTTACGTCACTTTTGACAAGAAACTGTAAGGAAGCGCCAGTATGTGCACAGAGACTAAATAGTATAGTTGCGTCATTTACACTCTCGATGGGTTGACTGGCAATGATCAATGCCATAAGTAGCATTTTTCTGTGGAGAAACTAACTTGCGCCAGGAAAGTCTCTCCGCAGTGGTATCTTGCTGGCGAGAGTGCTAGCAACAGAAATTATGTTGGTAGCACGAGCTGCAGCATGTAACAGATGAAAACGCGTTCACTGCGTACTCACCACAACAATAACAAATGTTGGAAGTTTTGCCTTCTCCACTTGTTTCTCAGGGATCTAGTTGCCACCAACGTAAACATAATTTTTAATAGGAGGGACCTAATTCCTCTCGGCGCGGAGAGACTTTCCTGGCGTTCTCTGCGAATGTATGAACCAGCCGATTTGATGTTTTCTTATAAAGAATTTTTCATCAAGTCTTAATTTAAGATGTATTTTTATTTGTTGATTTAATTATTTATATTGTATTCAATTGAGATTCTCAATGACTTTCGTTACTATAGAACATTAATAAAATGTGTGAATATGTGTAACCAGCATCTGCGGAAGGGACTGAAGCCCCCTCCTTTGGCGATGATCTATAGAAATTTTAGAGAAAGCTCTGAAACATATCAATATGCAATGACCAAATGTGTATCTCCGGCCTATGTCATTTCTCAGGGTACCTGAGGGCTCTGTTCCCCCCAGGTGAATTTTCCCATATCTTTCCCTCCCTCGCCGCTGCGCCTCAAGGGCGCGTCGGCAGCAGCCGGGCGCGCCGCCGACGCCAGCTGCGCGGCCGAAAGCCGCCCTGTAAATCAACGCTGGCCGCCGCGATTGATTTGCACGCGCCCCGAGCGACGCCTCTCCTGGAAACCGCGCGGGATCCGCTCGCAATCTGCACACGGCTCCTCGGCGAGCACCCCGCTCACCCCCGCCCGCACCCCCCGTTCGCCCACCCACGGCGCGCCCCCGGGCTGCCTTGGCTTGCCACTCACAATCTCTTGGCCCATCATCCCGTTCAGGCCGCCTCTGGTTCAGGCCTTCCCATCCTCGTCTTAGTCTTTAACGGCTCTCCCTAGTTTTGCCATGTTGATTGGCGTTGTTTTGTAAATGACTTCTGATTTCCAATCAGGTGAGACGAACACTTTGCGCGATTCTAAGGATCGTGGGCTCCAATACTGCGAAAGGAGATTGATTGATTGATTTTTTCGTGTTTCCGGGCGCGTCAACTGCTTTGGTCATTAGTCCCGTTAGTGTAGTGCATGTTTTTTCTCGGGAGATGGCGGTGATCTTCCCCCGCTGGATGACGAGATCCGCCGTCAGGACTCGAACCTAGGATCTCCCGGTCAGAGGCGCTGCAGTGACATCAGTTGATGCACTGAGCTACCGCTCCCGGTGCGAAAGGCGAGATGTTACCACCATTTTTTTGCTTGAAAGCAAAAGAACATTACTCATCTCACAATATTATCCAAATATCATAACTCAACATGACCCAATTCTATCCTCTCCAACTCCATCCTGTGATTCTAATACTACGTTACGTCAGCATCACGACATTAAAAAGAAGACATACAGCGCACCACGAAAGTCTCTCCACAGTGACACCTTGATGGTGAGTGCATGCAACAGAAATTATGCCCGTAGAACGATCCATGTCTTGTAACAAGAGAATAAGTAAATTGCGTACCCACCACAATCATAACATATGCTGGATATGTTGTTCTCTTCCCTGTGATCTGATTGCTACCAACATAGATGTAAATTTTATCTGGAGGCCCTGATTCTGCTCGTTGTGGAGATACTTTTCTGACGCACTGTACATTTACGTTATTAATTAACGGCAAGTCAATTATTCGCATGGACTAAACCTATCCAGGTAATTTTGATGTATCTCTGCACCAGGACAATAACAAACAATGACCGACAATTTAAAAGTTCGCGATGTTTCCCGATGTGCCCTCACCGCGCCCTGACCAACGCGTCGCCCTCCACCAGGGAACGCCGAGCCGCGAGCAATAAGGCTGAACGTCGGATGTCAAAGCAGCCGAAGGTTCCGCGCCAGCGGCGTCTGCAGCTCCCCTTTCGACGCGCGCCGCGTTATAACGCGGCCGCGCGCTCTGGTGTCTGTTCTGGACGTTTGCGCCTCGGGTGCCGCCCGGGAGATCTATCCGCCTTAAACAATATTCACAGGAGTCCTAATAAAACACATTTTATTTACGAAAACATGCATTTATACAAAATGTAGCCCTGAGAACCTTACAGGACCGACCTACCTCTACCTAGACCAGTAAAAGATTTGGCACATAACTACACTTGCCGGTCTCTCATCTGAATGGCAGGATATATCATCAAATAATTTAATTCATCATTTACCATTGTATACACACGCGAGCACTTTAGAACAACGAAGATCCTGGTTTTTAACAGGAGTCCTACACTATTACTTTCCCGTATACGTACTATAAGAGAAAGTAATGTATGTATGTATTGATTGATTGATTGAATAGTGATTGCGGGCGCGTCAACAGCGGTTGATCTTCCCTCGCTCGATGGCGAGATCCGGCGCCAATCTACACGACGGCTTGCGGGGTTGTCTCCAACCAGGTATCTCCCACCAGCGGGGCACTGCCGTTGATTGGAGAAACCACGGGAAACTACCGATCAGAAAAGCCGGCCGCTAGGATTCTCCTCCGCTAGCGGCTCCGGCTCAGTCAGCGGCTGAATTCGACTCAACTAATGTGGAAAATTCCACCGTCGGGTCTCGAACCCCAGGATCTCCCGGTCAGAGGCACTGCAGTGACATTCCTGAGCTACCTACGACGGTGAGAAAGTGTGTAAAGTTGCGGAAAATCGATTTTAATATTTTAAAGGAAATAAACGTTTTTGAGTTCCCTGATACCCTTTTTTTAAACGTTCGTCCGTCGCACTGACCGTCTGTGAACAGCACTATACTGCGGTTTTCACAGACATGGATCAGACGTTTCGTCAGCTGTTAGTTAGTTAGTAAGTTAGTTAATGCCTTATTGTACGTGGCGAGACACGGGCCATTAGGCCCGCTCTTTCGTCTACCCACGCAAATTTCGCTACGCTCCTTTCACCATCTAGCGGAGAAAGGAGGTATTATCTTGGGCGACGAAACAGGCGGATCTCGATTTTGCTCAGAGGCTTCTTTTAGGCTTGAGGATCTTCTACATGCAGTAAATCTACTTCATGGGACAGTCGGCTTCCCCTCCCAAGGAAGCCGTAGGAAGGACTTTTTCGGCCTTAAAAATCCACGGCTTCGATCAGGTTCGAATCCGCAAACTCGGGTACAACAGGTACAACGGTACGCTGGCTATATGTAGTGACGCACTGGACGGAACATTGAAAAACATTCTTTAAAATTTTGGAATATTTTACATTAAGCTCTCCGGACATTTTAAAAATTTTCTCAGAAACGACTCCAAATTGTTTCTTTAAATTTCTTGTAAGAACAGAGTCAAATACACATATAAGTACAATACACTTACAAGTGGCATAGGTCCGACATTCGCTGTTAACTCTCAATTTCCAAAGTTGCAATACTTTGAATTTTTCGGCGACTTCCCACAAACACAAAACTGAGGACAGATTTTTTCTTCAAATGAAATTTGTAGTCCATAAATAGTTCTCTCATTAAGGTTAAGTGCATTTTTTTGAAAATTTTAGTCGTTTTCGTGCAATAGAGCGTGCAATATTTTTATTTTAGAAAATTACAAAAACAAGATTTTCTCAAATACGGCTCCAAATTTTTTCTTTACATTTTTGGTAAGGTTTGTGCCAAATAAACTATATCCTATGACATTAACACCATATTGCTCTATTCTCTTGTTTTTCAAAAATTGCAAAAATGTAATTTTTTTACTTGTCTCTCACGTCGGTAATATTTACATTAGAGGCAGTTTCGTCACATTATTAGATTTATGAGTACATGTGCTTTAAATAATGTCAAATAAAATTACTCGAAACGTCAACAGTTTTCTGTAAAAATGAGCTCTAAATTCCGCATTTTCAGAAGCGCTCTAACGTCATTTTCTCAAAAATAGTTCCAATATTTTTCTTCAAATTCTTCCAATAGATAATGTTAATTGCACTGTCCAATATGACGTGTTCATATTGGTATATTCTTTTGTTTTTTCAAAAATTACACGAATGTTTTTTCATTCATCTCACGCCGTTAATATGCACATGTTTTCATCTATTTGTTTACATTATTACATTTGTGAATGGAGGTGCTTTAAATGATTTTTTGAAACTCAATAGATTGTTGTGAAAAGTAGCTTGAAATTCCGCATTTACCAGAACGCTTAAACACCATTTTCTTAAAAATGGCTTCAAATTTGTCAATGAAAATTACTATGACAAAGACGAACTTTTACTCTTTTTTAATATTCTTGAAGTAACATTTCGATTCTACTATTAGGAAATCGAAAGGTGAGAAAATGTCAAAAATGTTCTTTGGTCGACGATAGATGGCAGCTGGTAACAGGATGGGGCAAGATCGTCTAGCCAGTCCACAACTAGAAAATTAGAAAACTTTATAATGAGAAATTCTGTGCCATTCTGTAGCACACCACTAGTTACTCTCTTGAATACATACGTATATACTGAGTAATACACGTAGTATAGAGAAAGTTATGAAATGCATACAATAATGTGAACAAATTGCCGCTAATGAAAATATTAGCAACGTGAGACATAAGTCAAAAAATTACATTTTTTAAAAGAAAAGAATAGAGCAATATTGCGTTAATGCATCGTATAGTGTGCATTTAGTACTATCCCTACCAAAAGTTTAAAGGAAAAAAGTGGAGCAGTTTTTGAGAAAATCTTGTTTTTGTTACTTTTTAAAATTGCAAATATTGCACGCACTATTGCACGAAAAGTACTATACTTTTGAAAAAAGTCTACGTGACTTTTATGAAAGAACTATTTGTGGACAACAAATTTCATTTGAAGGAAAAATCTGTTTTCAATTTTATAGTTGTAGGAAGACGTCGAAAAAAATTCAAACTCGTCGCCTAATGTACATTTTTTGACATTTTAATTTAATAATAAAAACTCGTCCTAAATAGAAATTTTCATTGACAAATTTGAAGCGGTTTTTGAGAAAATGGTGAATAAGCATTACTGTAAATGCGAAATTTGAGGTTCTTTTTGACAGGAATCTATTGAGTTTTCGAAAATGTTCATTTCAAGCCCTTTGAAGCATTTCCAATAAAAATAATGAAACAAATTATGGAAATGTCCATATTCAAAAAAAACAAACAAACAATGAATACAGCAAAATTAACTTTACGTCATATTAAAAAGTTCAATTATCACTATCTATTGGAAAAATTTAAAGAAAAAATATGGAGCCATTTTTTAGGCGTCTGAGCGTTTCTGATAATGCGGAATTTTGACTTTATTTTTACAGAAAACTGTTTAGTTTTTGAGAAACTTTGTTTGACATAATTTAAAGCACAAGTACTCTTCAATTCTTCAATTTGGAAGAAATCGTACACATGGTTTAGGCGCTAGCAGTGTTCACAGACGGACGGACGGACAGACAGTCGGAGGGACGTTTTGAAAAGAAAAAAAAATTCAGTATAAGGGGAACTCAAAGCGTGTATTTCCGTTGAAATCTCGAAATTGATTTTCCGCAGCATTACATAATTTTCTCTATACTACGAATATTACTCCCGTATATACGTATGTATACGTATGTATACAAACAACACATTTTAACACGATAAAAACAAAGGAATACAAAAGTATTAAAATCTCTACATACAATTTGGTGCTTATAGAAGTGCGTACAATATTACATGCTGAAAAGACTTTAACCACCAAGTTGGCGCCCAACTTGGTGGTTAAAACAACTCATATGCCAGTTGTGGCATGCAGTACAAGACTAGATACGTTAAGGAATGAAAGTGCAAAGATTGTAAATACAGGGCTTTATGGTGTGAACAGTGGGATTCAATCTAATTAAAGATGTTTGTTTATTAGTAACGTCTTATAAATTTGATTAAGTTTTTGAAAATCACTTCTGGTTTGCATAGAATCATTTAACCCACTTAAACCTACTGTAATGATCTGTGGGGCCGAGCCCGCAAGAAGGCATGGAACTTTTATGTGAGCAAGGAGGAATTAAAAGAAATGAAAGAAACAATAGACAACAGCGCCGCGTAACCATAATTAAAAGCGATACAAGAAAGCATAAGGGGCGGAAATAGGCGTGATGAACGATGAACAGAACTTAAATTTAGAAACGTTTTAAAGCAAAAACCACGTTATTCGAGCCACGGGTTCCGTAAATATTATAAATGGTATACATTGCATGCATAACATGACGAAGATGAAAGACGGAACTCATTGTTGTACTTCTGAAAAAATGTATAACAAGAAGAATTTTGTTGAATATCCAGTGAATGCCTGGGTGGATTTTGGCCAAACTTACGGGAATTATAGGGAAAAATATTTAGAGCAGGGCAAAATTAGTTACGGTGCGGGGGGAATTCATGTAAGACGCAAAATGCCCGAAAACAGCAAAAATGTAAGAGTTGTTGAACATTTATTATGGTGATTGGCATATGTTTGGAAAAAAGACAGTCACTTGGATTGTAGGGACCAACAATGTGAACTGGGTTACAGACAGAATGAGTTCGGATCTAAGGACGATCACACACGTTTTTATGTTGTGCTGAATTTTTGAGAAATTTCGCGGAAGTGTCGTGCAAAAAGTTAATAGGTTATTTCCGTTACATAGGAACAATTGTTAAAACCGAGTGCATCGAAAATTTAGTTAAATTCATTGAGAAATTCACGAAAAAAAATCTGCATAGGAAATATTTACTTAAATTAGGTGTCAGAAAATAGAAGCGTCGCGAAAGATATATAGGGATATCGCGACATATAGAAATAACGTTCAGGGAAGACGCGATTAAGACAAAGAAAAAACAATAGTCGTGGATGCATTGGCATGTCTTAAACGGAGAAGTGAACCGTAGAGGATCTGGTGGCAGCTGAACGGAGAATCGCGTGCGTGAATAACGCACGTGACAACTACCAGCGACGGGCGCTGATGGAAGGTGACATCGCTGCAGAAAAGGGAAGTGGCACGCATTGTGCAAAAACTGTATTTTTTTTTGGTTTGTTTACGCTCCATTCAAAAGAAGTTCTGTCGAAGACCAAGTTATGCTATTAGGCTAAGGATAATAAATAAGGTCACGACAGGATGCGCATTCTGATGGATGGATGAGATTTGTTTTTCATTATATTGTATTTTCAGTGTGTATGTTTATGTTTTTCTTCCTGGGTGTTTTTATATATATTTGTGTTGTTATGTTTTGTAAGTTGGAGGGGCAGATGGTGTTCACGAAAGAGCCATCAGCTAAGAAAGGTCCAAAATTAAATGCATGAGCATCCCAATGGCTCATAATTGCCGAGATTCCATGTTTTTTTTATTTTTGTAATGGTATGAATGTTGACCCAGGCACGAACGAAGCGGACCCTTACTTCAACTCCGTATGGAGTGAGCGCGCGAACTACGACACGGTAAGGAACAGATAATAGGACGAGCTAGCAGAGGCACGGGCAATTGATAATGTGGCACCCAATTATAATTTAGGGCTAGGGCAGGGCAAGATAGTGGGCGTGAGAGTTTATAAGAGAATAATTAAAAGCGGGATTATGTATATAATATATAATATTACACTGGCACCAGCGACGTGAGGCGTCGTGGTACCAGAGAGGTGGATTGTAAAGCAGAGTATATTACATTGACGCCGCGACGTGAGGTGTCGTGGTAGCAGAGGTGGGGAATTTAATGTAAAAATTAGTGAATATATAACAATTTCAATAAAATAATAATAATAATAATAATAATAATAATAATAATAATAATAATAATAATAATAATAATTTTATGTGAATAATTTCTTGTATCAACGACTTTTCTATCTAACTTTTTAGTAATTAAAAATGTCAGGTGTTTTTATTGAGCACGCTATCTTTTAAAGGTTACAAAATGAGCCAGTATCGTCGTGGCCAACGAGACAAGAAAGAAAGAAAGAAAGAAAGAAAGAAAGAAAGAAAGAAAATCAATAGATTTACATTCCGTACAGAATTTACGATCAAATGAAATATTTTGCCCCACTACGAAACAACTCAGCACATAACAATTGTCGCTTATTTCGGAATGAATTTTAAAGTTCTTTGATACTATAAATTACAGACATCAGCATTAATTGATACCAAAGGATGAATAAAAATATCAAATAAGAATATAAAAATATCAATGTCAGCTAAAAATGTTTCGCAATTATCTGACATTGAGTATTGAAAACAAAATTATCTACTCCTTTGCGATTTACAATATTGTTACTTTCTTCAACATATACCCTAATTTAGACTTTCACAATTTCGAATTCTGCTTCTAAAATATTGTATTATGATGGTGTTATTGACAACACGCCATTGGAGAAAAATGACCTTTTAGTATTCGTGTTGTATGCAAATACAACTCTTGCGATCACTTCCGATTGACACATTGGTATACGAAAGATCCATATACTACTACTACTACGCAAAACTCATAACTATGGAAACAGGGGCGTAGCGTCCATAGACGCGCTGGAAGCGCCGCTTCCCTTACAAATTTCCCTTACGAATTTACCTTACGAATTTACCTTGCATATTTTTATATTTTAAATGCACTTATCGTAAAAGTGATCGTAAAAGTGATGAAAAGTTGGTATTTCTATAGTTTCTATTGTGCCGGTCTTACGAAGTCTCTTGTATTTCACGCGCTTCTTCGTATACCCTCACCAGAGAGATTGTCGGCAAGGCTATCATAGTTCGAATAGGGCGGACAGCGCGTGAAATTCTGTGTTCCCTGTGTGAGACGTGCCGCCCTTAGGAGACCCCTGTTCGGAAGGAAGAGAGTGTTTTGGTTGTCAAGGTCTGTGGTTGAAACGTGACTATTGAATTGTGAATAAAGCGTGAACCAAGCATGAAGGCACGTATAAGTATCAGTGTTCATAGACCACTTCATTTTATTTTTAATTTTGGAAATTTCTCCGTAACTGTTCGAACCTGTTCCTTGCATAGGTTCGAACGGTGGTGATCGAGCATCGCTGTCTCCGCTGTGTGGATGTGCAAATTGAACATTTAAAACAAAATGCAAATGCATTTTGCAAAATGCAAATGCATGCAATCCTTTCTTTTGAGGAAAAATCAAAAATTATTGTGACTGGGAAACCTACACCAGAACTTCGTATTGAGTGTCGTTCGAAAGGGAGAAGAATTTCATACGACATTTTCTGTCACAAATATGCGAGAATGTTCCGTGGATAAGTGGGTGCAGAAACACCAATAAATTATTCTGTTGGCCATGTTTATTGTTTTCTAAGGAGAAATCAGTGTGGACGCAAGGAGGATTCGATGATCTTCACAATATTCATAAAGCACGGGCTCGCCATGAAACTTCAGCTTCTCATATCCTATCCCTAAAAAATTCAAATTGTTTGGAAAACAAAGAATTGAATGCAGTCTCAGTGAGTAGTTTCGATTGTATGTACAACGTCACAGCGAAGAAGTTAACACGAACAGAGGAATTTTGACTCGTATTGTTATAGCGGTTTGTCTTTTAGAAAAACTGGGATTGGCGTTTCGCGAACATAATGAAACTGTTGAGTCTCATAATCGAGGCAACTATAATGAAATTCTTAAATTTTTGAGTAATTATAATCCTGAACTCTTGGCTCTCATTGAAAGCAACAACGTGTTTCGTGGAACATCTCCTGACGTCCAGAATGACGTTATCGCGGCAGTTGCAGGCAAGATAGAAGATTTTAGGAAATACCTGACGCAGTTTCGAGACACTTTTGATTGGTTTTGGGAAGATTGCAACAGAGAAAGTGGTGAATTTCAGTGCATCAAGCGAGCCAGGGTAGAAAATACGGAGAATGAGAAGAACGTATAACAAGAGATTGTTTTTTTGAAGTTATAGATAACTTAATATGTCATGTATCCGATAGATTTTCTGACACGTCGAAACTGAAATTCTTAAGCCGTTTTAACCCTGATCTCTATTTAAGTTATCAGTCGTCATTCCCCAATGGAACTTTCAGTTGTCTAATGGACGTTTATGGATAGCATTATGACTCTGCGCGACTGAGAAGTGAGCTCACTGCCATAGATTTTGATAGTGGGTTCCACAAGAGTGTCGGTAAATTAAATGATTGTATCAAGCATCATGATCTAGAAGTCTTTCCCCAAACCTATATTCTCACCGCTCTGATTCTGACTATTCTGACTATTCTGCTATAAGTGCATCGGCGGAGATCATTTTCTGCTCTCTGGAGAGTACAAAACTATCTTCGAAATTCACAAAGTGATGAAAGACTTTCTAATTTGTCCTTACTAAATATCGGGAGTCAGCTTTTAGACATAATGATGACCAGGCCATCGTTTTTTGATGATGTCATTGATGTATATGCCCGAAAACCAAGAAGAATTGATCTACACTTTAAAATGTAGTTGTTTAAAAATAAAAGTTAATACATATCACTTTGATTTTTCCTTATGAAACCTTCCAATATGACTCCATTAAATTCAGAAACGTGAAAGAAATTCATATAAAGGAGCAACAGGCTCCTGCGTCATTATTTAGGATTATTTTCTACGTTGAGATGATTAAAATTGAGAGTTACACAGGATTTCACAGTTTCTGGGACTTTTTCATCAAATATAAAGACGTTCTTGAGAGAAACTACCACGTAATAAGGAATAGTAAAGAACCTACTCTTTTTTGAGAAAATTAGTATTCAGGTTTCCAGACTTTCCTGTGAGCAGGCAGGAGTCATTGCAGTGTGATGGCACTGTGCCGGCGGAATTTTTCCACTGCAACACATGAGGGAGGATTTATGTTTATTTAATAAATAATTTTTTTACCAAAACAGATCATTCTAAATTCATAATATATCTCTCCAGAATAAATCATCTCTCCAGAATGTCATCTCGTTCTATTCCCTTAATAGAGATATATTTCTTGGGTGGCTTTATTGACGAGTAAAAGTAGCTAAAACATTTCCAAGAAAAAATTTTCTTATCTATTCTATACTATTTTATTTTCTAATAACAATGCTGAAAATAAAAATACTTTTATCAAGAAATATTCCATGAGAGGTTCCATTAACAAAGTACTTTTAACAACACATTTCCTCGAATCACCCGTGAACGACGTAGGTTGAATACAGAATATCCCGCTTCTCCTATTAAAAAATCCACGCTACGCCCCTGGAAAACAAAATGAATCGTTTTATCTCATTTTGGGGATTAATTCATAAGCCTACTAGCAATATTAAGGAGAACGTAGAACATTGAAGCAGGCTTGCAAACTAGTGAAATTTGAATAATCAAATGAACATGAATTTTATGAATGGAATAACATTATAAGTTGGATCTTTTTTGAATGGTATTTTGTACGAACATTTCGCAAATAGTGGCTATCTGGACTACATTTGAAATCATGGTTAAAATGACCTCAGGAGTTTTGTGGGTCGATGTGCCTACGTGCCTAGGTCGTTACACGTTAATAGACGATTATCATGGGTATTGAAACTATCAATCATCGTAATCGTTTCCAACAATAGGTAAGATGTCGAGAGGAGAGTCCTTTGGTAAAGGTAAATGGGTTAACCTCGTATCTCTCGCGATCAATAGGGGAGATATCCGCCACCTTGTTCCTGGACATGATCCAAGATCAAATCTACGATTAACGTTACTACAATACGACGACGCCAGACTGTTTCAAAGCTCAAACACGCGGTAAATTCCAGATAGAGAAATTTGTCTTTAATGGCGGTATTTCAATCAAAACTAGAGGTCCTACATCGGCACATAATTTCTCGCATTTGTATTTATTATTATTATTATTATTATTATTATTATTATTATTATTATTATTATTATTATTATTATTATTTTTGCAACTTTCGAAAATTCGAGAGTTCAAAGACAATTCGACCTCAGCCATTTTTATAAGCGTAGTTCCCACTATCCGATAAAAAATAAAGAACAAATTTGGAGCCGTTTTGGAGAACGCGAAAAATTGTACATTATCTTATTTAAAAATTTATTTTTGAAGAACATATTTTGTTATAAAACATCTTCAAATTAATAGTTGAATAACACCCGAAAATGTATAATTTTGGCAATTTTCAAAAATTCAGTAAAATTAAGAAACTCGGATCTGAGCCATTTTTACTAGTTTACATTTCCCCTATTCGATAAAAAATTTAAAATGGAGCTATTTTTTGAGAAAATTTTGAAAATGTCGTTGGAGCTTCATGTAAAGTAACTCCAAAACTCTAAAAATCCATTTCAAATTCAAGGGCCTGTGACATCACCCAGATCGATCGGAAATTATCATTTTGGTGAAACTCTTGTCTATGGTTGAAATGATTGAAGGCGTTGTCATTGTCAACGATAGTATTTATTTCACAAATAGCAGCTTTCGATGGCTTAGCCATCATCATCAGTTTTCTGCTGTCTGGGAGCCACAAAAAAGGACTGATTAGTACATTTAACAGCATCCCAGCCAAAGGTTTCAAGGAAAAATTTGGAGCTGTTTTTGAGAAATTCTTGTTTTTAATATATATTTTTTAAATATTGCACTATTTTTCTCAATATTGTGCGAAAAATAAAAAAAAAATAAAATTATGCATGACTAATAAAAGATCTAACCATGAAGAAAAAATAATTTCAAGGAAAAATCCCTAAATTCAATGTTGTAGTTGTAGGAAGATGTCGAAAAAATTTTGAACTTTCGCAATTTTCGAAAATTCAGAATTAACAGTGAACATCGGATACACCCCACCTTTGAAAGTGTATTTCACTCTATTCTTACGATAAATTTAAAGAAAAGATTTGGTGCCACTTTTGAGAAAATTTTTTAAAAAATATCCCAGGGGATTCGTATAAAGTTCCCCAAAAGTTAAATAATGTTATTGAAAATCTCAGAGCTTCGTGTTAGACCAGATCGATCGGGGAGTATACAGTTGGAAAAAAATCCGACGCTTAATTTAGGAGCTAGTGTTGTTCTCAGGTGGACGGACAGACACACGGACGGACGGACGTTTTGAACGAAACCACTTTTTCGGTATCAGGGGACTCTAAAACGTGTATATCCCTTGAAATCTCGAAATCGATTTTCCGCAGCATTACATAACTTTGTCTATACTACGTGTATTAATTACTATGTTTATAACTACGTACGTGTACGAGATAGGTATACGTAAAAACGGAATACCATTCACATCAAATTCCCCTTGCCTATTTTATATTATCGTTATTATCCATTCGATAAAAAATATCTATTGATGTAGGTGGTTGACAGCCGACTGACCTCTTTTTCGACCACTGACTTTTGAGTAGACGACTCGGAACGATATCTAAATTGTGATGCGTGAGGTGGCTATTCAGAGAGACCGCGTCATGATTCTGGTGACGACATCCTATGCGACGCAGTGTGGAAAACATTTCTAAAATACTCATGTGAAAAATAATTGAAGTAGAATATCAAAGACCTTTCTTAATATCGCTCCATAAACTAAATAAAATATTAACAAAATAATTTTATCGATTTTCATATAATTAAAGGGTCAAACCAAAGGTACCTGTGAGCTGATTTACTATATGTAAGTATCAATAATATTTCATACAATGATTAAATTGCAGGCACATTTTCATTAAAATTCGCCTACGCAAAGTGACAGGTAAAACAACAATTACAGCATTGTTATTTTTCTTCTTGGAAATAATAAAACAAAACATTTTCAAATATATTATTTATATTAAAACTGAAGTGGAAGGGCCAAAAATCAGTTAGAAATCATTTTATACACGAAAATGTAATTTTAGCCTTTTTACATTACGTAGGATATTGAGTAACATAGTCTAGACTCTTTCCTTAGAGGAGTTATTTATTTGTAAGTTGGCTATTCCTCATGGCACGCGCTGCAGCATGTTAGAGCATTGGTAATGAATTTCACTTATGTTTGGCGTTTTGCGCAAGCCGAAGTATGAGGCAGTATGAATTAATCTGACTTTGACAGTTTTATGTAAATATTCTGTGGATGCAGTGAAATACGATGCTTTCTTTTTATTTGCCCAATTTTTGTTGTTGCATTAGAATTATGTTACGCCCTCATTGCCCTGCATCGTATTCCCTACGCCTATGCCCCATTAATTTATATTGTAATTTTATTATGGAGCGTTACTTGTTAGCTTTTGTCATTCGTTTTCTTCGCATGTTATAGATTAGGAGTGATCAGGAGTTTTGCACTTGTTGTGAAGAGGGTTGAAGTAAGAAGAAAAATGCTGGATGTTCGAAAGTGAAGGCGAGTGAGGCAAGGTATGAAAGAAAATGTTTGGCAATTTACAGAGAAATTGAACAAAACTTTTGCACTTATAACAGTCAGTAAAAAAAAGTATATTTCTTTTACAAATATTATTGTATAATTTCAGGTGACCTACTTAAAACACGAGAGATATTCAGCGATCAAATTGCCATTGGGTCAAATGTCAAAATTGATGCATTTGTGTCTTGAAGACAAACTACACCTTTTGCATAGGAAATAATGCGACATTCTCAAATGTATAGACTCTGAGTTCCTTATTCAATAAATTCATCATGTATTCTCCATCATTAGAATTTCTCAAATCTCCAATTGAAAATGTTGTGAACCTTTTGGGTGGTGTTCCCCAAGATCATGAAAAAGCATTAAAACATGGATTTTATAATGCCTTAGCAATTCTTTTATTAATGATTGCACTTTCTGCTGGGTGGGCGGTGTTCATTGTTTTAGAACCATTTTTTAAACCATTATTATGGGCTCTTTTATGTGGTTCTGTATTGTATCCTATCAAACATTCTTTGGCAACTTCAATGAATTCATGGTTAAGCAGCCTACCTACAAATTCAACTCCTTTGCTTTTGGGAATAATTATTGTTCCCATACAAATTCTGGACAACACATCTGAAAGAATTGGAAATGTGACTCTGAAGTATATAAAGTACATTGTTGGCTTTGTGCTTTGCCTCTGCATTTGCCATATTATGTACCAGTATACTCCTCACATATGTATTTGCATCATATGGAAACTTGGAATGGTTGGGAGCAATGCTATTTCATGGTTTATGAGCCTCTTTGATACTTACAGAGTAAGTGTTTGGGAATTCTTTTTTCATTAATTTGTAATATAATTAAAATTAAAGACCTTAATCAGTAAAAGTTTGTTTTTTTTTTCCAGATATTGGCAATTATTCTTGGATATATTATCCTTTTAATATCATTCTGGACTCCGGATACTGCTCATTACTTTACATTTGCAGCTGTTTTTTTGTGGATGGCAATTTCATTATTTTTGGCCAGTCTAGCATCATCTTTTCAAGTGACAATATTTTTGGTTCTTCAATGCCTTTTTGTATGTGGTTTTGGCTATGAAGTTCTTCTTGTGTATAAAAAGATGACTGCATCAAATATTTCAAGAAAAAGTAATGTTTTTAGAATAGTTAAGAAATATTCAAGGTTTTTTCTGTAACACTGTAGATACTGAAAAATCATTAAAAATTTATTCTACCCTTTCAGATGAGAATGTGACCCTATTTGATGCCTTTAATGCTATATGCCATGGAAAACGTGAACATTTAATTGATGTATGTATTATAACATCCTGGAAATAACATGAATATTTTATTGTTGATACCTATTCGTTTTTATGATTAGATGTATAGTTCCAGGAGGAATCTTTGTTGTCAGATGAAAAGCTAAAAGATTTAAATGAGAAGGATGAAAGTGAGCAAGGTTTAGATAGAGAGAATCTACCTAAACCCAAAGATGGTGCAAATATAGAGATAAGACCAAAAGATCTTATCTCTGGTGCAGTAGGTTCTGTAAATAATCCTTCTGAAAAAGAAAACTCAAACACTGAAACTATTTCTCAAAAAGATGTTAGGAAGAGACTTTTGCCACTTGATGAGACTCCCAGTAGTTCAGGGATTGAGAGAAGCACTCCAAGTTTTCCAGAAACAGCTTTTCAAAAACAAATGATTGCTGCTGCTCTTCATAAACGTAAAGTGAGAATTGAGGCGGGAAGCTCAAATGTAAATTCAAATCATCGAGAACGCCCTGAAAGCACAAAATATCTGTATGGTTTAACATGGGCATGTGTTCTTCTCTCTATGTGGACCTACTTTTGGCTTCTGCATGCTACTTATATACTTCTGCTAATTTATATAATTAAACACACAGGTATGTTAATTTTCTCATTTCTAATTTTTAAGTACTATGTTATCCACAGTATTATATTGACATGTTTTTACCATTTTAAAAATTTACCAGAATTGACCAATTAAAAATCTTCTGTTATGACTTTGAATTGTTGTGTTTACTTTTAACGTCTCAAATGTTGGCAATTTTTATGAAACTTACTTACTCAATAAAATTGACATGGTGATCCTGATTATTAGCAAGTTGAGTTCATATAAGATGTGTAACAATAGTTGATATTGTCATTCCATAATGTAGCACTATTGTAAGGAATAGAATAGTTAATGTTATGAAGAAAGAACTGTTACGAGTACATGTTTCATCCCAATTACACATGTTGCTATATTTGAACAACAGTGTCTCATTTAACTCTGATTCTTGTTGCAATCTTTTATTTCTCAAATCTCTTATTTTCAGGCCAATATTTTCATGTATGGCAAATGATTGAGGAACAGATAAAGAACATATGGGCTGTTATACACACTTGGTATTCTTCACGTCGTGAAGCTTTATTTCCGGTTCACATAACTGGATTTTTCAAGGTCTGTATGACATTGATATGTTTGAAGTTCTTTTGATGGATGAAAAGGAATGTGTTGACAGACTTTTGCTAGACATTGTTATCTGTTTAAAACAATATTAAATGAAGAGTCTGCTATCTATTTTTTTAACCATAACTTTTGCAAAGTATTCTGATTTAAATGATTCTGATTAAATGATGTTTTGAAGGATGTGATCTCCTCATGCTATCATGGTGATGACATTTGGATAATGGAACCCAAAGATATATTAAGTAATGTATTTTGCAATATTTTAACTGTGTAACATCACTAGCACCTAAACCAAACACTTGACTTTTTGAAATGGATATTCCTTAATTGATCAAATCTCAATTTGACGCCGTATGAAAGTGAAATGAACTTTTTAAAATTTTAAGTGGTACTTCATATGAAGTGCAGGATATTTTCAAAATTTCTTCAAAATTGCTCCAATGTTTTAAACTTGTGGTGCTACAGAGTGGCAGAGACCTTCTCGAAGTAAAGTTTTCTAATTTTTTAGCCCGGTATAGTTTTTCAGTCGTGCCCCCATCCTCTTCTCAGCTACCATCTATTACTACCCAAACATTGCTTTTCACATTTTCTCAATTTTTTGGCTTCTTAATGGTAGAAATGAAAAATTACTTTAAGAATATATTGGAGTAAAACCTCATCCTATATGGAAATTTTCGTTGAAAAAGTTGGAGTCGTTTTTATGAAAATGGCGTTTAAACCTTACTGTAAATGCAAAATCTGAAGCTTTTTGTCTTAGGAATCTATTGAGTTTTCAAGAAACTTCATTTAAAGTCCTTTGACGCACTTCCACTCTCAAATGCAATTACGTATGCAAATTTCTGGAACTGTGCATATTAGTGCTGTGAGAGATATTAAAAAAAAAAAAATTGTTTATATTTTTGAAAAATCAAAAGAATACGCCAAAAAGAACTATATGTCATATTAAACAGTGCAATTAGCTCTATTCTTTGGAAAAGTTTGAAGAAAAAATTTGGAGCTGTTTTTGGGACAATAATTTTTTAGCATTTCCAAATGTGCTATTTTTTGCATGCTATTTTTCGCTAATGCTATTTTTAGCATTTCCAAAAATGCTAATTTTCAGCTCGTTTTCATAGAAAACTTGAGAGGTTTCGAGAAATTTTATGTGACCTTATTTAAAGCATGTGTACTAGTAAATGCAATAATGTGAACAAATCACCACTTACATATATTAATGGGAGAAGCCAGTAAAAAAAATTACAGTTTTGTACATCTAAAAATAGGGCAAAATGCTGTTTATGCCATCTAATTGAATGTGTTTAACACTATCCCTACCAAAAGTTTAAAAAAAATTGGAGCCATTTTTGAGAAAATTTATTTTTGTTATTTTTTAAAATTGCACAAATTGCAATATTGCCCAAAAACTAGTAAAATTTTCAAAAGAATTAACATGAGCTTATTGAAAGAACTGATTATGAACAACAAATTTCATTTGAAGGAAAATTCTGTATCTTTAATTTTGTAGTTGTAGGAAGATGCCAGGTATAGATCAAACTTTTGAAATTTTCCAGATATCAGAGTTAACCCTCAAAATTGGACCTATGCCACCTTTGTAAGTGTTTTTTACTCAATTCTTACAAGAAATTGAAAGAGAAACTTTGGAACCTTTTTTGAGAAAATTTTGAAAATGTCCCAGGTCCTTCATGTAAAGTACCCCCAAATTTTAAAGAAGGTTTTTCAAAATTTCAAACAACTAGAGCTAGATGGACAGGGGTTTCTTCAATTAGGAGAAAATCCTACATATGGTTTAGGTGGTAGTAGTGTTCGCAGACAGATGGGTGGGCGTTTTGGCATCAATTGGTATCAAGGACTCACAAAATAGGGATTCTGGCTACACTACAGTGTTAGAAGTTTTTTTTTCTTAATTTAGCAACTGCATTTATCCACGTTTTCGATATCAGAGCCCAACAATGAATTTTTTTTGCCAAAAATCTGTTGTTTTTTCACGCTGCTTTATATACTTTCTTTATATCTTGTGTATTATTATGTATTTTCGTACGTACACAAGAAAGTAAAAATGTCATATTCAAATAATTCAAAGTACACTTGTAAATTGGTGAAATCAGGAGAGGTGACTCAAGGTGTAAACAAAAATCACTGCAGTGCCTCTGACTGGTAGGTCATAGATTTGAGTCCTGATGATGGTAGGATTGACACTAGCTAGAGAGCTAGGTCATATTCAGTCACCGTCTGGAGAAGAATTCAAGCTCTAATCAGTAGTTTCCTGAAGTTCCTCTATTCAATACTAAGTGAATGCCAGAACAGTTCCCTAACAAATGGGGCCGCCGACCACATGTGATCTTTCCTTTCCATTCCTTGTCCTGTCCTCACCTGTTATTTACACACATATGTACACTTACATACACTATTTCACATGCTGGGAGACCAGTTGGGAGCATAGAGCTTGTCTCGGCTGGGGCAGTGCCCAGCTAGTGGGAGAGACCTGGTTGGAGAAAACCCCACTACCCAACAGAAAGTTCGGTGCCATGAATTACCATCCAGTGGGGGGGACAATCACTACCACCTCCTGAGAAAAAGGCATGCACTACATTTATGGAACAAATGACCATAGCAGTTGATGGGCCCAGAATCCCTAATCAATCAATCATGTATGGTAAACGTCTCATTTCAATTTTTGAACATTGCAAAAGTTTTCTGGAAGCATTGCCGAACCTTGAAAATTATTGAAGCTCAATTTTTTCTCTTACTGAAAAATATTCATTGATAGCACTTTACATTTTCTTAATTTTTAGGTAGTGCGTGTACGTGTGTAATTTTTGCAAAGTAAATTTTTAATAAAAATGATGCTTATGTCTCATAATGTAGTGCATTGGGCTCTATCTGTTCAAAAAGTTAAAAGAAAAAAATTCAGAAGGTTATGAAAAAACTTGTGTATCTTCTGAAGATTACCACAGATTCACTTAAATTTATTTAAAAACAACAATTTTGAAAAAAAGTACACATTTTCATATTTAATTTTAAGAATAAATTTCATTAAGAAGGTAATCTCTTATCTTCAATAAGTTCAAACATTTTGAACTCTGCGATTTTCAAAAATTTTTAGGTTTTAATCAGAATCTTATCAAAGTCACTTTTATACCCATACTTAGTTGTATTCATTCCAAAAATTGAAAGAAAAAATTGGAGCTATTTTTGAGAAAATGTTTAAAATGTCTGAGGTTCTTTCTGTTAAGTACTCCCAAAAATTAAAAAAACATTTCAAATTCAAGGGGCGAGGGCATTAGGTCAAAGTGGAAATAAACATTTTTGTGAAAATTCTATGGACAGAGAATGTGCTAGTGTACAGGTAGAGAATGTGCTAGTGCTCTGGTAGACAGACAGATGTTTTGGGAGAAGAAGAAGAAAAAAGAAGGGGAAAAATCAACCTTTTTTTCAGAATCAGTGGCTCCAAAAATTGTATTTGCATCAAAATCTCGACATTGATTTTTTATGGCATTACATAACAATCTCTATTCTGTGTGAATGAAAAAGCACTTAATTTCTCATACACACATACCTGCAGTGCTTCAAAACCACTTAATTTTTTGTATTATCACTCCTTTCAAATATTCAGCTTTCAATTGAAAAATGTAACCGAAAATTACTTGATAACTAGTAATATTTCGAAAAAAAAGTATGTTACATGGTTTAAAGACCTAATATTGAATATATTAAATTAAGAAAGAACTCCGTAGTTTCTATATTGAAAGTGACAGGTTGAAAAGACTTTTGAATTTTGTCACCGTATAATTCAAAATTAAGCCAAAATTACTAATGTTTTGAAAAACACATATGTAAAATTAAGATCTGATATTGAGATATAGATTGCATTAAGAAAGAAATCTCTAGTGTCAGTATCAGAATTGGCAAAAGCCCCAATAACCTACTTGGGTTTTAAAAATAAATATAAAAAGTCATGAAAAATCCATCTCAATGTTTTAATGTTTCTTTAAAAATATTTGAAATAAAATAATAAACGTTTGAGTTAATGCACAGAAATATTCATTAAAAACTCAAATTTAATCCCCACAAAGATGTACAAACAAGTACAAAATAAAGTAAACTGACAATGAAACAAATTTCATTTGTGAGTATTGAGAAATCCAAAATTATCCCAACAAATACACAAAAATACAAAGAAAAGACGAGTACAAAATAATAGGGCATTTGCTTTTGAGTTTGTTAAATATTAATCAATGGTTATAATAATAATAATAATAATAATAATAATAATAATAATAATATATAATAATAATAATAATAATAATAATAATAATGATAATAATGATAATAGTAATAGTAGTAGTAGTAATAATAGTAATAATAACAGTACATGATAAAAATTATGGTAACAACTACATATGATTTAACAAAATTAGTATATTCCTTGTTTAAATCTTGAAATGTTGAGGAGGAGGAGGCAGGTTACGGCCAGGTTTTTTCTGTTTCTACACCTAGTCCTACTGCAGCACCTGAAATCACATTGCACATATTAGTCATTGAGGTATTCCTGAATGCTATTAAAACGTTTTTCCCCAAGGAAGTGTTTGAGTTTATTCTTGAAGTTGTGTAAGCCTGTCGTGTTTCTCAGATGTATTGGTAATTTGTTGAAGAATTGGATTCCTGAAGAGAATATATCCTTTTGGTATAATGTGTTGGTTAAGGTTATTTTTTAATTTTAAATTTTATGTTTTGTATAGGTAATTTTCTTTACAAACATGATAACTTCATAAATAAATATACAAGGCAGTGCGAGTATGTTAATTTTTTTAAATTGAGGTCTGCAGGATTCTGTTCATTTTGTATTTGTTATTGTTCGAATGATTCTCTTTTGTATTTTGAATGTTTTCTTAGCCTCCGGTGCTTGGCCCCATATTATTATTCTGTATTTGAGAATAGAGTGCTCATTTGCGAAGTACACTGTTTGCGCTGTCTTGTTGGTGCTGTTTCTTATTATTATTCTAGGAGCATAATTAAGTTTGCTCAATTTTGAATTAATATCTTCTAGGTGTGAGTTCCATTTGAGGTTGGATTGTATGGTGATTCCAAGAAATTTTGTTTTCTGTGCTTGGGTGATGCTGTTTCCTTCTAATATTAAATTTGGTGAGTTTTTTTTTTCTTGCTTTTGTGATCAGTGATAATGTTACAGTGTATCAAGTAGCTTATTAACCTTTCATAGAAGAGTTTTTCTAATATTTTTGAAAAACCTGACAAGAGTGAAATTGATCTATAATTCATTATATCTTGTTTGTTAATTTTTTTATGTTTAGGTTTAATTACTGCAGTTTTAAATATGTTTGGGAATGAGCCATGAGTTAGTGATTGGTTGTATACCTAAATTTGTCAATGGTTTGATGATATATGGAGCAATCTTTTTTATTAAGAAGTCTTGAATGTTGTCTATCCCAGCAGATAGTTTATTTTGCATTTTGTTTATAATTTGAAGTATTTCCTTCTCTGTTGTTTCTGTGATGTACATGTTAGAAAGCGTGTTTTTGAAGAAAGGTGGTGATTGCTCAGGTGTAATGTTTGGTTTTCTTATTTGTAGAAGTCTACCAGCAATTTCAGAGAAGCGTTTGTTGAATATACTGGCTGTTTCATTAGGGTTTATTATTCTTCTGTGTTCATGGTCTAGTTCAATATTTTGTGTTTGGTTATTTGCTGGTAATGGTTTTTTTAACAATATTCCACGTAGCATTTGTTTTATTTTTGAATTTTTTATGTACTCATCATTTGACAATTGTTTGGCCTTTATCATAACTTTTTTAAGTATGGCAGAATATTGCTTATAGTAGTTGGCTATTTGATGATTCAAGAGTGATATTTTGAGTGTTAAAGCTTTTTTCTTCTTTCACAATAAATTTTAATACCTTTTGTTATCCATGCTTTGCTGTTTTGTGTAATGAATTGTGTATTGAATTATATATGTAGTTAAATAACAGGTTGTAATCAAATAGTCTAGTACAAAAACTATACATCTCATGCAATATCAATTACATTGGGTGTACCACAGGTTTCTCATATGGGTCCTTGGCTATTTTTGATATTTATTAATGACATAATTAATATATTAAAAAGCACCTTTCAGTTTATGTGTTGATGATTGTAAGTTTTGGAAAGTAATATCTGACAAAAGTGATGCTGTATGTCTGCAGCATGACTTTAATAGTTTTGTACAGTGGTGTCAAGAAAATTATATTAATTTGAATCTAAATGAATGCAAGTTGCTTTGTTGTAATCAGGAGCGCAATGTTATTTGAACAAACTATATTACTGATAGATCAAACTTGGAGAGTATTTCTGAAATTAAAGATTTGGGTATTATTATTAATTTTTAAAAAAATCCAAATTTACTTTATTAAATGTCTTTCAATATTATTTAACTCATTAGTTAAATATAAACTTGTGTATTGTTCTTCAATAGTCTCTCCTAGTACTATCAAATGAAAAGAATTGAAACGGTTCAGCACATATTTTTCTCTTATGCAGCGTATAAGGCTAATCTTGAAAATCCCAGATATAGTCATAACTACTTAGTAATTGCTAAATTATTGAATATACCATCATTGGAATCTGCAATATTGACAAATGACATACTCTTTATGTATATACTTCTTTCAAGGTTGGTTGATTGTGCTGCATTGAGGAATCTATGTGCCGAATATTCAAATCCATGTAATATTAGAAATGTTAAGTTACTTCAAGAAATTTTTTATAGGTCTCAATTTATGTATGTCTCTGCAATTCCTGGACTTGCTAGAATTGTAAATGATAATATGACAAGTGGCGATTTGAGTTTTAATCTACACTAACTTTCTAAAACTATTAAACATCATTTATTTAATTATTGCTAAATTTATTTCATTTTGTATCCTGGTTAAAAAAATTAATTCAATAATTGACATTACTGTTTTGTCTCTTACTTTGTAATTGTTATTGCAATGCTTGTACTGGAGCTTCTAATATGAACAGTTATCATGTGTGTATTGGGCTACTAAGCCTATTGTATCTTTTTCAAAGTAAATTAAAATAAGTAAAAACTAAATAAAAGAACTGAATCTCCCATGCTAATGAAAACTCATAATTTTAAAATCTTCCGCCATTTTATGTGTATATTTTGTTTTTGTTTTCTAAAATATTTAATATTTTTAATATTTATTTTAGCTTGCTACACAAATGAATGGGGTGATGATGGAAATATTGAAAGATTCTGTGAACATGGCTTGTTGCACTATTGTCATTCTGGGAGTGATATGTGCTATAATTTCCACCATTGTTTTCTTAACTGTTCAGGTAATATTTGTCATTAACTTTTGAATTGATTGTATAACAGAAAGATACGATATTGAGCTAAATCAATTCCAGGTATACTCTGAAGGTATTCACATGCTCCAAGTGGGAAGTAGTATTCTCAATAGTACATACATGAGAAACACCAAACTAATGGATGGTTGGCAGTCTCAGTTAGATTCTATTGTTAATGATGCATATTCATATGGTCGACAAGGCATATCTTCTGGTGTATGTATGAAATTTTAATTTTTTTTCTGCTTATCTTTCAATATTTACTCTTATAAGATAAAGTTGAAAATGTTATTTATTTATAATTTATTTATTAATTAATATTATATGTTGATATTTTATATTCAAATACTCTATTCTACTTATGAGAAAGCTTATTCTAATACTTTTCTCTGAGAGTAAAAAATAATATCTAATAAAATTTTTTTTTTTTTTTGTTTGTTTGTTTTATTTTTTTTATGCAAATTGTAGATTGTGCTAGGAGTTATTTGAGTAAATATTGATTATAATGAAGTAGTTTGCTTGAATTAAGTAATAGTGCAACAGAGTTTTAAAAAAATGATTCCATTTCCTACATATGTTCTGGGAATCTCAAGTTCTTTGCTTAAAAAAGGAAAACATTATTTTTAACAAGTTGCCTACTTAAGTCATTTTGAGAACCTATTTCACCAATTGTCAAGAAAAATGTAGCTACTTTTTAAAGAAATTGATCAGCACTAGAAATTGATCATTATTTCATTAATTTGACTTGCTCTTTATGGTCTAACACTTCAATTTGAGAAGAAAAGATAAAAATGTTGTAGAAATGATACCATTTTCACTAAAAATAAAAATTACATTTTCCAACATAATTATAAAATATTAGATTTTATTAAATTTACAAAATACCTTTTAATTGAGACCACTGCCACAACTTGCTCAATAGAAGCCACAAACTCCTGACTAGTGCCCTAATGCAATAATACTGTAACGTACATGGCGAAACTATCTTTGCAAAACACTCATGAAAAGAGCAGGGGACCAGAAAATATAAATTATTGTCATAAATGTCATCATGAACATTGAAAATATACATTTACAAATACAAGTAAATTCTGAGTGATTTCATACATCTACAAATGCTAAAAGGAATAAGAGTATTTTGAAGCTGCATGAATAATATTTTGAGCACAATTTGTTGTTTATAGGAATCCTTGAATATATATTTATCAATTACATATGTGAAATTTGTAACTGAAAAATTGGGTTGAGCTGACTTGTTTAAAATATTACTGTGAGACCAAATGGACCTGTGGAAAATTTTAATTTGAGTCAATTTGTTAGACCATGGTCCAACATGGCAGTAAAAATGTTGTTTTCATTTTTATGGAATCATATAGTTATTGTTTTTAACTTCTGTGTAAGTTTCAGAATTAATGTTCAGGAGAAAATTTAAATGAGGATTATAATATTAAAGTTATAGTCCATGATAAGCTGAATATTCTGCCGTTGTGAAATAGGTGATTTATCAATACTTGTAGAATACTGCCTTTCTCTTCAGGTTCATCACTGGCTGAAAGATGTAGATCCAGCAAAAGCATCTCAGTTAGAGGAACAAGTTTTGCAACTATGGGACAGAATTTATCAGGCTTGGATGACTTCAAACAATGCAGCTATTGGCCCGAAAGTTACAACAAGTGCAATTTATGCCAGTTTTGATAGTTTAGTGGAAGATGTACAAAAGACACCAGGTGAGTTGTAACTGAAATTATTTGTAAATTGTAAGTATCAAGATTGTGGCAGTTTTTTTATTTACAGCACTTGCTCAAAAATAAATCATGTTCTGGAATATACATGACTTTCTATGAATTGAAATGATGAGAAATATTTTTTGTCTTATTTGTAGAGCTTCTTAATATGGCAGGAATTATGGCCTTTCTTCAAGACAATGTGGGAACTTTGGTTACAGTCTTTGACTCTCTTTGGATCATTTTGAAAGGCAATATAACCCTTTTTATGGATTCATTTTTGGCCATTATTATGATTGTTTTTGGAAGTGGTACTGCTGTTATTAACTTTTTTCTGAATTTGGTGAGGTTTTTAAATTTATCTTGAGTTACCATTCATATAAAATGCTCATTTCACTGACACAGCCTTTGTTTTCTTACGCTTTTCAGATAGTATTCTTTACAGCTCTTTTTTATCTTTTAGCTTCTAGTAATGAAATGTATAAACCAGTAGATCTAATTACAAAATATAGCCCCAACAGTGGTAAGAGATTTGCTGTGGCATTAGAGGATGCCATAGCTAGTGTGTTCCATGCATCCATAAAGCGTGCCATTATATATGGTTTATGGACTTGGCTTATTCACAATCTCTTTCAAGTCAAGCTTGTGTATATACCTTCAGGTATGTGGTGACTAATTACCTATTTTTTATATACCTTGAATATTATATTTTAAAGTTTCAAATCAAGCATTAGTTCTATAGCAGTTCAGAAATGTAATAATTTTTATTTCTTCCTGGCAAGCAACTTAACATTAGAAATAAATTTTAATTCAAAATTTGTATTTTAATGCATGATTTTTTTCTGCAAACTAATTTAAAAATTTTTCAGTTCTTGCAGCTATGTTAGGTGCAATTCCAGTCATGCCTGTATACTTACCTAGTGCACCAGCTGTTTTGGAATTATATTTCCAAGACTGCACTTTTTATGCTGTGCTACTTTCTATAATTCAAGTAGTGTCTGCTTCTACAATTGATAGCACAATTTATAAAGAAATCAAAGGGTGAGTTTAAATTTTAAAAAATCTAACCCAAAATATTAAATTTATCACAGTCTGAAGTTCAAGCCCTTGGAAATTATTCCATTGATTCTCTCTTCCAATCTGGGGTACACTGTAAAGTGTACTTCCCATCTGAAGGGCCCATCCCAAATATTTTCTATACTGTTTAACATGTTGAGAAGGCTTAGTGACCAAATGGTAAATGATGTAGGGGTTTATAGGGTTTATTAGCATTTCGGCAGCATTTTTTATGTGAAAGTCTTTAATCTTCTTTTGACGTGTAAGTAACTTCATGAAAAAGTGTAAGTAACTAAATCTTAGATCTGTTAATGCCGATCCAAAAATGGTTAAAAATGGCTGCATTATAAACGACCTTCCTTGTTACAAGAAATTATACATAAAATGACATCAAATGTCATTTACAGTTTATGGCATGAATACTTGCATCATTCCCCAAGAATTGTACATGCCTCTATTAAATACTTTAGTTAATTATAAATCCAAAACGTACTTTATTATTATTATTATTATTATTATTATTATTATTATTATTATTATTATTATTATTGTTGTTGTTGTTGTTATCATCATCATCATCATCATCATCATCATCATCACCACCACCGCCATTAATGTCCTGGATTTTTGTTTGTACTTGCAGCGGTGGTCACCCATATTTGACAGCCTTATCCATTGCTGGTGGAATGTTTTGGTTGGGCCCAGAAGGCGTGATAATGGGGCCTTTATTATTATGTGCACTTTTTGTAGCTGTTAACATGTCTACATACATACTTCAAGACAATGAATCCGAGCAAGAACTTCAGGAACAAATGAAACATCTCAGTGAATTAAGTCGATTGACTCAACTTCGTAAGTCTGTATCATAACTGAAGGTATTTTTATCTATCTTTTGATAGAAAACAAAGATGAAAATGTATCTTTGATGTCCAAATGTCACTTTGATGTCAAGAATATTGATTTATTAGAATTGTGGTGTGATAATTTATGCATTTGTCTGCATTTATTGATGAATTTTGTTGGTCATGCATAGCAAATTAATCATTCTTAAACTAAAGCTTTACATAATGTAACACAAAATCCATTTTGCATGTTTTTACACCTAATTACAGAGTTTATATTCTATTTTAAAGTTTATTTAACATTTATGTTGTAAGATTTTTATTTGTGAAAGTATATATGTCAACTAATTGAACAGAAAATCTCTCTATAATCAAAATCTACCATTCAAAGGGAGAATTATTAGACCTTTCCTTTAGTTTTTTTTTTTTCTTTCTTTTCAACATAGGGTTTCTGTATATATTAATGTTGCCTCAAGGTTAGGATGACTTCATAGGCCTCATTTTAACAAATAGTGGATGGCTTGTTGCTTTAATGAAATTTTCACTAGTGACAAGTTCTTTAAATGATGAAAGTCTACCCAAAATATGAAATGAAAAAGAAGTGATATACCGAGTCATTCGTATGATTCTTTAATATCTGCATTAACTATAATGTGCTAAAGTAGAAAGTATAATAATTGCATTATAATAAAAAATAAAGTACTAAGATGAAGGAGTTCCAGTGTGCTTCTTTATTTTGTGCAGTAAGAATCGAGATTTGAATTGACATGTGATGAATAGTAAGCAGTATTAAGAATTAGTTCGACCTATTTTAATTCTTGTATTAATTTTGATTATTTTTCTTTCGTTTATTTATTGCTTGTGAATTTGTTTTGTTTGTTTCATGGTGAAAAATATTACATGATTCAATAAATGAGGCATTTGCATATAAATAACAGTATCTGACATTTCATTATTGTAGGAAAATGCAAATTATTCCTTGGTTTTCACAAAATGTGCTGCACAAACCACAATGTACAAGTTATTTATTATTGCTATTTGCTCTGTGTTCTTGAATTCATTAGGGATATAAGAGAGCTAGTTCCTCTCCATAATAAAGAGTTAATAATGTTTATTTATCCAGAATGTCAGATACTATTATTGTCATCCAAATGCCTCCAATATAGATTTGAAAAACACAATTTGACAAATTTAGCCAATTATTTCAATTTACAAGCTCATTTTTCAAGATAAACATTGTAGATAGTATGCAATATTGTGCCTGTGTTATTTTACAGTATTGGTAGGCCTACTGATTATAAAGAGATTGGTTGTTCAACTTTGCAAAGCAATGCAATAACTGAATGCTTCATTGTGGGCAAATAGTCATGATTTTGAATTATTATTGAAAAGGCTGTGGCTTAGTTGTAAACAGATAAAATTTGTACTTTATAAAAAGGATGTATATAAGGTTTTACATGTATACGTATGTGTGTGCTTGGTGATTGTATATTAGGTTGCATCCATGTTTATATGTATGCTTGTGTATGTATGAAATGCCTGTGATAAGAAATCTGCTTGTTTATTAGGAAAAACAATTAATTTGGTTTTGTTTGTAATATTCTTTTTTCCAAATTTCTCGTCATATTTTCATTACTGTGTTCATGAAGGAAATAACTTGACTTTGGAAAAAGTTTCATGGTGTTAAATGAATTGTTACTCTGATAGTTCTTCCATGTTAATTTTGTGAGGTGACAAAAGTAATTTTTATAGTTTCCTTGGAAAAATGTTCTTGTGTCGGTTAACTTTTTGGAAAGTTTCATAATGTGATAGTTCACTAACCCTTGAGATGTTTTTGAAACAAGTTGTGAGAGCAAAGCATGAGGTGGATTTCTCTTTAATCAATTTTTTGATATGAAAACTACAATCCTTAAAGACAGCTAATGGAGCTAAAGGAAATTTAAATTGTGAATAATGAGATGTGTGACAAACGGTTAGAACCCCCCCACACACACACACACACACATACAATCAGTAATTTCCAGGAAGTGTGTTTCACCCCATCACCTATACTACTTAATGAGTGTGAAGTCTGGTTAAAAATATATGTTGGTGTGCATCTGGAAGGTCTTTCTTTATACACATGCAACAAAGATATTGTCTTGACAATGATTGATACCTGTTTTTATAATGTACACAATAAGCCATGCTTTTATAATTTGGGAATACCCTAGATTTTTCATTGCAAAATTATAATTTAAATGCTTTCCATCTCCTGCTTTTCTGCAGCATCTTATTTTCAAGACTTTCTGTATAGAGTGTTTACTTTGCTCTGATGAATATTCTGCATTAGTTGTTAAATGCCATTTGGCAAGACTTGGTATATCGCCAGTATTGACACACCCCAGGCAGAAGACCATTCAAGGTCATTTTGGGGGAAGGATTTAAAGATCTGAAACATCTTTGAGGAAAAAAAGTACTTCTACACTAGAATGAATGCAGTGTAAGAATTGAGTTATTGCACTCTTCTAGAACAAGAATGTGGTTAATTGCATTTTTAAGTAGAAAAAAAATTTAATTATAATTCCATATTGTAACAATTTTATACCTGGAGTGTGATGTGTGCGATGTTATTAACTTGATGAACATAAAGAGCCTAAGAGTTTGTGAGATCTGGAATGTCCAAAATGGATATCACATTCAGAGCAATGTTGATGTTTTGACCTCTACTTTCTTAATTACAATCAGAGAATCCAGTCTGTCTGGAATGGCCACTTTATTTCAGTGCATCTCAACTTCAAGTCTACAGAATGTTAGTGGAATTACATTGTCCTGGAGCAGGACTTTCCTCAAACAGCCCACATATCATTGACTTTGTGTGTTCATTGTAAAATATTCATGAAAAGTTTTTAGTGATGAAAATATAAATCCACATTATATAATTGGATAATTATTCTATATCTGGATATTTTTTTAATTGATTATGGTTCAAATAAATGTTATTCCGTCAATACCTTTACAAACTCTGTTTTTCACATTGCTGTTTGTTAAAAAAACAAGATAAATATATCTGGGGCAACATGCCAAAATCAGTTAACTCCTCTTTCATTGATTTCAAAATATTTCCATGTAAAGTTTCAAAAATGAGTTTATAATTTTCATGAATAAAGTTGTTGAATATCTTTTTGGCTTCAGAATGTAGTAAAATTTAATGACTATTTGGCTTTTATCTCCCACCCCCCCCCAAGAAATGTATACCAATTCTTAACTGGTTTCAGAATGTCAATATCTGTTAAATGATTTTGTCATTTTATTTACAAAAATGCATTTAAAAAATTGATGTAAGTTACAAATTATAAAAATCAAAATAAAACCAATTCATAAAAATAATTATAAATTGTTTCATATTTGTTGATAGCAGATTTTGGCATGCAAATGTGAGGTTAGGGATTTGTACTTACTACATACACTTAGCAAATAAGTATTGTAACATAATTCATTTATACAATGAAAATTTAGATGAATGAATTAATATTCTATATATTATGCAATTTTCCCAAAATGTTTTGGCATTTGCAACCGGTATAATGATTTTATCATTCCTATAATTTATTGTCTAGATTCAAGGTATTGTTATGAAATTAATCAAATCAATGGACAAAGTTTCATGTATTTTGGTAAGATAATTGAAACATATAACTATTTTTGATAAGGAAATATTTACTTTGCCTTTAAAAAGAAAATTTGTATCCAAGTTATGTTGGTGATGTGATTAATTTATTCTCAAATTATTTGATTAATTTATGTTGAACTTTGTATCTTACATTTTGTAGAAAATTCACAAATTGTCTTTCCTTTGCACTAAAAATACCTGAAGGAGAATAAATAATATTGGCAAGAATCTCTGATAAGTTTGTAAATCTTTTTTAAAAGTTTTTTCATCATTTCTTTTCTATGTAGTGTGATTTTGGTCCATAAAATAAGATAACTAATGCTAGGCAAGGAATGAAATGAAGTTACTTTTATTGTGGAAATCAAATTAAAAGTTAATCTAAGCTCAATATTTTTGATAAACATTCTTTCTTTCCATTATAATAACCCAAAGAACCATAAATTTTTACCTGGGTAAATCATATATTTATGTTATCATATATATATCGGACATTTCTTTAAAATCATGTAAGGTTTGTAGTGTGAAATAATTAATTTTGTAAGCCTGCATGAATTGCATTATTTTATTTCAATTCCTAAATTATGACTGGTGCTTAAATTTAAGAGTCATATGTATTTGTGTATTGTTTTACAATTGAACATAATCTCATTTTTAGGAATTTTATAAATAATTATTTTACATAATTCATTTTTATATAATTTCTTTTATTTTATTACAATGTCAATATGAAGGTACTAACTTATTTTTTATATCAAAATTTAAAGTTACATTATATTAGTACAAGGAGGTACTACACAAAAGTAATAAGAGTTCAATTAAACAAACGTGATGTAATACTTGCTATGCATGAACTTTAATGCGAAAATATTCAAAGAAATTTACCATTCATTCTTAATGTTTATTCCTAGCTAATTGAGATGCAAAATAGAGTACTTTCCTTTTCCAGCAGGAGCTATTTCCAAGGAAATATTATGGAGAGAGTCAAAAGTACCTACAAATTCACATTTAACATGAATATTTTAATTGAGGCAAGAAAGGACTAATTACATTTCAATAACTGAAACCAACACAAAAGTGGTACAAATTAATTACCAATGATTGAATGATTTTAAGTCACTTTTTTGATATAGGGAATTATTACAAATGTACAAATGTCTGGAAGACATCCAACTGTCATATAATGTATTTCTCACTTTTCATTAAAGATGTTATTAATTGTCTTTTTTTTAATTAACCTTTTTTTTTTTTTTTTGGGTTTTAAAGTTCTATGTACATTCTGTGTATCTTTGGAAAGAATTCACTTGAGTTGTGTAGATTATTGAAAGTGAATTATTAATGTGCAATTAAATTATAAAAACTTTGCTAACTAAAAATGGAGAAATTCATTTTAACAAGACAGTTTTTGATGTGTGATGAATGATGGTTTTTCATCATTGTATTGTGACTGATTCAGTAACATACATACAGCAGCTAATTGCAAGTAAAGTGTAACAGTGCAATGGTGATTTATATACTTCTTGTGTATTGGCCTTAACCTTTCAACGCGGAATGTTATCTTGAGATGGCACATTTGTTTCACTTCTGCTTGTGGAAATCTATTCCCATGATGATTTTTCCTTCACCTGTATTGGAATTCCATCATGCCCAACCTGTGGATCCATATTGTAGGTTTAAGTAGGCTGTATTATTCCTCTCTTCATGAGTTTTCAGTCTTGTTATTCTTTGCAATGGAAGACATTGTAGATAATATTGAATATGTTACCTGTTTGTTTAAAGCAATTGCCCTGTAAAATGGAAATACGAGGACTAAAATGTAAAAACAAAATATTATAAGTTTTGCCAATCTGTTAGCAGAATGCTATTTCTAAGAATAAATGCCGCTGATAAAGTTAAAAAATGAAAGTACAATACCTGATCACTTTTTGCACAAATTTTTTTAACTTGTACATTTGGTTTGATTTGGATGTGTTTTGAGTATTGGATATGTATTAGAAAAACTGAAAACTTGCATTTATGTCTTGCTCCCATTTTAAAATGAATTGTCAACTTCATTAGATATTAAACAAGATATTGCATTGTAGTGGCTTTTTGCCAGACAGTGGGGCCTTAAAAAAAAAACACACAAGAAATTGAATCATGACAGTGTGAAATAAGTTACTGACTATACATAAACTGTGTCTAAATCTTTAAATGCTCTGGGAAAGTGCAATTGGCCACCTTTTCAGGGCGTGTAAAATATTCAGTTCCAACCAAGAAATTTTATTTCTCAGATTTAGCAAACCATTTTTGCTCTGAAAACATGATTTTCCCTTGAATGTTTTATAATGTTTGCAGGCCTACAAGCATTAGAAACAAAAGAAGGATGAAATTTGCTTGTAGAGAAATTCATAGCAATCTCTCAATTCATAGCTTGTAGAGAAATTCAAGTGCATCAATTACTATAGGCACAGAGATGTATGTGAAAAACCTGTACAGTACCCAGGCGTAGTGTAGCAAGAACGTTTTTTGGCAGTAAACGTGTTAATTTCTAATGTTACTTTTCATATCTTGGGCTATAATATATTACTAACAGTGCTTCGTCAATTTTTAATCATTGGGGTTTTTCAGCATATTTGCTGAAATTACAAAAAATTGAATGTTATGCCATTATTTTACATTCTGGCTAGACTTTTGGTAGGAAGTGGAAATGATTGGTTTGCACTGAAATTCAAATATTTTTTTATTAAATTCTTATAATTTTACTTTTTTTTGTTTCTTTTGAAGAAAAATTTTGGAGCCATTATTGAATTATGAAATATTTTATACAAATGTATGAAGCATTATAAAAGTAGCAAAAGAAATGATAAAATGATAAAAATAGGTTTTTGACTGAGTGCTTACAGAATGTATTCAGGAAAGGATGTGCAAGTTCACAAAAGTATCATATTTGCATTAATGGCAAAAACAGGTCTCTCAAGACAACATTGCACCAGTTTTTCCCAATGTATATTTGCTTCAGTTTTGTCACAGCTGTGCAATTTGATAAAATTTAACTTTTAAATAATGTATTAATGTTTCAGATATTTTAAATGTCTTGTTGTTGATTTTCTAGCATTATGTGTGTAATTGTTTAGAATGTACATTCATTCACAAAATAATATTTATCAAAATGATAATTTATAATCTTATTAATTTAAAAACAAAGCAGGCATGTGTAAGGATAACCTTTGTTAACTAGCTTATAGTTACCATTTAATTTTGCTTACTTGTTATGTGTCATTGATGTCAAAAAGGTTTTTATGCATTTTTATTGGTACTGTGAGGTAAAGTTGTAAGTGGTGTAAATGGCTAAATAAAACATTTGCTTGCTTTTTACTTCAGTAAAGATAAAAAAAAATATTTTCAATGTTATTATTTAAAAAAGTAGTTCAAAGCAGATTAACCTCCAATTAAACAACCATAACTTGCATAAGTTACCTGGCAATGCTCAGACATTTATTTATGACTAGGGCTGTGAGTTTATATTTTTTCCACTGTTAACTAAAGCATCCCGTTGCAAGAAAATTTACATAGATAATTTGAATCAATTTAAGCTATTTCTATTTTGCATATTTCTGCAAATAAACTATAAATGATTATTTTCGCATATGTGGATCTTATGTTCAAATTTTTCTGCCTATTCGCCCTTCCTTGGTAGAAAATTATCAGAAGACTAACATTAACTTATCAGTTGCTGACTTTTCAGACAAAAAAAAAGTATTCTTGTGGGATGTGATGAGTTCTGTATCTGCCCACGAGTCGAGACACTGACAACTGGAAGTTGCTATTCCTGCAGCGCTTCCCTAGTTCCCATTTATAAGTGAAACACGTTTCGCCATGGTTTTATAATTTAAAGTGAGTTGAGAGAAATGAACATTAAAAGCTTCTCAAATTATTTTCTGTATTTTCCTCATTGTTTTGGCACCTCCTGTAATTTTTGAATGGTTGAAATTATTGCAATGCAGATTTTATGAAAGTGCATGATACTTATATACTATATATAGAGACACACACACCTGTGATAGAGCCATCGCCAGGGTGCGACCTCGCGCGGGCGTATTGTGCGTGTCGGTTTGTGCCGTTCCCATGGGAAGATTCTGGTTTTCTTGGTCACAAAAACTGCCCACACCCCTTTTTCTTTGAATCCTGGTTACCCACACTTTCCCTTCGACCACCTTGGTTAAGAAGGAACTAAGAGATGTTCCAGTTAGAAATACAGAATACAGCTAGTTATGTTTCACTTATGAGTTTTTATGTGACGTTAAATTTCGAAATGCAAGAAGGACGAACACGATACAAGGGGTGTTCGTAGTTTGCACAATCTCATGTAGTTTTCTTTAAGAATTTGTTGAAGAGCTGAGTTCAGCTCAGAGTCAACATTGACACTGTCAGTGACTCTGACCGGGAGTAAGGTACTATAAAGAGTTTGTAGAGCCCTAGCCGGGAGGTCCTGGGTTCGAGTCACGGCTAGGTCGAGAGACTAGTCGCGAGGTTAGAGGTTTTCCAGGCTTGGGCGATGCCCGATTGGGGAAGATACACGGAGACGGAAATCCCCGCAAGCCGAGGTGTGGGTCAGCACCGGATCTTACCATCCAGCAGGGGAGGGACTCTCCCACTTCCCAGAAAAATGCTTACTACCTAACGGCCCTAACGACCACAGCAGTTGACTATGCAAAAACATTCAATCCTGTATTATAGTATATCTTTTATATTTGTAGTCGCTAAACCTTGTCGTTGATACAACTTTAAATAAAAGAAATTAAAAAAAAAAAACATTTCACATATAATAACCGAACATCAAAAATAAATTGAGAAACATTTCTAACATTAACGAGATGTTAATAATCGAGTGGGAAGTTGGAGCAAATTCCTGATTCACATTAAACCAGGCGCGGCTCATCATTAAAGGCTGTAAGGCGGAGCTTTTCCTGTAGTAATCGTCGCCCGAAAGAAATTTAAAATTATATTTATAAATGTATTTATTAATATATTTATAAATGTATTTATTAATTTTCTGAATTACATAATGTAAGTCATATCAAAATTTTTGTTTGTGAGTTCGATAACTAGTCAGTAACGCATTTGAAGCTGTTCAGGGAAGGCAAAAGCGTTAGGCTCCTACTTCATGGCACAGAATGGCTCAGACTTTCTCGTAATATAGTTTTATTTCCTAGGTGTGGTCTGGATTTAAGGTTTTGCTCCATTATCAGACCAGCTGCTATCTATCGTCGCCCAAAGTACATTTTTTTTACATTATCTCAACTTTTTGCTTTCCCAGTTACTACTGGGAAACTGAATTATTACTTCAAGAATATTACAGAAGAGTAAAAAACCCGTCCTAAATAGAAACTTTCAGAGAAAAATTTGAAGCGGTTTTTAAGAAAATAACGATTAACCATTACTGTAAACGCGAAATTTGAAGCTCTTTTTCATAGGAATCTATTGAGTTTTCGAAAAAGTTCATTTGAAATCATTTTAAGCACTGTCACTCACAGTTGTAATGCATACAAATCGATGAAAATCGATGAAAATGGATGACGGAATGATGGAATTAACGGAGAGAGGTATTTGAAAAAAATTACATTTGTGTGATTTTTGAAAAAACAAAAGAATACCCCACAATGAACGTCATAAAATTGAAGAAAAATTTGGAGCCATTTTTGAGAAAATGGCGTTTGAACGTTCTGAAAATGCGAATTTTGAGCTCATTTGTACAGAAAACTGTTGAGTTTTCGAAAAACTTTAATTGACATTATTTAAAGCACATGTACTCATAAATATAATAATGTGAAGAAATTGCCTTTAATGTAAATATTACCGACATGAGAGACAAGTCAAAATAATCACGTGTTTGTAATTTGTGAAAAACCAAAAGAATAGAGCTATATAGCGCTTATGTTATGGTATAGGGTTCGTTTGGAACTAATTCTACCAAAAATTTAAAGAAAACATTTGGAGCTGTTTTTAAGAAAATCTTGTTTTTGTAATTTTTTAAAATTGCCAATATTGCACACCCTATTGCACGGAAACGACTAATTGTTTTTTTAAGAATTGACATGACGGTTCTGAAATAACTATTAATGGAAAACAAATTTTATTTGAAGGAAAAATCTCTGTCTTCAATTTCGTAGTTGTAGGAAGACTCCGAAAAAATCAAATTTAGACAATTTTCAGAAATTCGGAGTTAATCGTGAAAATCGGACCTATGCCAGTTTATAAGTGTATTTTACTCTATACGTACAAGAAACTTAAAGAAAAAATTTGGAACAGTTTCTGAGAAAATGTTTAAAATGTCCGGGGAGCTTCATGTAAAGCACCCCCGATTTTTAAAGAATGTTTTTCAAAATCTCAAAGTTTCAACTAGAGCCAGATGGATGGGGGTTTCTTCAATTTGGAAAAGCTCGTACGTGTGATTTAGGCGCTAGTACTGTTCACAGACGGACGGACGGACGTTTTGAGAAAAAAAACACACTTTTTCGGTATCAGAGGACCCCAAAACGTGTATTTCCGTTGAAATCTCGAAATCGAGTTTCCGCAGAATTACATTACTTACTCTATACTACGTATTTACTCCGTATATGCGTATGTATACGAGAAAGTAAAATTAGGAAGGGGAATAGGCATTATAGTTGACAATAGGCAGGCACTTAGGAAGTAAAAACTTAAAAATAGGAAGGGACATGGGCATTATGGTTGAATAATATTAAAATTTATACATAATACGTAAAGAATGAACACAATTCCCTAAAATATTGAATTTCTTCGATTGTCAAAACATATTGCGTAATTAGATACTATTTCCTAAGAGATGCATCTTGTGGAATTTCATATTTTGTAAATTGTGTTAGTTGAACTGATTAAATGTTGGATTTTCAAGTTTTGAAAATGGAATGTTTGCGGCATGGCACTAGACAGTGCTGAAATTATTTCTTGTCTTCATCGTTTGACTGCACTTGCTGAAGAAGATTTGAATAGTTTTTCTCACTTTTTCGCATTTTTTGCATGAGTTGCAGTATTTTCATGTTGTAAGAAATATTTTTAACATTATTATAGGCCATTATTTTGCATTTTTGTCGATTTCGACTAATAAGTCATTTTTACATCTTTCCGTAATTTTCAATGCATTTAATGCTGATTTAATAGATTTTAATGTCATTTTAATGGTACTTGCCTCAAATAATATTTACGAGATGCAACAAATGTTCTTCACAGAATTATTCAGTAGCCTATTCAATTTGTTCGCTTAGAAATCGTTTTGACAGTCGTTGTGAGTGTGTAATTCTTGTGACATATATCAGTGCCATTGGGGGTTCGGCCGACTTCGGGATAACTAATGACAGAGATTTCCTGATAAAGAAAATCCAAACCAGAAGTTTCAAGCGGAGTTCACTCGAACGATTGGAAGAAGTCTCGAGTACATCAGTAACGTATCCAACAGCTTGAGTTGTTCATCCGAACTGGTTTTGATAAGATTTTGTACGTCATTTTTCTTTGGTTTTAGGGCATTTTTAAAGCATTTTAAGAGCATTTTAAGAGCATTTTATTGCTCTTAAAAGATCCTTCACGCGCCAGTAACGAATACCCAAGTATAAAGATAACATGAAATTTAGGGAAAACTTGGTGCCACGTACAAAAACTAGTGGTGCTACAACAGCACATTCTTTCTCTTATTATTAGTAACAGCAGCTTAAAATTATACTACTCCATCTTCTATCCTATTAACACTTAAGCTTCTTCAACTTGAAAAACGTAAATTGTATTACTCAAAATAAATAATATTTTTTTAAAAAAGTGTTCATGAAGGGGTTGAAAACTAATTTTTAGAAATAGATTGCATTAAAAAAAGAAATTTCTGTATAGTGTTCTGTGACGTAAAACTTGAAACTGGCAATTTCTGAAATTCCAGAAATTTTAATAAAAATATGGATCTATGTCATTATATGAAACAAACATGGTTCTGTTGGAGCATACAATTTATGAAAATATTTATTGCGATTTTTGAGAAAATAAAGTTTTTTTTTACTGAACGTAAAACGAAAAACATGGTGTATAAAGAAGATTAACTGCTTATTAAATTGTCATATTAATGTAAAAAAATTGTCAAATATTATTTTCAAACATTATTTCAACTTTTTAAAATTAATTAATTACTAAATGAATTCAAGACTCCACGCAAACGAAGTTGTGTGTACAACTAATAGCTTAAACATCGACCCGTTTGTTTGACCAACCCACCGAAATAATGATGGTCAACAAGGATTCAATGTATCAATACAACCAAGATGATAGATATAAAAAGCATGGAAAGAAATTATATATCATATTGACATGTGAAGGCTTTTTAATGAAAGAGGATACCGACAATGCATTTGCTACTCCATCCTTTGAGCATATGATGAAAATCCGCAGGTTAAAACTAAACAGTTTTGTGCTGAGTAAGCCCGATCTTAAAACTGAAGGGTAATCGAGATGTTCTTAACTGAGAAGAAATTCCAAGATGTGTGTAGTTCCACTATCAGGAAATAATTGTTCTTCTAATTCTCATCTTATTCAGCCAATGTTTTACTTAGCTTACCAGTTTACCTTACGGATCTGCTATATTAGTGCTCTAAAATAGCAGTAATAGCAGCACTCTAAAATAGCAGCACTAAATAAGACCTTGCTATTTCGCATATTAATGTTATTGTTGTTCTAATAACGACTTTTAAAGATGTTTTCCATTTCACCAATCTTGGGATTAGTAAAATGCAAACCAGCAATATTTTGTTACATGATTGCGCTCATATAATTGTTTATTTGACATATTCTTATTTTGAAACATATGATAAGAATCATAAACAATATTTTGTCACAAAGGCACATATCGATTCTAACAATGATAAATATTAAGAGGTTATAAACCGTTCATTTATTGTGAATACTCATTCATCATCGTCCTCATCTATTTCAGTATCTGCATCGAGTTCATGTTCACCTTCGTAATCACTAAGTTCTTCAGCAGCTGCTTCTTCTGCCTCCATGCTTTCTCTCTGTTTTTTTGTTTCTTCAGCGGCTTCCACTTCCTCTTGCTGAACTGGTTCTTTGTTGATTCTCTTTAACGTTGATATGTATGACAAGGCTTGAATTCTATGTTCATCCCCCAGAGACGATACAACTGGATTTTCCCAAAGAATCAGAGTGTCCAATTGAGATAGTACTGCCAATTTTTTGACCTCTTTAATGTTGTAAATTTGACAATTTCTTAAATTTATATATGTTAAAGAGGTCATAGATTTTGAAAAACCATTTAAATTGTCTAGAGGATTATTGCGCAAATGCAAAATTTGCAACTTTTCTAGCGATTCAAGACCTTCAATTTTTACTATTTTATTTTCTGCCAGGTAAAGTCGTTCTATGGTGGGACATTCAATCCCAGCCGTTGTTTCGAGATAGTTTCCATGCAGATCTAAAATCTTCAAATTCTGAAAGTTTGGTGGAGCAATTTTTTTCAGTTGTGTTGCTCGATTATAGCCGAGTTCCAGACATTCAAGAACTGGACAGTCAAGACCATCAATTATTTCAATTTTATTTTTATTGAGTGATAATATTTGTAAAAACGGAAATGAAGGTAATTTGCACGTGGCACAAATATTTTCATTGGCCTCAAGTTTCACCAAATATTTCAAATCCTTTAAAACACTTAACGCTTCTTCATTCAAAACATTTCGACTCACGTCCACAAACATTACATGAGGAAAACTTGGTATAATGCTAATGTCCGTCAACATTTTATCATTTACTTTAATTTGCAAGTTCGCCACTTCTATTCCCAAAGCGTTAGCGGGTTTTCCTAGTAGGCCTAAGTATGAACAAGCCTCTTGTTTTGTAAGAGCTTTCGGAATAATTTCCTGCTGTCCTTCTTCCGATTCCTCTGAAGGAGTTTCTTCGGTTCCTTCTTCCCCTAAGAATAATTCATCTACTTCTTCTTCGGCCATTTTTATATGGTTACTGAAGAGTAATAAGTGTTTATACAGGCATACGTAAATAAATGAAGCAGAATCAGGAACCATGGCAACCATATTCACGTTGTGAAGGTACCATGATGTAAAAAAACTCGAATCATGGAATCATGGAATGTGTGGCAAATATGACTCTTTCCCTTTGTGAAATTTTCGGTGTTTCCCATTTTAGGATTTCAGACTCTTATTGTAAAAGTTATTTAAAACTATTTCCATAATAAGGTTTTATAAATATTTTACTGTTACATAACATAAAAAATAAATTTGCAACAAAATGCTTATAATCAGCGAATTAATTTATTTATCTAGGCATAATAATCGCCATAATATGTTTAAAAAATCACAAACATGCTTTAGGCCTATTAAATCATTTTCTACATGAATTACGTCCAGAATCTGGTCATGTTTTTCGCCTGAAAAGTATATGAGTAGGCATCATGTTCATCATAGATTTTTTATTTATTGAGGTTTAGGCAGCTTCAAATACCACTGTCATTGAATATACGTGGTGATATAGTGACATTAAATATGTACCAATGCGAAAGATTCAAGACTAAGACTCTCACAGACCAGCGCGAAACAGTCGCATCATAAGCGTCGCGGTAACGAAATAGTGGTATTTGATAGCTCATGCTTCGGTTGCACGGTTGCACAAGCCCGAGATAATCGAAAAAGTCTCAATATTAGGAAACTACATTTTCCTTTGAAAATATTCAACATTCAAAATATTGCAGGAATATCGATGTATATGAAATCATCTTGAAACCAGAGCACCCAACGAGCTCAGTCTTCGGCGTCTGGTGTCCTCTCAGGTATTACACCATATCACGCTCTTGATTTACTTTTGGACCTGCGTTTTCTGAATTTACTCTTTGGCCTTACGATTCAGTATGCTACAACATAAGGTCTTGAATTGCGCAACCAGTGGGTCTCATCGTCTAGCGTTCCAAGGAGAATACCAATTTTTTGTCTGCGTTTGTCTAGCTGCAACTTAATTTCATGAAGTTTGCGTGTTATTGCTAGTACACAAGGCAATTACTGACGGTAGTTAATGTGTTATTTATGATGTTTGTAGATTTTTTCATTTGATGTTGGGTTTTTGATACAAAATATACATTTCATGACTCCTTTCTGTAAAGTTGACCGTTCTGGAAGAAATCCTATTTCTCTCCCTCTTCTTTTGCATCGTGTGTCACCGTGTCTCCCCACCGACAGTCATTTGTGTAGCTTCGTTGTAAGTCATGAATACAAGTGTGTGGTAGACATAAGTGTGTTATTGTTTAAGTGTTGCTTTGGGGGGAATTGATAAGAAAATATCAGTTCTCGTCTAATAAAACAATTTGCAAAGGAAAAAAAGATACTGATTTTGGCTATTATCATTGATCATGCCTTTCGTAAAGGGATCGACTTACTGCCGCGAAAACATGGAGAACCTTAATTTGAATAACTATGTTCCTCACTGATTTCTATAAAACATGCACAGGTAGAGATGATGTCCGGAAAGGATGTAGAGTTTGATGTCCAGAAACAAAACAAGGGGCTATCTCAACATTCGCTCTAAGGATCAGGGAAAATGGACGTAAAACCTGTCATTGGCCCGTAAGCTGGGGCAAATACTTGTTATAGGCATATGCAGACTTTTAAAATTAAACTGTCCAATTGGTAACTAATTCATTAACCTTCCGGCTGGCGCGCGGCAGCCCTCCGTGCTGCCTTTGTGCTTTTGTTGTACTCGAAGGGAGTACGGCGATTTGACGTGTCAGGGGGCTTCAGTATTCTCACTTGGCAACATGTTAAACGAAATGCTGATATCTCCGTTCCTTTGCCTTCTCCCTATCAAAAGTTAAGAAAATTTGGAAGATAACAAGTTCTGCCTGCCACATTCCGTGCTCTACCGCGCCCATTCATGTAAGTATTTTTAGTAATCTAAACGAACATTTTATTTATTCAAATGGTTCGTTTACATATATTTTCGATTACTGTAATGAAAATCGAAGATGTTCAAAATTCTTTTTTGTTGATTTTTTCTATTATGTGTAGTCTTATTTTTGTTTCTCTTTGCTGAAAGGCTGAAACTTTTGTAACAAAAGAAGAAATCAGTCATCTCCTTAAGTTACTGGAAACGGCTTGATGTAAACCAATTGATGCTTATCTAAAATTTAACAGGAGACCGCTTCATTTAATTAATTTGTCTATTTAATAACAATTTTATTGTTAGTTTTAATTTTATTTTCTATGTAATATTTTATTTTATAAAGATTTCTGAAACAATGAGATATTTATTCTATACCTAAAACGCGCCACATTTCTGTGATTTTTAAAATGTATTAACATTAAAAATGTAATGATGAATAGTTGTGATTGTATTGACACTTTATTCTTCCTTCTTTAATTAAATAATACAAGGTTTAAGAGTGCAAAAGACCGGAAGTTTTCTCGAGGCAGCATGCACTGCTCTTACGCGCCCGCTTTTGTGCGTATCAAAGGCGCGCCCATCAGAAGGTTAAACATAGTAAAACTCAATATTACTTTCCTTTTTGATGTTCGGTATAGCCACTGATTGTATAGAAACAGGAAGCAGAAAAGATTTTACTTGACAATTCAACTTTGTATCCATTTTAATCGTATAGTATCATATGGCAATGTGTTGTAAAATAAGGTGCATCTATTGTATTTTTTTGTTGTGAGCTGTTGATGCTGACATCTGATGCTTATGATTACTACGTCGAGTGTTATAGTTATAATCTGTAATTTTACTTTCTCATGTACGTATGTATATGCGGAGTAATATACGTAGTATAGAGAGTTATGTAATGCAACCCCCCAAAACGGGAATTATTTGGCAGGAAAACTCGTATTGTGAGGCCCTGACATAGAAAAGTTGATCAATCCTGCTCTAAAATGTAATAAATTACTCCCTCTAACACATTATGTAGTAAGATTTCAGAAATTGTGGGTCCTCGATACCGAAAAAGTTGTTTTCTCCAAAACGTCTGTCCGTCTGTCCGTTTGTCCGTCTGGTGTATGTGAACAACACTAGCGCCGAATATGATAGTGAATATGAATATAATGAATATGAATGCTGATAGTTCAGCACGATTTTTTTCCAAACTGAATAAACCCTTGACGATCTTGCATCCCTGGAAGCTCTGCGATTTTGGAGAACATTCTTTAAATTTCGGTGGTACTTTACACGAAGCCCCAGAGACATTTTCAACATTTTCTCTAAAATGGCTCCAAAGGCTGTAAGACAGTGAAAAGTGTCCCCAAACCAAATCGACAATCGTGGCGCTCATATGAAAGAGAATAAAAAATGGTCGATTTCCAAAAAAACAAAATCAGCCTTCTAGGGCAATCTGTTGCAGAGATACAACGAGAAACGTGATTTTCATGTTTTATTTTTTTCTCAGCTTCTATTGCATGTACCAGGATGAAAAAATGCAGAGTCAAAGAAAAATAGTTGAATTTGAAAGTGTTTTTGCCAACCAATTTTGACGCCAAATTCAAATAGAAAAAATTAATAAATTTTTGAAATCGATTTTTACGTGATGACGTTGGAGTACTATCTCAGTTTTTTCCCTAGAATGTGTCTTATAACATTGTATAACATATTTTTTCTGATTTTTAAATAATGTAAACGATAGTGAAAAAAATAAAACCAATTAAGATTTCGAGTTGACGTCGTGGTTGAATCTGTGTTCAACTATTGGTAAAAACGGTTTTCCAAACACATTTTGGTATGAATTACACATTTTTTAAACGGATAAAATTATTTTTAATTCTGTGTATATAAGAGAATGTTTTGTTTTGAGATTAGGGTTTAGGTATAATTATATGATAGAATTATTAATGATACTACAATTTATAATAATATTGAGTCTAATTATATAGTATAAATAATTATATTTTGTGGAACGTCTTGTGTAATAATTCTTATATGAGACTCTTTAAGCAAATGAATTTGAAACGCGGAGTAACGTATTTGCAAGAAAAGGAAATGATAAATCGCTACAAATACGTTCATAAGAATTCTGCTTGAAGTTAGTTGCGGCGTTAGCTGTGGCGGTTGTTAGCTGTGGCGCAATTCTGGCTTTGAATTTGGATTCAGCGCATCGGCATACATAGAGAAACATGTTACAAGTCTGTGGATCTGACAACGACCCCCTAAAACAAAAAATACAATGTCACGGTGGTTTTTCGCGATTTAAAAGAAGTGGAGGGCGATGGCGCAATTCTGGCTTCAGATTCGGATTCCGCGCGTCGACATACTTAGAGAAACATGTGTCTTTGGGTCTTAACTTTTCTTTATTTTGGCGCCTGTGTTATTTTTCTCGATTTTAGAACACAAACAAAATTACTGTTCAAATCAAAAATGTATTTATTTTTTTAAAAAATCGATGGAATTAGCCCCGTCAATCTACGACAATAACTTTAGCATTTTTCAGATTTTTATTTGCAATGGTTTAGTAACTGGGACCGCTAGAGGAGACATCAGTATACATTGAGAAACTTGAGGTTGTCACATTTCGTAACAAACTCTTCACTTTGTGCAAACGTGTTTATTGAATATTTTCCTGGAGACATCGTCAGAGTTTTTAAAAGGTATACCAATTAGACGTTTTCCTTTGTGAAATCCGGTATATGTACTGTATTAGAGAAACAGATTGTAATTGAACTGAAAATGCTCGATAATATTTGTTGTACTCATGTCAATGGGAAATCTCAATGAATTAGAAATTCCGTTCAGGTAAATGCGAAACATTATGAAAGTGATTTCTTTTCAACAATATTTTTGATGAATTTGTATGTGTACCATTTATTTCTTTAATGCAAAAAGCTTATTTTATAAAACTCTGCCATCAAACATTTACCTCTACTTAACTACTACAAAAATTACATCAAGGACATCAAACACTATTTTTATTTCTATCATGACTGTTTTATTTTATTTACTAGTATATGCTATTGGTTATTATGATTATGATTTTTTTTTGTTTTTTGAATGTTTTTGGATATTGTTGCAACTGTTTTTACTTTCTCGCCTTACGAAGTTCTTTGTAAGAAGAGAAAGTTATGTAACCGTGCGCCAGAAAACGGCGAATTTTCGTCAAAAAAAAAAACAATTTTTACCGGGATCTGGTAACGAAAAAGTGAATAAATCCTGATAGTATAATTAAGAAAAAACATTCTCTAACTCGTGGTGTAGCCAGAATCCATGTTTTGGTGGTTCTTAATACCCAAAAATTGTTGGACGGCAAAACGTCCGTCTGTCCGTCCGTCTGTGGTCAACGCTAGCGCGTAAACTGTTCAACCGATTTTCTTCAAAACTGACATTCCCCACTCGATCTGAATGATCTAGAGGCTTTGGTAACTTCAAATGGATTTTTTAATTTTTAAGGGTACTTTACATGAAACTTCAAAATTATTTTCAAAATTTTCTCAAAAACGTCACCAATTTTTTTAAATTATGAAAGAAATGGATAATTATCTTTTTGCATTTTACAAGAAGTGTAAAATGCCGGCGTGTTCCGGAACCGAGCAATAAAGCGCTAGCGCAATTTTGTTGTTTACATTGTGGTTAACAGTCGTTGCCATGTTCGGATATGTCATCGTCAGTGCTCCTAACCACAAACACGTGGTAAACCCTGCAATATGTGCCAACCATGAACCTCTCAAGGCCAAACTATCAGTCGCTTTCTTTCATTAATATGAGCATGAGAGAGGGGCACTGCCGAAGGCCACGTGCGACGCAGAGAAAGTAGGAGAGTCTGTGAACTATAATATTGTCACACACTAATGTTGTCTGTGAACTAATACTGTCTCTGCATTGTAAAGTGGCGATATTTTGTCAAAAAATTCTCGTAGTTCATAGTAGTAGGGTAGATATACTGGGCCCGTGAAATAGGAAATCTTGTTCCTTCATGTAGTAAATTATTTCCTCTACCGACTACACGTTATGTAGCCAGAATAAACGTTTTGTGGTTTCTTGTTTTGTGGGCAAAATTATTACACCTATTTTTAAAAAACTGTACATACTCTGTCATTGAAGAATCTCTATTATCTATATCGCAGTTGTAGGAAGAACCCGAAAAAATGTTGAACTTCTGCAGCTTTTGAAAATTCAAATAGTTCAATGAAAATATGAACTGTGTCATTTTGATGCCGTTTGCTCGAGCCAAGAAGGAATCATTTATGAGAAACATTTGAAAATATCCAGTCATACCGTAAAGCATCGCTACAATCAAAATATTTATTTCAACCACGCGAGTTTGATTAGATCAATTGAAGAATATCAATTCTGGGGGAAATCGTCAGAATGGCTTAGGCGCAGACAGACACATTCTGCCGTCGACCAATTTTTCGGAATCAGGATCCACAAAAGTTTCTGATTACACAACGTGTTAGAGGAAGTAATTTACTTCATTTGCGCTGCAAGTGGGTCGAGCGGCGCAGGCTAATAAACCGGCAGTATAAATACTGCCGGTTCGAAGCCAGGATAAAGAAGGGCGGCATTAATTCCATTTAATTGTGCCATACTACTTTCAACTGTTCTATTTTGATCAGACTGGATTTCTTGCGCTTTAGACTCCCACTCTATTAGTTTTCGGGGGCTAGAGAGTCATTTATTTTTCTCTTCTAGTCCTTCCTATTACTTTTTACTCTTTCTTTATCTACTCTTCAACTTTCTTCATCGCTAATCCTCTTTATTTCCTTCTTAACTGTTCCAGACGGTGAGTGAGGCTCTAGTGGCAACTTGCCTAGGAACGGGCATGCCAAATTAGATAGCTGGGGAAGATAGGCTTCCTAGGTGTAGTGAATCCAACCTCAGAGATTGAAGAAATAATAGAAAATAGGTAGAAATAGATAGATATTAATATAAATCCTGCGAGCCCAGAAGCTGCAAAGTGGCAGCCCACTACTGGGAATACTTTCCACAGCGCTCTAACGCCACCAGAGGAATTTTCATGAACTCAAGGCCAATTTTTTTTAATTTGATGGAATATTTCGTCACGTTTGGTTGCAATGCATTGTATGTTCGAAGTTCCGAAAATAATTTTCCTGTTTCGCTTCCCAAATCATGTTCTTGAAGCTTCATTATACTTCCGAGGTTGACGTTCGGATCAAGAACATTTATACGTATAGAGTAATTTACGTTGTATACAGAAAGTTGTGTAATGCTCTGCGAAAATACGGCGGAATTTCGGCACAAAAAAATTGATTACCGGGCCGAGACAGCGAAAAAGGATAAATATAGTTGCTAAATTAAGAAAAAATCCTCTAATACGTGTTGTAGCTAGAATCCTTGTTTGGTGGGTCCTTGATGCCAAAAAAACAATTGAAAGCGAAACGTCCGTCCGTCCATAGATGCGTCTGTCCGTCCATCTGTGAACACTACTAGCGCCTACACCACACGTACGATCTTTTTCAAATTGAAAAAAAAACTGTTCATCTAGCTCTAGTTGAAACCTTGAAATTTTGAAAAACATTCTTTAAAATTTGGGGGTGCTTTACATGAAGTCCTTCGGATATTTCCAAAATTTTCTCGAAAACAGCTTCAAATTATTTCTTTAAATTTCTTGTAAGAATAGAGTAAAATACACTTGCAAAGCTAGCTTTGGTCTGATTTTCGCGCCTAACTCTGAATTTCCGAAAATTGAATAAGTTTGATTTTTTCGGCGTCTTCCTACAACTACAAAATTGAAGAAAGAGATTTTTCCTTCGAATGGAATTTGTGGGCCATAAATAGTTCTTTCATTTAAGGTCATGTCATTTTTTTGAAAATTTTAGGAGTTTTCGTGCAATAGTGCGTGCAATATTTGCAATTTTAAAAAATAACAAAAACAAGATATTCTCAAAAACGGCTCCAATTTTTTCTTTGAATTTTTGGTAGGGTCAGGTACGGAATATATTTCTTCAAGATCCGCCAAACGAACCCTTTACGATGATATGAACGACATATTGCTCTATTCTTTTTTTAAATTACTAATTTACTTTTTTGACTTGTTTATCACGTCGGTAGTATTTACATTGGTGGCGATTTCTTCACATTATTAGATTTATGAGTACATGTGCTTTAATTAATGTCAAATAAATTTCCTCGAAAACTCAACAGTTTTTTTAATGAGTTCAAAATTCCGCATTTTCAGAAACTATCAAACCCTTTTCTCCAAAATGGCTCCCATTTTTTTTTCAAAATTGTCCAGCGGATATTGCAAATTGCACTGTTGAATATGACGTAGCCTTTTTTCAAAAATTACATAAATGTTTTTTTTCAATATCGCTCACGCCGTTAATACGTACATTTCAGTTAATTTGTATACATTATTACATTTGTGAGTGAAAGTTCTTCAAATTATTTCAAATGAAGTTTTGCGAAAACTCAATAGATTTCGATGAAAAAGAACTTCAAATTTTGCATTTACAGTAACGCTTGACGCCATTTTCTTAAAAACGCCTCCAAATTTTTCAATGAAAATTGCTATTCGTCCTACGAGGTTTTAGCCTTCTTTAATATCCTTAAAATAATATTTCGGTTCTACTATTTGGAAACTGAAAAGTTGAGAAAATGTACTTTTGGGTGACAATAGATGGCAGCATGCAAGAACGAGTGGCAAGACTGAACAGTACCAATCCACACCAAGGAAATTAGAAGAAGTTTGTGCCATTCTGTAGTACCTCTAGTTTAAAATTTTATGGTGGTGGGATTTTTTCCCATCAAGCAATTTCCAACCTGGAGGACCACTCTTCCACTCTCAAATTGAGGTCATGTTATCTCATTCTGTTTTTTTACTATTTTCAATTTTGATAAGGATATTTCAGCAGTGCAATTAGTTATTATCAAAATTAGATAAATTTTCAAAATTATTTCCACATTACGAAAGTACTAGCGTACCCGTGCGAGAACTCTCGCATGTTAAATCTCATCCTCTTCCCGCTTTTCCATTTCCATATTAAGTCTGTATATATATCCTGTTTTTGATTGATTTTTTCGTATTTCCGGGCGCGTCAATGGCTTTGGCCATTAGTCCCGTAAGTGTAGTGCAAGTATTTTGTCGGGAGATGGCAGTGATTCCCCCGCTGGATGACGAGATCCAGTGCCGACCTACCGTCGGCTAGTTGGGTTTCCCCGTAACCAGGACTCTCCCAACAGCGGGGCACCGCCCAGCCGGGACAAGTTCGCCGGAACAAGCTCCCGACCGGTCTCCCGGAATATGTGGTAGTGTAGTGCATGGTAGTGTGTGTCTAAGGGAGAGAATAGGACAAGGAAGAGGAAAGACAGATCGCGCGCGGTCCATGACCTGTTTGATAGGGTACTGCTTCGGCATTCGCCTGGTGTTGATCGGAGAAACCACGGAAAACTACCGATCAGAGCAGCCGGCCTCTAGCATTCTCCTCCAGACAGCGACTGAATTCGACCTAGCTAAGAAGGTAGTGTCGATAATCCTGCCGCCGTCAGGACTCGAACCTAGGACCTCTCGGTCAGAGGCGCTGCAGTGACATCAGTTGACGCACCCGCTACCGCTCCCGGTCAAGATCCTGTTATAATCCGTCACTTGTTCTATATAGCTCATTGTAGTTGATAACAATACAATACACTCTTGTTAATAAATCTATTCTTATTTACTACCGAGGAGAAATACACCCATGTAATGCAATCACATAGAAAGTCATGTTTAATTAGTTTAATTTATATATACTACAGTTGCAGATTATACAGGTTCTGAACAGGAGGGGTAAAATTTTGAAGTGTCGAACCAGCAAAAATGTAATAGAATGGGCAAGATGATCTCGTCCTGTAGATTTCGTTGACAGGAATGTTTACGATGATTACGATGTGAGGCCCTACAACGCTTCGTTTAGGAATGATTTAACGGCATAGATTTAAAAATTCTGCCGGGTGTTGCGAGTTTCATTTCATATGAATATTTAGATGCTTTTTTTAAAAAACGATCTTCATATTTCTAAAATCAAAGTGCATTTCGTCACATCACCGTAAAATTATATTTCTTTATAGAACTCATTTATAAAGCTTGGTTGCGTCTGAGAGCCACAAATAGTACATTATGAAACGATGATGTAATGATTGGTATTAATACACGCGTGTGATATTACGTTACGAGCGAGGTACGAGCGAGTATCGTAAATTTCACACGAGTGTATTAATACCTATTACATCGAGTTTCATATGAAACTTTTTCTACGACTTATGGTAACTTTAATGAGTTAAACTTTTATATTGAATCGTCTCGTGGCAGTTGACATGCAGGATTAAGCCAAGGACACCTAGCGGACAGCTACCATACCTGTCGCAGGTGGCTTTGGTTTACCAGTCCGCGTTCAAGAGTACAAAAGTTGCGGCAATAATTCCGAGGTCACCATTTTCGCTTGCCTCTTATTTCTGGAGGTCCAAATCAACCTCTGATCCACTAGCGATTTTAAACTTAAGAATTGACCTTTTTTTAGGGCAACCACACGGCACCAACTCATATCACAAAATGACTTGCTTTCTGATCTTAACGTTAGTCAAATGTTCCCTCTACAACCACCACTGCTTTAGTCAAATAGGATCAAAGTGATACTTTGATCCAATTTATTTTAAATAATATTCCACGTAAAAATTACTAATAATTAAAGAAATTAAAACTGACAAACATAATATAATTTTAAATACAATTTTAACGTACGCAATCGAACGAAACATTTACTAGAATGATTTCCAATTATTAATGACGCGTCAATACTTGGTTCGTAAACTTTTTGTGATTGATTTAGAACCTGCATCATAATGAAATCTGTATCGTAATGCAACGGGTTGCAGCCATCAAATGACAGAATTATACAATGGGAGCAAACAAAGTATGTATACTACTGAAATATTGTAATATAGGAGACAATTCTGGACTTGTTTTCTATTATTAAACTGTATTTCATCTCGGCTGGAATATCCATTTTCTGCTGCGAATCGTTTGTAAAATTCCGCGTATTCAACAAGCTCAATCGCAAGCATTTCGTCGACATCATTTATGTAAATTTGAGTTAACAGTTTTGTTTGATCAATTATTCTGATTCCAATGCTCGAGTCTAGCCAAGAAATCAAAATCTTTAGAGACCAATTCGAATGCTGAAATCTTTTGATCCAACGATATTATGTACTGGTTAATGACGGAGAAGTGATTTTTTCTAAGTAAAAACTTTGAGATTGGTCAACGTCTGGTGCATGTCCGTAGTCCATTGGTATAAAGCAAAGATTTCGGTGATGTCTACCGGATATTGCGTAATCTGAAGTCCCCGCATTTTCCACTCCTGACTGTTCGTAGTGTGAGAATTTGTCACGCTCCTTGTCGATAACACTTCTTAGTGACTTTAGAGCTGCAACACCAGTAGACAAATCGAGCTTACTATTCTGAAGAAGGTTATTTGTGAATTTACTATGTTAAGTATGTCGTTCCAAAATACAGTACATGCCAATTCTAAGTCGAACATTTGTTTATGCAAACCTTGAGTGTTAGAATACTGTGCCACTTCTTCAAGAATGATCAATAATGTATGTTTTATTTCAAAATAACCAAGCATTAATGCTTTAGTACTATCCACACAATAATCACAATGGATAGTGTTTGTACTGTTTGGGACGTTAAGGTGACACGTGCCTAAATCCGACTGAGATGTTTGCAAATTTTCTGCGTCTTCAATAATTTTGCAGAACTCGTATATAAATATGTACATTTTAACTAAAAGGTGGAAAAAACATGTTGCTGCAACACAACATTCTGTAGCAGCTTTCCCAATGTGATTCAGCGAATGCGAATTTATAATCATGAAGAAACGTTTTCTTCCATGACAAGGCTTGTGCAATTTTGAAATTCTATTCACTAAACAAAAAGCGGCTGCTCTTTTTCGGGTGATCACCAAAAAGGTGCAACCATGAATCATGCACTCGAGGAGATGTCTCAGGGCATCAATTCTGACGCTCTCTGAAGGAGAATTCTAGCGGCCGGCTGCTCTGATCGGTAGTTTTCCGTGGTTTCTCTGATCAATACCAGGTGAATGCCGGAGTAGTATCCTAACAAACGGACCCAGGACCGCGCGCTCTCTTTCCTATCTCTTCTTTGTCATATTCTCTCCTCCTACACACTTTTGCACTAACGTCCACTACACTACCACACATGCCGGGAGACCGGTCGGGAGCTGAGATCTTGTCTCGGACTAGGGTGGTGCTCCGCTGGTGGGCGATACCTGGTTGAGGAAAAGCCCTCTATCCGACGCGTCGCGACCGTCGCGACGGTAGGTCGGCGTCATCCAGTGGGGGAAGATCACCGCCACCTCCCGAGAAAAACATGCACCACACTAATGGGATTGTAATTACCTTAATAGTTGACGCACCCGGAATCACTAACAATCAATCAGTCGTGAATTAATGATGCAAACTAGCCAGTACCGAAACTACAAAGACCCTAGACTGCGAATAAACCGGAACACACTAACTGCAATGCAACGCTTGGACCGGCTGAGATGGCTCAGTGCACCAACAATTGCGACAGCGGCGCCTCTGATTGGGAGGTCCTAGGGTTCGAGTCCCGACGGCAGTGGATTTTTCACCTTACCTATACAGTTAGGAGGAGAATTCTAGTAGCTGAGTGCTCTGATCAGTAGTTATCCGTGGTTTCTCCGAATGCTATTAGGCGAATGCCTTAGCAGTATTCTAACAAATGGGTCACGGACTGTGCACGATATGCAAGGTATCTTCCACTTCGTTATTCCGACCTCTTTCTTTCCACACACACACACGCGCGCGCTCCCTCGCGCTGACACATAAATGCACTACACAGCCTAGAGTTTGTCCCGACTGGGGCAGTACCGCGCTGCGGAAGATACCTTGAAAGGGGAAATCCCTAGCTTCCCGACGACCGGCGCTACGAGAGGCGGTAGATTTACCGGCGCTATGGCTGGCGTAAAATTTCACGTACCATCGGGGGAGAAACACCGCCACTTCAGACTGTAACATACACAACAGCCACGGGATTGATCAAAATAATTGGTGCGCCAGGAAACTACTCATTACAAGCATTATTTTGTTTCTTCGTTTCAATTTGTTAGGCTGGTTTCTTGAACACTTTCTCACTCCTTTAGAAAGCTTCAACTATTAATTTTCTAGCAGTTTCTTATTATTCCTTAGGACCTTATATTACAAACAGTATTTCAAAATATCAAAAACTAAAGCTGAAGCTGTGAAACACCTTTGTCAAATTCCCAGTTTGTTAGCAATGAAAAACTAATAATTTTGTAAATATTAAGGTAGGTGTTAAATTCTCACCCTTTTCGGAACATTTAGAGGGTGATTTCACACATTTAAAATGTTTACATCAGAAAAGAGAGCAGTGCAGCTACAACATCACATACTTTCTCTTATCATTTGTAAATTTTATTTTGTAATGTAATACTGACTCCACAAAAGAATTTGTTCGGGCTGGGATTTTAACTTGAATGCTTAGACTCCGCCATCCATTAAGTTAGTGTATGAGATATGTCAATACTAGAGAAAACACAAATTAACAACAAAAAATAATCATAAATATATAAAATATTACAAATAGAATCGATACGAAAAATATTAATAATTAATATATTATTATTGATTTTCTCATGATTTGGGGCGTGTCAACTGTTATTGTCAATAGTCCCGTGGATGTTTTATCACAGGAGGTGGTTGTATTCTTCCTTTGCTGGATGGTGAAATACGGCGCCGACCGTCGGCTAGCGGGTTTTTCCTCAACCAGATATCTCCCGCCAGCAGGGCACCGCCCCAGCCGGGACAAGCTCTAAGTTCCCGACCGGTCTCCCGGCATGTATAGTAGGGTCGTGCAGGTACGTGCGTATGTGTGTGTAAGATGTAGGATAGGAGAAGAAATGGGAAGGAAAGATCCCGCGCGGTCCGTGGCCTGTTTGTTAGGGTACTGCTCCGGCATTCGCCTGGTGTTGATTGAAGAAACTGCGGAAAACAATCTGCAAGAGCAACCGGCTCTAGGATTCTCTTTCAGACAGCGTGCCGCGGCTCCGAATCCGAACGAGCTTTGTAGTTGATGTCTAAAATCCATTGTCAGAACTCGAACCGAAGGACCTCTAAGTCAAAAGTACATCAATTCATATACCTTGAGCCACCTCAGACACTTTTAAATTATTATAATTATTGCTATTATTGTTTTATAATAATTATGATGATAGTAACTCTCTCTTATCCACTAACTCCAATAACTCTGTCTTATCCATCTACAAGCGTCGGTTAAACCAAACCATCAAACAATTTGGGGTACAACTACAAAGCATTACATATATTACATACAAACATTATCATAATATTTGTAATGGTCATAACAAATGACAATAATTATATTGCAAATTACGAACTAATAATATTGTAGCTAGCGATGGCATACATCTAACTGCTTAAAGCAGCCCCTAAAGGTACTTGTATACTGTCGAAATATGCAAATCGATTTTTCAGCATAACCGCTGAAACCGGCTGGAGCCCTTAACCCGTCTCCTCCCTGCGTTCTTTTCGGCACTAACGATGTGAGTGGCACTGACTTTCCTCTGCAGAATGTTACTAACATTTGGCGAAGGCATGCGAAGGAAGTCAGAAATGACAACGTTTTGCCAATGAACAGGGGTTGGGAAAGCTCTTTTAACAAAATTGTAAAAGTAACATTTTCCAATTGGTAGTCAACTATCTTGCACCGGTGATTTGTAAGTAGCTGAAATCTCTCAGATTCAGAATGAGTACGACCTCAGAATGAGTACAGCCTTAGAATGAGTTCCGCCAAACAACAGTGCACGATGTATTGCCCAACAATCAGGTAAATGTAGCATAATACGCATAATACATACGATGCAATAAATGTAGCATAGTGCATACGATGAGATTTCCCATCGTATGTTCATTGGCAAAAAGTGATCATACTTGACCCTCTACTGCTCTAGAAGTTAGTAACATTTATTTTGAAACATTCTATATACTAGTTAAACAAGGAAGTAAATATTGGTGCTTCAAAACAGCGAAATGCTTCAAAATGGCACATACTTTCTTGAATTTGTGACATTTTCATAAATTTCTTTCAATTCTATTGCAACATCAGCCCACCCAAACGATTACAGTCACTATGACAGAGATTAGTGATTTTTTTATGTTCATATTAAAAATTTGTTTGCATCACTGTTTTGCTGTTAAAAGTCTCATTTTGATTAAAATATTTAGGACCCAAACACAAAAACAAAATAATAATTAAAGTATTCTGTATTCAAAACATAAAAAGTAATCGTGTAAATTAAAATGTTCACAAAATATTGTGACTTAAAGCATTTTGTGCAATGTAAATAAATATTAAGCAAAATTTATATTAAAGACGAAAATCTGCTGCAGTACACTACTCTTGGAAATATTTTACAAGCAGAGCTTTCAGGCTCGGGAGATGAGCACCTATGCTATTTTTACTTTCTTGTATACCTACGTATATACGGAGTATAGAGAAAGTTATGTAATGCTGCGTGGAAAAACGGCGGATTTTTGGCAGAAAAAATTCATTGCCGAGCCCTGATAACGAAAAGTGGATACATACAGTTGCTAATTTAATAAAAACCAGTCATATAACACGTGGTGCAGCCGTAATCCATATTTAGTGGATCCTTGATGCCGGAAAACCAATTCAAAGCAAAACGTCCGACCGTCCGTCTCTCCGTCTGTCCGTCCGTCTGTGAACACTTCTAGCGCCTAAACCATACGTACGATTTTTTCCAAATTCAAGAAACCCCTTTCTGACTCTAGTTGAAGCTTTTAAATTTTGAAAAACATTCTTTAAAGTTTGGGGGTACTTTACATGAAGCCCTCCGGACATTTTCAAAATTTTCTCAAGAACGTCTCCAATTTTTTTTTGTAGGAATAAAATAATAAACACTAGTAGTCCAATTTTCACGGTTAACAGTGAGTTTTTGAAAATAGCAAACGTTTGAATTTTTTCGGCATCTTTCTTCAAAATTGAAGATAGAGGTTTTCCTTAAAACAAAATGTTGTACATAATTAGTTCTTTCATTTAAATCATGTAGATTTTTTGGAAATGTTAGTATTTTCGTGTAATAGTGCAAGCAATATTAGTAATTTTATTAAGTTACAAAAACAAGATTTTCTCAGAAATAGCTCCAATTTTTTTCTCTAAACGTTTGATAGGGATAGTGCTTATTGCACTCTATGAGATTACTTAAACGGCTTATTGCTCTATTCGTTTGTTTTTTCAAAAATTACAACAAATGTAATTTTTTGACTTGCCTCCCACATCGTTAATATTTACATTTGCGTCAATTTCTTCACATTATTGTATTTAAGAGTGCATAAGGTTATATATAAGTTCTCGAAAACTCAACTTTTCTATGAAAATGAACTCAAATTTTCGCATTTTTAGAAATGCTTAAATGCCACTTTCTCAAAAATGGCATCTTTTTTTTACAAAATTTTCCAACGGATATTGCTAGGGGCACGGTTTAATAGGTTGTTAAGTTCATTTTCGTGTATACTTATGTTTTTTCAAAAATGACACAAATGTATTTTTTAAAATATATATATTATGTCGTTTCACGCGTTTTGTATAGATTATTGCATTTCTAAGTACAAGTGCTTCAAACGAATCTTTTCGAAAACGCAATAGATTTCTTTGGAAAGGAACTTCAAATTTCGCATTTACGGTTAAACCCTATTTTTTTAAAAAGGTCTCTAAATTCTGCAACGAAAATTTGCATATAGGACGAGGTTTTACTCTTCTTTAATATTCTTGAAGGTATATTTCGGTTCTACCGTTAGGAAACCGAAAAATTGCAAAAAATTTTAATAAAATGTGCTATGTGTGGCGATTGATGGCACCAGGCAAAAGGATGGGGCAAGACCGTAAAGCCAGCCCACACCAAGGAAATTAGAAAATTTTACTACGAAAAAGTCTGTGCCATTATGTAGCACCACTAGTTGGCTTTATCCTCGTTCTCTGTGGACGTACAAGTACGGCGTTGGACTGATATTCGGATTTGCCTGAACGCGATGTTTTCCCATCCTGGATAGGATAGCTTCGCCAGCCCAAAGCTAATAAGCGGTTCGAATTGGCACCGGGAACAGATCTGCACTCACATGCGCCGGAACAAGTCTCTTCTCCAATATCCATGATTGTCGGGCATTGCACGGCGAACCCGGAGCCCAAGTGGAGGTCATCCGGGTTGTTCAAGTAGTAAAATGGTTTCAAGACAACAAACTTATCATAAACACCAGCAAAACAGTCTCACTAAATTTCATGAATCCCCGATCCAAAGAAAAACTCTCCCAGCATTTGCTCATAAATAATAATCCTGTAAAAATATCACAGGAAACTACCTTCCTTGGTCTAACAATCCAAGAAAACCTAAAATGGAATGCTCACATTTCAAATCTTAATAAGAAGCTCACCAAATCTTGTTATGCCCTATACACCCTCAGGTCAAGCTCCAACATTGAGACTCTTAGGACAATGTATTATGCAAATGTGCACTCACACTTGAAATATGGATTAATATTTTGGGGAAATGCCCCTGAAAGCACTCGTACATTTATTATCCAAAAAAGAATACTGCGAACAATGACCAGCACTCATAAGCTGGAGTCTTGCAAACCCTTGTTCAAAAAATTAAGGATTCTTCCACTACCGTGCATGTACATATTTGAAATAGTTGTCTTGACAGAGAAGATTCTCATGGAAAACAAAAACACTTTTACTCTAAATTCTGATGTACACAACTATAACACTCGACAAAAGGATAACTTACATGTTCCCCAATCTGAAACTACACTTTATCAAAAAAGTACCGCAAAAGTACCGCAAGTACCGCATTACACTTTACAACAAATTGAGCCATGATATTAAAGATATTAATACAATACATAGATTTAAAAGTAAATTGAAAGCTTTTCTGCTTAACAACATGTTCTACAGTGTGAAGGAATACACAAATGACATCACTACCTCACTTAAAAAACAAAAATAAAAATTCTAATCCCATTGATTCTCTGTTTCATGTTGACTGTTCAAGTTGAAGCAAAGAAAAAAGAACTGGCATATCCCATCCTACCTGTTTTAAATTGCAGTTGGACTGATGTAGAAGGAGAATGCCAAACCCAAATTCTATTTCCTTCATCCTGAATTTGCTAAATGCACTAGGCATCATTAATATCGTTAAATCATTTCTGAATGAATAGTATTTTATTATTAGTATTGTTACTATTATAATTGATATTACTATTATTAGAATTATTATTATTATTATTATTATTATTATTATTATTATTATTATTATTATTATTATTATTATTATTAAGTCCGGGAGGCACGGAACTCCCAACCCGTCTCCTCACTGCGTCCACCTCGGCGCTCTGTGATTGACGATACGGGTGTTTCTGATAGCTCACCCAGACTTTGATGTGTGGGGCGGAGTTCCCTATCCCGCACCCGCGCGGCGGTGATGTAATTGTTAGAGCGTTGCAAGTGGGAGCGTACACCCTCAAGTTCAAATTCCAGGTAAGTATTTTATCGGGCACATCCACAGAGGGAAGTGCAGTAATCGGTCAATGAGGCGAGAGGCAAGTGAAGTAATCCTTCGCTGACTGCAAAAACATATTCAAAAGCCAGAGTCGGGCAGTATCGAAAATACTTGTATTTAAAATACATATTTTCTATATTTTGTAATTTGTATTTTGTATCAAAAATACATTTCTACTTTCCCGGATACGTACGTATATGCGGAGTAATATACGGAGTATAGAGAAAGTTATGTAATGCTCCGCGAAAAAAGGGCGAATTTTCGGCAGAAAAAAATTAATTGCCGGCCCCTCTATCCTCTAATACATAGTATTTCCAAAATACCTGTTTTTTCGGTCCTTGATGACGAAAAACGAATTGAAAGTAAAACGTTCGTCAGTCTCTCGTCTATGAACACCACTAGTGCCTAAACTATGCGTACAATCATTTCCAAATTGAAGAAATCCCTGTTTATCTGGCTTAAGTTGAAGCTTTGAGATTTTGAAAAAAAAATCTTTAAAATTAGGAGGTACATGTAGCTCCCCGTACATTTTCAAAATTTTCTCCAAAACATCTGCAAATTGTTTCTTTAAATTTCTTGTAAGAATAGAGGAAAATTCACTTATAAAAGTGGCGTAGATCCGATTTTCACGGTTAACTATGAATTTTCGAAAATTTCAAAGGTTTGAATTATTTCCAGCGTCTTTCTAAAACTACATAATTGAAGACAGAGTTTTGCTTCAAATGAATCTTCTCCATACTTAGTTCATTAAATAAGGACATGAATATTTTTTGGAATTTATAATGGTTTTCGCGCAAGATTGCGTGCAATATTTGCAATTTGAAAAAATAAGAAAAGATTTTCTCAAACACCGGTTCCAAATTCTTTCTTTAAATTTTTGGTAAAGATAAGGTATACCATCACCACCAATCTTTGGTATATCATCACTCTATAAGATGACATAATCGCCATATTGCCCTATTCCTTTGTTTCTCCAAAAATTCCAAATTTGTATTTTTTTGTCTGGTCTCTTACATTGTTAATATTTATATAACGGACAATTTGGTCACATTATGGTTTATGAATATATGTGCTTTAAATAATGTCAAATAAAATTCTGGAAAACTCAATAGTTTTCTGTGAAAATGAACTCAAATTCTGCATTTGCACACTAGTTCAAATGCCATTTTCCCAAAAATGGCTCCAAAGTTTTTCTTCAAACTTTTCCAACGGATAGTGATATTTTCTCTATTAATATGAAGTTAATAAAAATCATTTTGGCGTATTCTTTTGTTTTTCAAAAATTACACAAATGTAATTCTTTTAAATAACGGGCAGTGAGAAAGGCCCCTATTTAATTCTATAATTATGTAACATGAACGCCTTAGTTATAGTATTATTACTCGTTTGTTTCAAACTTCGCCTTTTCTTTTTTCTCATGGAAAACAAGAGTAATAATAAAGTAATACCGGAACCAGCTCTAAAAAAATATACTAATGCTATAATGAAACTTTTTTAAACATTTATTTACATTGAGCTAAACGAACATGATCGCATTTTCGTAGATAAAACAGAATCTGGAATTAAAATCTATTAATTACAAACGTACAATTGTCATCTGAATGCTTCAGTGCCTGGCTGGTGGTGGGCGCGCCGCAGAAGACATTTTTGGTCGGACTCGGCGGCGCCTCTGCATGACAGCGTGCGTGTGTCGGCGGCAGGGCCTTCGCGCGCAGCGGCCTCGCAGGAAAACCCGCGCGCGTGAGACGGATGCGCACGCAGCGCGGGGCATCCCCCGCCTCCGCCGCCGGGGGGATCGGTGGTCGGGGGAGCTGGGGGCTGGAGGGGGCCGGGGACCGGGAAGGCCGTGGGTCGGGGCGGGGCGGGGGCGGTGGTGCGTGGGGCGGGGTGCGATGGCCGGGGTCCGGGAGCTGGGGCCGGGGCCGGGGCAGAGTATTTGGGCCGGGGCTGAGGGGCGGGCAGTGGACCGGGGGCCGGGGGCTGGGGGCCGGGGGCTGGGGGCCGGGGGCAGGGGGCCGGGGGGCGAGGGGCCGAGGGGCCGGAGGTGCGGGGGGCCGGGGGGCCGGGGGCCGGGGGAGCTGGGGGCCGGAGCCGAGGAAGAGAGAATAGGCCGGTGGCTGAGGGGGCGGGGTCGGGGCCCGGTGCCGGGTGGGTGGGTAGGAGGGATGGGGTGGGGTGGGCGTGGCGCGCCGTTTGGCGTCACCGCTCGCGGGACAGGCCCCCGCTCCAAGGACGACAGCGCCAGAGGTTGGCGACGAGGAGGAGGAGGAAGAGAGCAGGTGAAACGCACGGATCGGTCGCCGCACCCGTCGCCTTCGCGATTCCTCGGCCCTGCGGCGTCCCGCCCTCCTCCCCACTCAAGTCCCTCCACCTCCGCCGCGCTGCTCGCGATTTCATCATCCTGGCTGTCGTCTCTGAGCTTTGTCTTTTTTCTTGGATATGGTTTAACTTTGTTTTCCTACTCTTATGCTTCTTCTGTTCCTTTCTTCGCTTTGTTTAGAATTTTTGGTTTCTCCATTTCTTTTCTTTATCTCCTTTTACTTGTCAGTTTTGCTTTTTTGGGCTTTTCCTCATTCTATTTGGTTTGACTTCACCATCACTTCTTGGTCCCATGTGTGATTCCTTTTTCTTTCTTACTTTTCAAATCATGTAATCCTCCTACTCTGTCTCATATGTCTCTTTTCTCAAATTTTCAAATTATTGCGTATATTTATTTTCGATTTATTCTATGTTTTTCTTATTCTTCAGTTACCAACTTACCTGTGCCGTGCGATTTCGGTTCGCTGGCCTTGGATCATACCGGCAAACTATCCATACCCTGCTCCTCCTCTTCCTTCTCTTGCAGATGTGTATCTAACGTGCCCACCCCACCCTGGGCACCTCGGCCGCCCCCTCCTGGCGCGGCGGCGCGAGGTATAAAGAGGCGCGCGAGGACGGGGTCCGCGTGCCTATCCACTCGTCCACGGAGCAGGACATTCGCACACGCTGGCGATGACTCGAGCGGCGACCGTGTTGGTGCTGGCGCTGGCGGCGGCGGCTTTGTGTCTGGCGGCCGCCCAGGACGCCGTTGCAGGTAACCCGCGCAAGGGACATGGGCGAGTGGGTGTTGCGCAAGGTGTTCTGGCGCTTCCGCCTGGCGGACGTGAGGACCCTCGTCGAGGCATTTCACAGTTTTTGTATGATGGACTGGCGATCACCCTTTGAAGATTTGACTCTCAAACCGAATTTGTTCGAATCAAATATCACTTTGGTTAGGGCTTAGTAGTTAAGAAATGATGTTCTTCGTTTTCATAGCCTTGTTTTACTTCTTTTATTTTGAAATTCAAAACTATTAGGGAATTCAGTGGTTACTATAGTGGTTCCTTCAGGATTAGAAATAAGGCCGAAATGATCGAAAATAAATATTTTAAGTTTTGCTCCGCGGCCATTTGATTTATCGGTCATTTCCAAACTGCTCATACAATATATTGCTTATAAAAATGTTTATAGGCGTTTTACAAACCACCTTTCCATCGTACTCTCGTCATTCTATAACTCACTACTTGTATATTCTATTTTTTAAAAATTCAACTTTTTATCTGTTTGGATGATCAAGCTTCTGAGTGATTGGATGATGCGATGATATAATATCTGTTGATTACGAGAATTGCCTTGGATGTAGAAAATCTCTGATATCTGACGTTCACGATTAAAATACTCTACCTTACATTGGGCTGTAACACACAAGGCTCGGCTATTTCACCACCTTGTAGAAACAATACATTTTAACAGGCATTATTGAAAACGATAAATTACTGGAACCACAAGATCATTATGTACCACCAAGCTATCATAATAAGCAAGGTGAAACGAACACACATAACACTTCACTGCTCTTTCACTGTAATACATGTTCATTCACAAGAAGAGACTAATAATAAAAGGGTTTAATATTTCCAAGAACTTGCGTTGCTAACAATACACTTTTACGGATGACTTTTCCTTTCGGTGCTCCCAGACTCGTTCTGTGAAAGAGAAATGACGCAGGTCTGCTAGTTGTCTTGCTCGACCTTCGCCAGACCCGCCTTGCCGCCATAAACCTAACGACATATATTTTAATCATTTTATGGGTTCCGATTTATGCGTGAACACTTCTGATGGAAAAAGACACGTGTTCATTTCTTCCATTAACGTATGACTATTTGGCTGGAATGTTTTTAACTTAAGCATCGTCTTTTGATTCTCATATCCAATAAGAAACCAGAAATTATTATTCTGATCTTTAAGCTCGAGTCCCACTTAGCGAGACTAGTCCAAAGTATATGATCATGTTTCAGTTTTCATAGTTTGTTATCGCAAAACCTTCTTACATTAAAAACTATGTAGCATTTTCTGTCTATACAAAATTTTGTGCAATAGTTATAAACAGTCAAAAACTTTACAGTGTTCAAATTTCCAGTTCTAAGAGATATTTACAGCTAATACTTGATTTAAGATATTACTTACAGTCAAATTCATTTCTTTTATTTTGATGGACACTAATAACGAGAAAATTCAAATCATACTGGTTCTGTTCTTCAACACATGCACACGTCTCGAATCATTCAGAAAGCAACTAAACCCTGCTTTTCCCCTTAGGGACAAGCTTCAACGCGGCTACACCCCTCGCCGCGCCTGGTATTACATCGATTCTCTTTCAACCTTAGCTTGGGTATTGGAAGGGGGATTCCCCTCTCCCTCACCATTCCCTATCTCTCAATAGTTCACCAGGCCGGGACCCTTCCCAGTGATAACTCACTGAGGTAGCCGCAGCACTTCTCAGATAGTTCCTCGGTTAGCGCCTAGACACCCCTCTTATCCGTGTATGCTTTGCGGAATGATGATCAATGACAGGATAGGGTAAGGAATGAACGATGGAGCATACCGGCAGAGAAAACGAAAGTACCCCAAGAGAATCTGCCACGAACCTGCTTTGTCCACCAAAAACTCCACATGGAACAGCCTGGGATCGAAATCGGGCCAGTGCAATACAATGCCTTGGACCGCTCCGAAAACTATTTTATGTGATTTTGTTCGGCAGCATTTTTGCCAATTGTTTACTATATTTTCTAACTGACATGAAATTGAAACTAGTTAATTAGCAAATTAGTTAGTTAGCAAATTTTAAATAGCCTTCCGTCAAAGAGCATTATTATATAAGAGCAAAATTCAATAGATATTTCTTGCAAGCTATAAAGATTTATTACCAAAACTTTTTTCCGAAAGAAGGAAATGAATTATTAACGAAAAATATTCTTAGAAAAGGGCTGTGAAGTCGCTAATCTCACAGAATTTACGACCTGTAAAACAATTTAAATGCGATTGTGTGTGTCGGAAAAATATTTTGGCAGTAAATGTCTTCGCATGCGAAAATTATGTTGTTAATGCAAGAGATTTATCGTTACCAACAAAGGCAATGTTCACTTGGAATTGGTCAGAGTCTCTGGCTACTTTCCTTCCTAGATCCAAACACTATAGTGTCCATAAACTGAACTGCGTATGGCTGGCGACTGAAATTCATGGTCGTAAAAATAACCTTTTCACGGCGGGAAACCCCGAAAGTGTGACTGGTAGACGTGACACGACCATAGGAGGTGTGTTGCGTCACAATGGCAGATGAAATCGTCGCCGTGGCGAGTCTCGTCTCGCACGCCGCAACACGCGGATTGTGTCTCCACTGCCTCATCTCTACTATTCACGAGGCAGGTCGCTGAGTCAGCATGTGCAACGTCCGGGAGGCAATCGGCACGTCCTTTGCGGCCTGGCCAGTGTTCTTGGCGGAAGAGCGATCAGGATGTCTTGAAGGATCAGAAGAATTTCAATTGAATAGGTGTAACTACGCAGGTCTTTTGGCAGAATAAAAGTGTTGGAACAAAATAGTTTACACAATCTCATTACTCTATTACCGTCAAACACTTGACCAAATCCTCTTCTCAATATTCAAAAAACAATATTCAGAAAGAAATCGATGCCTCACGAAACGATCTTAGTATATTTTCGTAGTTATTGTGATTCACTTTTTTCTCAATAACTAAATTTCTCGATAATAATATCTTTACTTACATGTGTTTTACTAAATATTTAATAGTTTTAGATATCTTGTGATTATCATGAAATTACTACCATATAAACCTAAACGTAGAATTCGGTAGGAACATAGGTTTAGAATTCAATTCATAAAATTCAACCACATTGTAGAATTCCCTAAAGAGTTGTTTTCAGACATTTTCACTTATAAGATGTGTTTTTTAATGAATATTTACGCTTCAAAATTACTGCCGAGTGACTGCACCCTGTTCACATTAGATTCTCATGAGGGAGATTCATTCAAGTAGTTTTTCAAATAGGTACATTTCAACATTGCATGTATTCATTTTTTTCTATTTCCTACTATTTATGATGACAATTTTTTTAAAATTTTTTTAAGAGATTTGTTTTTTCATTCGATAAGTTCTCTGACAGCTAACAAGAACAGCCTTGTAATTTCACATTTAGTCATGAAACTTGCACCATGCAGCTTTATGTGCTTCCTTACATGTGCTACTGTATTTTATTATGCAACATTTATTTCCTAAATTCTTCAATCATGCTCAGTTAAATGAAATGTCAGTCAGTTGATAGAATGACCCATTTAATTGAAGAGTTAGCCAATTGTATCTTATAGTCAATTATTATGTTCCATATTTATAATTTTCTTTTTAATAGTTAAAAATTTGTTTTGTGAATTGTAGATTTCGGGATTACACGATACGAAAACAATTTTTATGTTTGTTGATTGATTAGTGATTCAGGGCGCGTCAACTACTAAGGTTAGTGTTGTTTGTCCCGTAAGTGTTGCGCTTGCTTTTCCTCGGGATGTGGGGGTGGTGATGGTGGTGATCTTCCCCCTGGATAATGAGATGCGGCGCGACCTATCTGTCGGGCAGCAGGGGTTTTCCTCAAACAGGTATCTCCTTAAAGCGGGGCACCACCCCAGGCGGAACAAACTCTAAGCTCCCAACTGGCCTCTCGGCATATTTGGTAGGTAGTGCATGTAAGAGTACGTGTGTATAAGTAAGGAGTGAGAATAGGACAAGGAAGAGAAGGGATAAATCGTGAACGGTTCGTGGACTGTTTGCTAGAGTACTGCTTCAGCATTCACCTGCTATTGATCAGAGTAACCACGCCGGCCACTAGAATTCTCCTCCAGGCAGCGACTGAACTCGACCTAGCTATCTAGCTAGTGTCAAAAATCCTGCCACCGTCGGGACTCGAACGACATCTGACTCTCGGTCAGATATCGCATTGATACACTGCATTGATATTAACTGATGCCATGAGACACTTCTCCCGGTAATTTTGTTTGTAGACTTCTTAATTCATCTGATTTCTCCCCTTTGTCTTTTCGCTAACATTACTTTTAAAATTTAACTTTTCATCATGTACGTCTAAATTATTCACACAATATAGTACATTCGCAAAATATTTATTTTACAATTCAAGGGCTTAGTTCAAGAAGGTGTCAACTCAGAAAATGTCCAAAGGAGATAATTGAGATTTAGTAAACTTATATAAAACTTTCTATTACTGGAAATTATTTTTTATGTGACAAATATTGTGATTTTCATCAAAAGTAGAAAAGCAACTACTAAAAAACTCATAGAAAAGTAGTTTTAACGACAAAACTAAAAATTGAGGAAACACCTTCATGCACTAAGCCCTTAGTTTAATATGTCAGCTGCAAAAGAAGTAATGTAACGTCGAATTGGAAAAAACTCAAGAGTAACAAAATAAACACTAATCCTGTAGATTATTTGTTAGTCATAATTAGGATCGGATTTTGCTGACCTAAAACATTCCCAAAAATGATCAATCAAATGCTCTTAAACTGTTTTAATAATGACCTAAAAGAAAAGAGAAATAACGTAAAAAATGTGATCAAAACCACTTCACATGACTTCAAAATGTTGGATATATTACTCATGTAATTGAGGCGTCTTCCTGTAGTTCAATTCAAGTGAACTCAGCGTTTAAACTTTTGGTTTGGACTGTTTTTTAACAGGAAATCTCTGTCTGTAGATATCCCGTAAATTGCCGAACTGACAATGGCACTGGCATGGTTCAGAGGAACCTTTGATTACATACAACGTTACAATTTCTGAGCAAAGAAATGGAATAGGCTACTCAGGAATTCTGTGGAAAACATTTATTGAAGTTCGAAAATAGTATTTAAAGAAACTATTATTAAAATGATATTAAAATCGATGAAATCAGTGAACAATCACTTTAAAAATTAAGGGAAAAGGTACAATATGGATTATCAGTCGTAATTATATAAAAATGCAAATATATGTATATATTTCGATTTCTTCTTCTATCATTTAGGAATAATTTTCTTTTATCATAACATAAAGTTAATGACAACGCTAAAAGGCATTGCACTAAAGTGAAAAGAAAAAATTACGTTTCATTAATAAACTAGTCATAAGCGACTAATGTGATCTGACTGCTTTTCGGTGTATTTATTTTAAACAATACTCATATTGTAGGTTTTCGTAGAAGACCTAAAAGGAGATAAAGAATCTTCGTTTAATATTTATCTTGTGGGAGGAACCCAACTTTTGTTTATCTAGGACAGAAAGTTTGCAAAATCCGGTTTTGGTCTTAAGAAATAACTACCGCTAACAACTCGTGGGCGCAAACGCCAGAACGAACAGTCCCGGACGTGTTTACTCGTAAGCTGCCACATCAATATTCCTGCTATTTCCTTACATAAACGTACATTTTCAGAAACAACTATAAAGTCTATCGAGGAACCACCAATCTTAAAAGTTAGTTGTTAGAGGAATGTTTAATCTGTGTCTATGAGGCTCACCGACAAAATTAAAAAGCGAATTTTGTAAAATATGTTATATTACTAAAAATTATGTATTACCAAAAATGGAGTTATTTAAAACTATTATTTTCTACACGCGCGTTACTGCTACGCTCACAACACAATCGACGTATCTCAGTAGGGACTTAAAATTGTTGTACTTTGATTTGCAGAGGTACATTTTTTAATTTATTCGTACTTATATGGAGATCACATTCCTGCACTAGCGAAGTTAAAACTTAATAGTTATTTGAATGACACATTTATTAATTAATGTAGGATAGTTTGTGTATTGTACAGCAGAGAAACTGAATTTAGAGAATTCTTCATGCAAATGTACTTCCTATTTCTCTCAATTTTTCTAGAAGATACAATATGATGGTTTGTCTTTTAACTAAGTACTATTTAAACCATGACAGGCAACATGAACAGCCATAACCGGTCACTAATATCCTTCGGCTTTGCTTCCAAATTAACTTTCATCATCAGCCTAAATATTTGAAAATAAGAAGAGGAATTTAAAATATAATTTCTAAGCGGACTTAATGTAGGGGTTTGTCAATACTGATTAAAGGTTATTTCAATAATATACAGTAATTTGATTTTATAATAATTTATGTAAGAAAGCAAATATTTTTGAAAATTAACGAAATATACAAATTGTTTGAGTTATAACAAATCTTTTCAAAAACTACCAAGTTTTTACACAATGTACTGCTTATTCAATCTACAAAATGAACGCCGAAAATGGTTCAAAAATTCAACCTTCAAGGACTGTGAATTTGTTCAAACGCAGAGAATTGAGTAAAGTTTTGAGGTTCGAGAGAATTAAGTGTAAAATATACACTACGTCTACAATTTAGGGTTGTGTGTGTGTGTGTAGGCTCCATTAGTATATTTGTGTTACGTTAAATCTCTGGTATATTTTGTATGTTAAGTTTGTTACGCACCATGTTCAAAATATTCTGTAATCAACTTTCCGTTCACTGACGTTGGTCTCAAGATTCAAAACCCACTTTCAAAGAAAATACAATATTCTTTAAAAATATTTCTTTAAAGATTTTGTTTTGCCCATATAAAGAGAACTCCCGAATGCCTGGCGTAGGCCATGATGCCATGGCGACCGTCAGGTACTTACTTGACTGAAATCAATTCCTTCTCTTGCCTTCGGATTCATCTTGTTGTCTGCCTATCCCTGCCTATCTAGTCAGAGGTTTTAGCCTATTTTTATTATCCACGCGAAATCTACAGCATCTATCCTTCAAATATCGCTAGAATGTCTTCCAGATATAACAATTTTAAATCGTAGTGTCTTGTCATTAATAGCGTGTTCGTTTTTCACATTAATTTCGTACACATACTTGTTTATACACATTACTTTCGTACTAGTTACCTTTTGCATCAATTGAAGAAAAATTAATGTTGAAAATTCTAAATACCGTACGATTTTATGAAATCTTAGATGATGTTAAAGGATTCATTTCATGTTTATATAATTTTTCCATAGTTTATGTTCTATTTTTAATGCTATTAATATTCTCCGTGTAACATGTCGAAATATTAACGCAATTTGTCGACGAGGTCCAGGCATAATTTTCAGGCACACAGACCCTCAAGAAATTTCTTTGGCGAAACATGTTTGAAAGTTGTCTGCAGACTTGTAGATTGTATAAAAGAGTTTACGTATGATGTGGTGAAGAGATTGTCAGGTGAAGATATAAACACTGAAATAATTGGGCTTCTAACTCACAATCTACGGTACGGCACTGAAAACTTAGTCGTGTCAGTTTCCCGGGTCGACCCATTTCACTTACTCGATTTTATTATCAGCTGAGGTCGATCAGAGCATCACGCCACGGCCGTTCTCTGACCGGGAGGTCTCTACTAGGTTTCGAGTCTCGACGGTGGCGAATCTTCGACCTAAGTTGAATTCAGTCACTGTCTGGAAGAGGATTCTGGAGACTGATTTTCCGTGATTTCTCCGATCAACACCCGAGAAGGCCGGATCAGTACCTAACAAACGAGCAACGGACTGCGCGCAATCTTTCCTCCCTTTTCCTTTTTCTACACCCCTTTACAAACTTACATGCACGATACTCCCACACTTGTTGGAAGGTTTGAGCTTGTCCCGACAGGGACGGTGCCCAACTGGTGAGAGATACCTGGATGGGGAGACGTCGCAAGCTGACCCGTAGGTTGGTGCCGGATCTGACCATCTAGCGGGAGAAGATCGCCCCATCTCGGTTGCATGCCATGCACTCAGGGGACTAATGACCGTAGCAGTAGACACGCCCGGCAACACGAAATAATCAGTCGATCGATTTCATTAATGTGATGTTGCAGAGCCTGTTCCGGCAGCGGCAGTGGCGGAGGCGGAGGCAGGCGGCGGCGCGGAGGCGGCGGGGGCGGGCCGCCCCAAGCGCTCCCTGCTGCTGGCGAAGGCGGTGGGCTTCGGCAAGGGCCTCGTCATCGGCAAGGCGGCCGGCTTCGCCCTCGGGTGAGTCGCCTCTTGCAGAAACTTCACAAGCTTCCCACGCGAGTGATGTGACCAGATTAACCCACTTTCTTACATCATTAGGCTTTTTGTTATCTCAAAAAGCTTTGCTTTTACATGACATTGAAAAATAAGAATTGACTGCATGTTGAAAATGATATGTAAATCACAATTGGAACCATACATTTAAAAACTCAACAAAAATAGTCAGTGCAAATGTGTTCTTAAGAAATGTAATCAAATAATATAACGGAAAGTTTTAACTTTAGTAAAGGCAGACTCCTTAGTAAAATGGCGAAACATAGATGGTAGTTTGGGGCGATACAAAGATATGTTCAAGCACGATTCATTCGTTGATACTATCTTAACATTTTGAGAATGATAGGTGTACAGTGTACGCTTTGCAATACTTTTCCTTTCTCTAATGAAACTAATGAGCATTTCACTTCTTACTTTCACTACGAACTTACTGCGCTGTTACAATTTGTCTGTCTTTAATAATGCAGTTATCTGCTGAGCTGACAGTAAATTAAACCCGAATAAATTTAAAAAATATAATTGAGTACCACAGACATTTCTGTAGCTATTCTTCGATTTTTCTATAGTGGATGATGACATTAGCTCATTGTAATACCTCCTTCCTTATAAAATTAATCTTTTTAACAGTGGTAAGCACATTTCTGAGACCACGAGCCACGCTGAGAAGGATGATCGCGAATTAATTAAAAAGATTCATATATATATATATATATATATATATATATATATATATATATATATATATATATTTTTTCCCTTTTTATAAAATAATCTTTTTAATTAATTCCGATCATATATATATATATATATATATATATATATATATATATATATATATATATACACACACACACACATTCACACATTCAATTTCAATTTACAACAGAGATATTTAAAATCAAAGTTGAAATGCGTGCTTGTTGCCTTCAGGAATAGCCTTAAGGCATCGACCTTAAAGTTTTTTCGACCTTAAAGTTTTTCCAAAGAGAGTTGGAATAATGAAATATACGGGCTAAGCTATTTCCATATATACTCACAACTATATAGATCCTGCTGAGTTCATCGTGTAGTTTTCGTCAAGATTAATCTGAATTTCTATGCTCGCTTATTGACACCACGCGAGTGATGTGCCGATGTGACGAACCCCCTTCCTTACCTCATTAGGCTAGTTTTTACCTCATTAAGCTACAATTTTACATGATATCAAACTTACGATAATGATTGGGTGTTGAAAATTATATAAAATCACTAATAGACCCACACATCTAAACTCTTTTTAAACATTTAAACAAAGTTAGTACAAGTATTTCGAAATTCTCTTATTTCAAAAAGTGTCTATCCTGGTACATAGTGCAAAAATGACAGATCTTCCACATATGCACTCGCATTCACAAAATAGATAATTCCAGAATAAATACAAGTTCTGCTGGGAAGGTCATTGTGCGGCAGAGGGACAGAAAGAGGTGTTTTCTTCCAGAACGGACAACTTTAGATTAACGTCTCATCAAATGTACCCTCGCTTGCACAAAAATGTAAGGATGTCCTGAGCTGAACTCTTTACTTCAGAGTTTTCCTGACCTCTGCCCTTGTTCTGCGGGATCGAGCTGACCAATCCATTAGCTTCATTTCAGGGAGGTATGGATTATCTATCTTGAACATTACAAATGAAGCGGTGATGGCGAGTTATATTGTAAGTAAATATTTGAATATAAATACATTAAATCAACTAACAGTTTTGCTATACATAAATCTTTGTATATACATTTAATTACATAAATAAAGGCATGCAATTCTCAGTAAAAACATATTTTAAAAAACTGTTATAAAACGGGTTTTGCAAAAAATAACACTGGATAACGAATTATTAAGCCCATGTCTATATTCTCTGTCATGTTTATTATTGTAAGAGTTTAATATAAATGTAAAGAATTTGTAATTGCATGCATTGTCTAAATCGTAGTTATTTTATTAGTAAAATTAATAACCCTAAAGAAAGAAGGTTTTAGAGTCAGTTTCATAAACACGTCTCCGATAGTAGCCAGTTGTGAAAACTTCATCAACAATTTCAGATGACCAATTAAAATTTACTATATGGTCATGAACATTAATATTGTAATAAAATAGTTTTGATATAAAATACTAAATAAACTTAAAGTATTTAAAGTCTATTTAGTCACAATGAAAGTTTCTGCAGACATTAGGATTGCAAGTAGCCAAAGTAAATGGTGAATGATTTTTTGATCTTTGTCTTGGATCAAGTAATTAATTACATTCTCAATCTAACGTTAGGGTGATTACTTCTACATGGAGTTCTTACTGCAAATATTAAACTATATGTGATACACTTAATCTTTGGGAGGGTTTTTGAAAGAGAACTAAAAACGACATATGACTCTTATATAACATTTGAATATCTTAATGTTTGCAAAGGTAGAAATACCAGTTTTCTGCCCAGTTATGTGGAACATTGGAGAAATACACACACACACACACACACACACACACACACACACACACACACACACTCATATCAATATATTACTTATATGTAATTTATGGCTGATTTTAATCTAACGTAAACAGAAATTAATATATTTATATTATTATAGCAAGTATATTTTTGTTAATATTATTTTTATTTTCGAGAGATGATAATGCATACAAAAGTTTTTTATACGTCATCGGAATGTTACACCCACTTTTCTAGATAAGGTGACCTAATATGCAAATAATTGTTTTTAAGTAATCCAGTTGGCGAATCACTTGGGATATTCTCCCTGTTTGGCAATTATTTCAAAATTGTAATTACACATTGTTTCCAAATTTTGTCAGCCTCGAAATCTGTGCCATGATAATCGGTGTTGGAAAATGAATAGGATCCTCTCTGTAAAATAATAAGTTGCAAAATAAAATCTTTCTTATTTCTTTACACATTTTTTTACATTTGCTACAAATTACAATTTATTGGATATGTGTTCACTAACGTACTTATGTAATATTGTACTGGTATATTCATACTTGATTTAATTCATAATAAACATTGTAAACAAATAAGCACTAATTTTTTTATTTGGGAAAATTTCATTTGCTATCACATTTATAAATAAATTTAATTAAAAGTACTATAATAAGGAATTAAGGTTGAATTTCTTAAAACTATAATCTACAATATTTATTATTGTTGAAATGCATTGCTACTATATTACAATGTAACGTTTAAAATGTGTAATTTTTCCATTGATTGATAGCTCTGTGTTCGTATATAGTATATCTCATTACAGAGACGATTTTACAAAAAGAAAATCTAAATAATAACGAAATAACCTCAAATTTATAATTCATTGGTACTTGGTCGCATACCTGGCGACCACTTTAATGCAAGGTCAGAAGAAGGAGAAATTGCGCCAGTCTGCAACCAAATCTCTCAGGGTCACCATTGCGTTCCCTTTACTTAAGTCTTAGGATCTGGAAGTGATAATTTAGATATTTCAACATTAACTTGAGAATAAGCATGCAAACAAGTGAGAGAGAGAAATGATGAACAAATGTCTGAGTTTAAAAATCTGCCTAAATGCTGTATCAGAAGTCCCAATGGCTATTGTAATTACATTTTCTGTCATTCAGTCGATAAACTGCTGAATCACCTCTTCCGTGAATTATATACATTGCTGCCAAAGGGAAGATTTCCAGGTTAAAGAGACCTACATATGTTATTGGTGGACTGAAAATAGATTTTAATTGTGAATTATATTATTCATTGGTGCAAATATACAAGAAATGTGAATTTACTATTTGTGCTAGTTTTCTACTTCAGTCCTGGCCAATTTTTCTGAAACATAATCTAATTCTTTTTGTACTTAAATACACACATTTACTTTTCGACCCGTCAATTCAAAGAATAGTTGTTCCTACTGGAAAAGCGATCGCGCTGATAAATGACAATTGCTTACAAATATCATGGAAGCCGCTAAATATAATATCTGATATTTGTTATCTAAAGGACTCCCTCTAGAAAAATAAATCAATTTTCTTTGTTTTCATTTAATCTTTCAAATAAGAACGTAACTTTTAGTTTTGGTTTGAGATTCGGCAAGATCTTTAACAGATCTCATCTCTGCATACTGTGCCAGCACATAAAAACAAGGTTTCTATCTGCATCTTCACTCAAGTTTAAGTGTAATTATTAGTTAATTTGCCGAGTATTTTATAGTTCTAATGACTCGTTTTTCGCAATCTACATACCCATCAAGTTTTTATTCCATTAGTATCTTCTCTATTCTTGTGCCCTTCATTGTCAAATCCATGACGTACTTACAAGACTTCCTTGGCCTCCTTCCTTGCCTTTCTTCTTTTTCGAAAGCGGGATCTACTCAAAGATAATTTTGATATTCTAACAGCATGCATTCTGCAGCATACCATTGGAGTTGTTTGGACTTCTACATTTCGACCACTTGTCTCTCAATCATTATTATCTGTCTAATCTCTTTCATGTTTAGTATCTCTATCAAACAGTATACTGACAACATTTGTCTCCAAAATTCATTTTCATAGTATCTAACTGAGAGTTTATTGCATCATTTTTAATTCTACGGATTCATATGTAAATACAGCTTCTCCACCATTGTTCTATATTGTCTCTTAGTTTTCGAAATGTTTGTTGGTGCAAAATAATATGAAGTCTACTAATAATTGCCTTCCCTAGCTTATTTTAATAAAGCTGAATATTATTAGGTCCTCTGTTTAATAATCATCTGATATATTTAAATTTCTTTCTCAATGGAAATATAATTTAGTTTGTTCTAGATCATAATGAGATTTCACAACCATGTGTCTTGACTTTGATTATTTATTTTGAGTTCTAGCTTTGTTTTATTAATTTCTGATTAAATGTTACATACAAAAACATTATTTTTCTACCTATTTTTCATGATACGCTGACTCCAAAAAGTGGGAAATGTATGAATCAAAAAGGCCTTGCAGCTGCTCGGAAGCCTTAACGATATCCACCAACATTTTTTAGTTATTTCTGGATTATACTAACTTCAAAACCTTCTAAATATTTTTATTTTACTAGTCTTGGTACATGACTTAGTTGGGTGTCTCTGTAAAATAATGTAAATATGTATTTCAACGTCAAGTTAAGGGGTAAAAGAACTGTTTCTGATGAAATAATATTATATAATTAAAAGATTCTCATCTTCATCTTCATTACATTAGTTTACTACTAGTTCATTATGAGAGAGGAAATGAATATTCTCTAGGATGAAGAGAGGCATGCACTTGAGTCTTTTATTTTGGATCCATGGTTGGGAATGGTTTAGTAAATAGTTTGAGCATACTCTTGAATGAATGGGATTGAGAAGCAGAATATTTAATACTTGACTTGTTTATTAATCAATATCATCTACAATAAATGTGCCTTCAGAATGTTAAAGTAAATGCGCGATAAACACATATTTACTTCAACTAATAATCGAATATTTGGTTATATAAATAAATACATGGTTTTAAAACCAGCACTATTTTTCAACTCTACTACTAATCTCTATTCCTTAAAATTTATCTGCGTGACGGCTGTTAATAAACATTTATATATTATATCTGTATACTTGGCTTTATATACAGAGTAATATACGTAGTATAGAGGAATGTTATAATGCTGCGCGAAAACTGCGCATTTTCTGCGAAAACTCTGCTGCGCTCTGCGACGAAAAAACTGAATCAAAATTATAAATTAAGAGTAGAAAGCCCTAATACGCGGTGTAGCTATAATTCCATTTTGTGGATCCGTGATGCCAAAAACTAATTAGCAAAAACGTCCGTCTGTCCGTCTGATACAACTCTAGCGCCTAAATCCATGCATATACATGATTTTTCAAATTGAAGAAACCTCACGTTTTCGCCTGAGCTTCGAAGCTTAAGGTGATTTTGAAAAATATTTGGCTAATTTTGGGGGACGGTTTCTAGCCTTTCCGGATATTTTTTAAATTTTTTTCAAAATGGCTCCAAATTGTTTCTGCTGCTAATTTCTTGTAAGTGGACTGTTTACTTCCTATAGTAAACATACGGTAAAGGTAGAATATGTCCAATTTTCATGGTTAACTCCGTGAATTTTGAAAATTAAATTTGAATATTTTATATGTCTTACTACAACTACAAATTAAAGATAGAGATTTTTGGTTTCAAATGAAATGTGTTATTATAATTAGATTCCTTTAATAAGGTAATGCAATTTTAAAGTTTTAGTTGATTTCTGCATAATATATGTGCAATATTTGGTAATTTTAAAATTTATATAAACAAGATTTTCAAAAATGGTCTAAATTTTTCTTTAAATTCTTGCTGTGTAATGCTAAATGCAGTATATCTGATGACATAAATTGGATATTGCTCTATTCTATTGTTTTTAAAATTATACAAATGAAATTTTTGAAAATACTCCTCACGCTGTTAATAATAGAGTACTTGAATAGATTTGCAGGATTATTTAACTTGTGAGTAGAAGTGCTTCAAATGACTTTAGAGGAAGTTTTTCAAAAACCTCACAGATTCTGAAAAGAGCCATTTTGAAACTGAAAAGGAGAAATAAGCCAAAAAAATGCATTTTGTGTAAGTGATAGAGGCCAGCTGGCAAGAGAACGGTAAGAACCTTATGAGCTGGCAAGAACCTTAAAACCAGTCCACATATAGAAAATTATAAACATTTGCATGAGGAAAGTTCCGTCCTATCTTGTAGCAATTTCTAGTTCTACATTTTGGGTGTAGTAGCTAAGGTGTAAGACTTAATTTTTTTAAAAGCAAAGAAAAATTTTGAATAGAAAATTTGATAAAAAGTGAGACAAATAACAAAGAATACAAAAAGACGTAACACTGTATTAGGGATTAATGAAATGAACGTACCAATGTAAAACCAAAACGGCCTATGAACAGGAAAATATGGAGAGTGAATGATCCAGTAAACGACCAGTAATCGAAAGTGGCATCAAATTCTTTTCCTGCAGTTTTGTAATGGTATCTTTCAGAAAGAAAAGGAATGTTTAAACATCTGACATCGTTATTAGGAACTTATTCTCATTGCTCACGGCGAAAAATCCGCTGATATCGCATGGGATTTGAACACGTTCCTTCATTGTGGCTTCACGGACCTGGCTACTGCGCTTACTAACACAGTCTACGTATATCGTGAACTTACTCAATTGAAAGAATCTTACGAATTTTGTCTTCAAACTCATTGTTTTCCACACTCTGCACCTCCCAAAATATTGGGAAGAAACTACTCCTAAGAGACAAATAAGAAAGCAAAGAAATCTACAAAGCACACTTATAAAATATGAAGTAATTCCCATTTCTAAGAATGTTTCAGTTCAGTACTATGTAATTTTTTGCAGTGGCGCTTCTGGTTCTAGCCTGACGTTTAACCCTTTATCACCTCTGCCCAAGGTGAGATTAATATTAGATGATAACGCGTTGGGCCAGTGACAAGTTTCTGGCGCACGGCCTGACATTCAGAATTCATTTGCTGCAAGTAATTACTGAATCTAAGAAACATTTATTGACTTCAAGAAAAATCATACATCATTACGCAGCACATTCTTTTGTTCATCTACTACATTTATATAAAATAAACTCTTATTTTCTCGTGTTATTGGTAATGTTTTCTTAATATATAATACCAAGTTACATTTATTACCAATCTATCTGTTTTTGAAAATCCCTTTAATCGATAATCGTAAATGCATACCTTAAAACTATTGGAAAAGGAAAAGTATTAATTAAAATCTCACACATTGTCAAAAAATAAAAAAAGCTGCATTTATGCCAGACGTAAACTCGAGTCTCCTGTTCTCTTCAAACAAGCACCTGAACTACACAGACGTCACTCCCGCAGCCACTTATACAATGCTTCATATTAGAAGGTGCTGATGAGTGATAATTTTGTTGAGTTTGCTAGCTGAAGACAGGGATGCCGTTTTCAAATGAAAGAAATAGTAAAAAGTACGATTCTGCAAACTTATTTTGAAACAGCCTTAATAGTAAGAAAAGAAAATGCTCTTACTGCAGTCTGTATCTCAAACCATTCTTTAAAATTGTAAATATTGTTTGGCACTTTTGCACGAAAAATGCCATCATCAAGAAAGTTTACATGGGATTGTTATGCAAGAACGAATTATGGATAACAAATTCATTTGAAAGACAAATCTGTTTTCACCTTTGTAGCTGGTGAAGACGCCCCAAAATGTCTAAACTTTTAAAATTCCTTGAAAATTCAGAGCAACATGAAAATTGGAACTATGTCATCCTTCATGTATTTTTACTCTATTCTTACTAAAAATTCCTATTGTTTTTGAGAAAATTTTGAAAAATGCGAAAGGTTTCTGTAAAGTACCCTCAAATTCTGTAAAGATTTTTCATGCAAAATGTGAGCTTCAACTACAGCCAGAAAAATGGGTTTCTTCAATTTGGAAAGGATCGTACGTGTGTTTAGGCGATAGTAGTAATCACAGACGGATGGATTTGGATGCTCTGATAAAACTAATTTTTCTGACTCCAAAACGCATTACCGTTTAATCGCGAAATCGATTTTCCGTTGTGTATTGTAATCCTTCTATATTCATGAAGTAAGAATGTGAATATACTATGTATATATTACATACGAATATACTACTTATACTATGTATATTCAAAGTATATGAGAAAGTAAAAACGAGAAGTACAAGTTTTGTTTTAGCCAGATAACGAATTATCATGTAGTCTCGCATCCATCTAAATGTGTGTATTACAGCAGTTCCAAAAGGTGAGATACAAAAACAGTACTGAGAATTTGCATTACTGATTTGTCACTCATGTAGAGTTTATTTTTATATAAAATGTGATTCATATTGCAAAATATGAACGTGTATTTATCTAATCAAGAAAAAATGAGTAATTTGTCATATCTAAGTAATGATGCTGTGTAAAAGTCACAATCTCTATTATCAATTACTTAGGCCCAACCTCTCATATTGACTTACGTAAATGATGCGACAAAGTGGTGACAACATCAAATGCGTGGGAAATACATTTATTTCCAAGAACCTAAACTGTGAAACGTATTTTTTCGGAAACTCAGTGGTCAGAGCAACTGGTCGAATCGAATTGATGCGGGTTTGATTCTGTCCAAGGGAATCATCTTTAGTACTAATTAATGGTTATCAGGCCAAAATGGATATCACTAACGAACGGATAAAGATTTCTATATTTCATTTCCTATAAAAGGAGCAGAGTTGTGACAAACTTTTGGAAGGAATGCAAAATGTATGTCAAAACGTCTACTATCTTAATTCTAAGAGGTTAGATTTAAATTTTTACTTAACTAATTATAAATAAATGGTCGTTTGTATAAATATTTGTATGTATGTGATCAAATCTAATTACACATTATAGTATAGTAAAGTTCAGTAAAGATCTTATAAGTAATAAATAATACACGTATTTTCCGCTAAACATTCTTATCTTTTAATTCTGACTTCGTAAAATAGAACGCGGAAATTGGTGAAGAAAAGGCATCGCGCAGAACTCGATCCTCACACTTCCGATTTAAAAACCCGGGTGTCAAATGATTTCAGCTATAGAGAGAGTTATTAGTCTTTCAGTAATCTGTGCCTTAATGTATCTAACATGAATACAAAATATTTGTTCTGTAATTTCTCCATTTTCTGAGAGTAACATTTAACATTTCTGGTTAGGTAAATCATATTCTAAACATATTTGTTCTCAAGCAGTACAATTTCAGGAAAATGCAATAATAGTGCAACTGATGTTTTTAATAATACATGATAATATATTTATTTATCGAACTCCACTATCATATTTATGGGAATTTTATAATAAATCATGACATTTAGATTTAAAAGAATGACTTTATCTAAGACATTTTGAGATCCAAATTCAAATTCTCCTTGGTTTTTTCCTGTATTGAGACTAAATGAGAGTGATTTGTGCATTGATCACTTAGCATGGGCATGGTATGAATCATTGATACAACTAAATAATTAAAATTCTCTTATTTTCTTTGTGAAAATTGGGACTGGATTAATTGCCTACCTACTTAGTCTCAGTCTACCTTGTACCAAAGATAAGCTATCAAAATACTGTTTATTTAAAATGGGAGATAATAATAAAAAAATATTGATTTTCTACATGACCATGTCAAATCGTACTTTATTATGTTTTGAGTCTATACATTTTGAAATGTGGTCCCACTCTACTAAGATTTATATATTAAAAAATTTTAAGAAGACCATAGTGTTAAAGAAATTACTGAATTGTTACATGTACAATTATGATGCGTTCTGTTAGCATTTACTTACAAAGGTACAAATACAAAATGGTAATTTTAATGAGTTCATTAGTCTCTAAGGAACTTTATTAACGTAAAAAGACATATCTTCTTTCTCAATTAATAAAGAACAAGAAATTACTTTATTGCAAAATTTTATAATAAACCCACAGACTTGTTAAGGATCTGATTATCTCTAGAACTGCTAAATATGTAAATTACTAGTGATTATACAACTTGGTACAGACTTTTTCAGTATATTATTTCTAATGATTACAAAAATATGATAATGATAATAAAATTTGAGATACTGTTAATATTTTAGCCATCTCTTCCAAATTTCTTGCTCTTGTCACATTGTTTGAATACAAGATATTGTGTACTACAATCTTAATATAATCACATTATCGTTTATAAAATCAAGTTTGTTCTCTCAAAGAATTTTGAACGTCTTCTCTGTGATGATAGTGATTAATGTGCCTAGTAATTGGGTAAAAATACATATTCGGCAGGATTTGATCTATGTCCATTCCTCATTCCATTTGCGTTTATCTCATTTGGAGCTATCATAAAGGTATCTTACTGCAATTGATGAGGAAAAGTTGTAGAATCAATTCTGCCCTAAATTCTATTGTTCTTAAGTGATGTACAAATACTTCCATTTAGGTTACAGTAAACTTGGCATTCTTGATAAGATTGTGGTAAAATCATCAGCATATTTCATTCTATAGTTGGATTCCTAGTTAGAAATATTTCTGATCTGGAATGTCTTTGTGTAGGGCTCATGGGGTAAGGCTTCTATCCTATGAACTGCTATCTTGCCTCTCTCCCATATCTTCACAAGACTCATTGATGCTGGAGAAGACTGAACTGTAACTCTGTCGAAACACTCAGTCTGAAATACATGAACCATGTAGTATTAAGGGTAGAAGTAATCTGTGTGATTTTTGAAACTAATTAACATAACTAAGAGAGGAATTCTGGATAAATTTTGTATCTATATTCATGAAAATCTTGTAATCAAACTGAAATGATATAATGCTAATAATATTTTAATTATCTGCAAATAGTTGACTTGATTGCTTCAAAGAAATTATAATGCTTATAATGTAAAGAACAAAGTATGTACTACAACAGCAAGATACTTCTTCCTAGTCATCATTGCCTCCGCAATATTATTATACTATTACATGAATTGGGAAAGAGTTTTCAACCAGCAAGATCTCTCTCTATTTTCAATTTTAGAAGTTTCTTGAGTAGTTAACTTTTTTCAATTTTGAAATACTATAGAGTTCCTCGAGGGCTAGGACGACTGACGCCTCCCCGGCTGATAGGCACAGGAACGGAGGGCTTTGGTCGTCAAATTGATGGACGACAAACCCATTCTTTATGGCCCCTAAGTCTTTCTGGGAAACATATTAATTATAAAATATTGACATATATTACTACTGAAATCACACCATAACAGAAGAAAATATCACCTTTCTGATCTGAACTTCATTGCCAGCAAATTTTTCTGGATAGCGGTACCCATGACGTTAACGATCTGGCCAGCTAGTTTCTGTTTCAGTTGCCACTTAGAAAAAGTAGTTAAATATAATAAACTTATGCAAATAGAATATAATCGTTTCACCAATATATTTTTTCGTTTCAGGTCAACTTTTGCTTTGAACATACTATGATATATAATATAATAGTAAAATGTATGAAATATAGGGAATATTAAATATGGCTTAATATAATATAATTACATTTTAATAGAATGCGTGAACTTTTCTCTATAGAAAGAAAAAGTACAATATTTTACTTTTCCTCATGCGTACTTCATACCATTGTCATAATAAACTGAAAAAGGGAATTTGTAAATTATCTGAGAAGAGTCTAATGCCCAAGCAGGACACAGTTTTAAAGAATACTTGTGTGATGCTAAACAGCGCTGCACTTTCTCACCGCATTTTCATGGAAACTTATGCTGAAAAATATCAAAGTTTCAAAAACTGCATGATCTTAGCTTGCACCCTATCTTTGAAGGAAAGTTTCACTGGCGTGGAAAATCTCAAATTTCAATATTTTACTTGTAGGAATACTTACGAAAAAATCAGTTTTAAAACGAACATGAGACCTGCAAGTAATATTCTCTTCTTAATGTAATTTCCTAATTATCCAACTACAAATGTAATAAAAAAATTTTCATGGAGCTTTTATTTGTTTGAACATTTGAAAAATGTCCTAGGGTTTATGTAAAGTACCTCCCCTAATTGAATATCGGTTTCAAATTCAAGGCGCGAAGTGACATCAGCCAGATCGTTTGGGGAGTATTAATTTTGGGTGGAAATCGGCTGAATGGTTTAGCTGCCAGCGTTGTTCAGGGACGGATGGACAGATATTTACTGTCAGTCGATTTTTTCGCTATCAACCACCCACAAAAACATGGATTCTGGCTACATCAATGATTTGGAGTGGATTTTTTCAAATTTAGTGAAGTGGATTTATCCATTTTTCGTCAAGCAAGGGCCGTAATATGCGTTTTCTGCAGACAATTCGCCAGTTTTTCATGTAGTATTACGTAATTTTCTCTACTCCTTAAGAAGAAAGTGCAGCCATTATATGAGAAAAATTTAGATTATGTGTCTACGGAAAATTTGTATGCTTTCACTGCAAAAGCAATTTTCCAAATTTGCAAAACATTTATACAATTTTATAACTTCCATTTGTAGAATTAGTTATAAACATAGTTAAGAGTAAAAGAGTTCATGAGAAATTTGAAATAGATTAGTAAATTTAAATGTTGAAAAATCCAGAGATATTAATAAAGGAGCATTTACTACAGTATTTGTAATAATGGTATGTGTATCTTGAATGAAGAGGAAGTAAAAAGAAAGAGTTCTTTTCAGAAAGTTTCAATAATGCAATATGAGCATAATGTAACATACCCTCCAGAAATATTGAAATATCATTGATCTAGAATCCCAAATGAACTTGCTAGTATAATATCAATTTGGAAAAGAATACATTGATTTAGGTCAGTAATGTTTTTAATTTTTTGCGGTACTATGTACATATAGTCCTTTCCTACAATGAATCTAAAAATAAATACATGTTCGCAGAGTCTTTTAAATATTTTTTTGGAGTTCGTGGATCAAAAGTTGAATTTTCCTTCAAAACCTCGAAATAATGTTTTAGCTTCTGATATCATTATACTGTAGTAAAGGTATCTGAGAATGTAAAATATAGTAAAAATATTTAATGAAGTCTTAACTCAATATTATCCAATTATTTCCAAGTCACTGTTCCTCAGCTTAAAAACTATGGAAACATTGTAATGAAAGAACATTATTAAATCTAGTGAAAATTTTAGTTTAATAAATATGTTATTTTGATCAACGTAAAGAGAGAAAGCGTGAATAAAATATGTATTGCTTATAAATGAATATCATTGCAATATTGTAGGAAATCCTTGAGAGATGGGAATATTAAGTTATAAACATGAACTGAATTATTGACTATATATGAAAATTCCTCTATTTTTGATTAAATAAACTTCCGTTTTATAAATACTATTTTAGTTTGTGGAAATAAAGTCCTTGTGGTTTTATTAGGCAACGATTATTGAAACCTGATTTCAAATATGTGAAACTTTCACACTGGAAGTTGTTGTTTCGTATATATTTTTAATGTCTTTTTAACTACTTATATTGCTATAACGACCACTGTGACCTCTTTGCGTTTTGGGGTTTCTTTCTGTAGGGAGAAGATGGTGACATCATGAACATACACATCTATGTCCGAGGCGGAAACTCGCGGCCTTCGAACTCAGGGGCTAGCTTTTTGGCCCCTGGCTTTCGGTCCATTTTCCCTCTTTTCTTTCTCTCCTAGTAAACCTTTACATCACTGGTGGAGCATCCAACATCAAATACATCAAGATATCGCTTAATCTCCATCACTCTGAATTACGTTTTTCCCGTGTCTCGGCCATGGGAGTAAGTGGAAATGAACTTGACTAGGGTAGAGTGTGTTGGTCTCCTGAGGAAGCCAGAAAGACATCTTTATGGTAATATCTACTCTTACTACTAAGAGATTTCCATCCAACGTTGTATTTGAGTGCAAGGCAGAGTGGCAGGAACTTCTTTTCTTCAAACTTCCAAGATCATAAGACTCCTTGTCACAACCTGGTGGCTCTGGCTCGAGGCAAGAACTGTTATCTACCTTCGGATCGGGCATTGCCACTTCTGCACGTGACATCCTGTGCAGTTACCCACCCTCATCCCCTGTGAAATGGTGTTAGAAATGACCTTACTGTAAAGCATGCCCTGTGCACTACGATAATGAAAGGAGTCAGTTAAAGGCATAGCTTGTCGATTATAGAGGGATGCTGCCATTGTCCTCCGCAACTGTTTAAACTTTCTTAGAAGCTATGGATTTATAAATCTACACGCGAAGGTGGGAGGATTTTTAATATGTCTTATAACTAATTTTGCTTCTTTGATGTAACACTGTCTTTATTATTTATTTCATTTTAAAAATTAGTCATATTTACTGTTTTCTTTACTTTTTAATCTTGTGAATTAATATAACATTTAACTTGACTTTATACTTCACTTTGTGAAAATTTGGCACACACACACATTAATAACCAACCAACTATGTAATACTGCTGCAAGGATGCGATACTATAACAAGGCTGGTTTATAATATAATATTAAAGGTAAGGTCATCTGTGAAAAATAAAGACCAGCTTCAGGCTTCCCTGAGGCCTGAGAAGGTGATCCTACTGAACTCAAAGCCCCGTGCTGATCTAAAAAAAAAAAAAAACCAAATGTGTATTTTCAGTCTGATATGCATTCAAGCATTGGGATCTTATGAACACAAATTTTTAGAATATGGTATATCTTATAAATGTGGCTAAAATTATTCTACAAATTAATCATTATAAAATGCTGACGGTGTGTTTCAGAATAAAAACTTCGTTTTTTCTCATTTGGCTATCGATAACCGTGTCGAAGGCTCTGGATGTTTGAATTATGAGAGAGCTTCTGAATCGAATCAACACTCCAGAAAACTGTTTCTTGGGGGCCACAAAAACTCAATATAAATTGGTGATAATACGATTCGAAACACTGTGTCCTGGCTTAAATATTTTAATTGGAAATTGTCCTGGAATCTGAAATTTTTAACTAAATACCCAATCTCTTTAAAGTTTATTCAAACAGATTTTTGTTTCTTTTCACAGCCTGCTTTAAGAAAATTACATTGATTCGTAATATTTAAGGTTTTCAAATTCTATTCTTTTATTTATTGTGGTTATTCAAAAATATTTACAGTACATTTAACTTCTAGGTGTAGATTTCTGCAAATTAAAAGAATTAAAAATTTGCTGTTGTTTATATATTAGCTATTTCATTAAAGATATCAATTACGCACTTTACTATTAATATATGTAATGATATGCTAAAATAATTAATTATGTTGAAGGCGCCTATCTGGTGCTTATATCAGATTTGTACTGTTGCCTGTATATTACCTTTTAAATAATAAAATAAATAAATAAAAATATCACTGGGAAGGGATAGATATAATCTTCCTAGCAGTGTAAAGGAAAAAGAAAATCTTTTGAAAAATATGAAGAATAAGTATAAATTATATTTCTTTGAAATATTTCTAATGAGAGGTTCCCTTAGTTCCTTTCAATGATTATCACTATAAAATCTTGGGTAATTTCAATTCATAAATAGTCTAAAAAGCATTAATAACAGCAATTGCAAATGATAATCTACTAGATAATTCGGCAGTGATTTTTAATTGATTAACGAAATCACTGTTTGCATGCACCGCCTGGGTATAGAAAATGTATGATTATACTTACAATGTGTAATAAAATGTGTGTATTGTTTGGTACTTTTTAATAAAGGCGTAATAATGTCAAAATGATAAGTTTTTAAATACGTGAAACATGAATTCCAATTTGGTTTTGATAGGAAATGTGTATATTTATGGTAATTATATTGTGTTTCTGAAAATTATTATGTAATAGTTAGTGTCTCTGTCTAGAACCATTAGCATTCTTTAAAATAGCTCTGTGTTAAATAAACCTCTCAACACTATTAATTTAATCTCGCCGCACCTTCTCAAGCAACATTAGATAATATCATAAATTGGGACTTCCATTTCATGGTAAAGAACTCTATAAAAATGTCACAGGCCTTCCTGTGACTCCATGCCCCCTTGGTCTGGGTTGGGCGTCCACGGGCCCAGGCCAACGTCCAGTGCACTGGCGGAGTGATCCCGCGCCCGCGCGCACCAACTGCTCTTGCTTCTTCTGTGCCCCTCTCCTGCTACCTCCTCTTACCTCTCCTCACCCTCCCCTCTCCTGTTACCTCCCCTTGCCTACGTTGAAGGGAGCAAAGGTCACTGACCTGAGAAATTGCTCTGCCTTTGAGATAATTCAGGAGGAAAACTTCTGGAGGGAGGAAGGGGATGTCTGAAACTTGGCAAAGCCAATGATAAGAGTGGATACGCCTTGGATGCCAGGATTGGCGAAGTGTCCACTGATGGTTGTCCAAGTTGTGGAGTGCCAGGATTTGGCTGCACAAGGCATCGCCCATATTCTGTGAGAGTGGGTATACATTTGGAATGGATAAACCTAACATCAAATGAAAATAAGTTTCCAATCATAATACATAAAGCATTAAATGCTGACAAGAATTTATTGAACTTTTGTACTTTCAGTAACACGTGAAATTCATAAAATTAAATATTTCAGACGAAGTTTCAGTCGAAAGGCAGAAAATTGGTATTTCCCTCGGACACCGCACAGCACCTCGCGGCCAAACCCCTTCTCTGCGCTGAAAGCTGGTGACTGATTGCGGTGCTGGTTCATTTCTGAATAGATGGAAAGACAGAAAGAGAGACAAACTTATTAAAAAAATATAACATTTTGTATACCAGAAGACTTCTTAATTGGTGTATTATCATCAAAATTTGGACTTTTTGCATCATTAATTTTTTTATAAACGTATTTGAGAAATTAAAACTTGATCAGTAATATTAAATGAAATGTATGATACAATAAAATAAATACCCAAAGCGTAAACCAAATTAATAATGAACTCACATACATAGTGGTAAGACGGCTCAATAAGACGCCATCTAGCCAATACTATTGCATTTCTGTCTCCTTGCCTCCAGATCGTACGAAAGATTAAACTGATTACAAAAACAGTCTTTGTCATTATTATTCTCAAGACCTACACTCACGTTGGGATAATCCAGTCTGGCAGGCAGCACAGGGTCATGCGACATCAGTGAGATGCAGCAGTATCACGTCTGGAGAACGTGCAGGGAACTTTTACATGCGGTAAATCAACGGCGTAAACAAAAGGCATCGTGGCTCTTGTCCAGATGTAGACGTGATCCAAATTATTCCCAAGAGACCATGAAATTTTGAATAAAAGCTATTCAGAATTTTCATTTATCTCAAATACGGTACCTACTCCATTAATAACTCCATAATTAATAACTCCATAATTGCTTTTATTATAAAAGAATCGATGGATTTTACTTAATGTACGATAATAATAATAATAATAGTGTAAATAAACTATATTTACAGTTCCTTATCAAAACTTTAGAGCACGCTCCTGCCGAAAGATACTAGTGATTCTTATGATTGCTTATTTTTCGTGATGGAAAACCTCTAATGTAGCGTACATTGACAAATCTTGAAGATCGTCAAATACTACAATTATTTGACGCCTCGTAATGTTTCGCCGAATATATATATATATATATATATATATATATATATATATATATATATATATATATATATATATATATATATATATCCACACATACATAAAAACATGTTTATGTATTTCAGAAAAATTGACTAATATTTTACGCACGCGTAAAATATACAAAAACATGATTTTCTAAAAAAAAAAAAAGACTTCAAAATGTTTCTTTAACCATCCCGACATCCTCTTTTGTGCGCTTAGTGCCAACGTAAACGAGACAAGTAGTAAAGAGTTTTGAAATTGTTTTTATAGCCTACCAAAGGGTTTTAGAGAGCAAACTTGTTTCAAGCAGCAATTTAATGTTTAATAAATTTTAATTAATAAATAAAACTTCCCACTCCAATAAATCTCTTATTCGTCACATTTATCATAAAATCGACACATTTCATGTTATAACTGTAGGTAACCAAAATCTTGTTAAACACTTTACGAATCATCAATTTTTAATAGGTAAAACAATAAAAATTACATAGTCTTTTGAACTGCCATGGTATTTTGTCCATATATCAGGAACAATTAATGTTTGTAATGAAAGAAATAAAAACCATTTCGAAATAATTCCTTCCGCCCAAAATTGCACCTATGAATCACTAGTTGTGTTAGTGCTCTCGGCCAATATTGTGCTTCTGCAAGGTACTTATTATTTAAAGAGCTTGGTGATGGGAAGAAGGGTGGAATGAGGTAGCCTCAAGGGACACTTCCCGAACACTAGAGTGAAAAGTATTAGATCAGGGCGAGTCCCCAAACCAATCAGTGTTGCCTATAGGTTGACAAAATTTCCCCGGTGTCTGTGCGGCACGTGTCGAGCTCCAAATTTAAGCCTATACTGCATTGAATCACAAGACAAGCCACATTCTTACAGATATACATGTGTGATTTTTCAAAAATTACGTATATTATAATTACACGTAGTACTTTACTGGGAACAATTCGCACGTTGTTAATATTTACATTACAAGTGTACTTTTAATTTAATGCTTTACTTTATAATTCGTAATAATAATAATAATAATAATAATAATAATAATAATAATAATAATAATAATAATAATAATAGTAATAATAGTAACAACAAATTTCATCCCCAACGCTTTCTTGTTTTTCAATATAAATAAAACTGCAGGTCATGAATATGTCTATATCACGCTCGTGAGATTAAGAATTAACGTGTATTGAAAGAAAAGAAATTTGTGTGGCGTAAAAATAAAGAATTATGCAACTTTCCCTGGTTTCACTTCCGTTCTCATTCAAATAAGTGAGTTGATCTGTCTGTGGATATGATACAAAGAGACGGCAGCGTCTTTCATAATCACCAAATGAACATATTTAGCAACGTCATGCCGCACGGATGTTTCGTTAGAATGGACCCCGCCGAGTGAGTGTGTGTGTGTATTTAAGTTCCATGGAGATGCTTGGAACCTGGCTTGGTTTTATTGCTGAAAAATTGCTGACTTTGCAAACCTGGTTGGATTAAAATTAATCTAAATATTATTTGCTGCCCATTTTTACTGTATGTGAGTTCAACGTTAATTTGAATCAGACGTAGCTCGCACTTTCTAAAGTGTTATCTGGCTCATATGATGTGGGTGGACATGTCGAATGACATGTCTAGTCTAGAAAAGGGCCTCCACACAGTGACATTTTCGAACACCTGTTAACACACTTGCTTTACACTAGTTTTACATACATATTATTTTTACATACGTTTTTTTATTTTTTAAGTTTTCAATTTTCTTGATTATTCGTAAAAATTAGTTGTATGAAAGTTGCGAGAAAGGTTATATTTTAAGATGCCCTATCTTTAGAGCGCCATTTTCTTTTGTTTGAGAAAAATAACTCTAAGCGAAACCTTACACTCTATTCTGACATAAAAAGTAATTTTATGGGCATAAAAGATAATTTAACTGATGTTGTCCTCAGAGCTGCGTACGGAAAGAAATATGGTTACGGCGGCTACGGTGGCTACGGCGGTTATGGTGGAGGCTACGGCGGCTATGGCGGAGGCTATGGCGGCGGGGGACTACAGCGGCGGCTACGGCTACAAGCACTACGGGTATGGCGACTATGATCGTTACGGGGGTGGCTATGGTGGTGGCGGGGGCTACTACCCTAGCGGTGGCTACGGGGGCCACGGGGGGGGGGGGGGGCACCCGGGTGCGGCCACGGCGCTGCGGGCCGCACCTCAGCGCCTGCTTGCACCTGAGCTGAGCTGAGCTGAGCTGCACACTTCGCCTGCGCTGAGCCGCTCCCTTCCATCCCAGCTAAACTGTTCGCATTGTCTTGAGCTGAGCTGCTAAACTGCTGAACTTCTATAATGCTTGCGCTCAGTTGCACTCCTTCCATTCCAGCCAATTAACCGAGACACATTCTTTGAGCTGAACGCTCTGATTTCTTCAGACCCATCCGAGTTGCATACTTTGACTCGAACTGCGTCTTCAATGGTCTTTTCATATCTTTGTTCGACTTTAGTGAAAGTCGACTGCTTCGCTTCAGTTGCTGAATTGAGCTGAGAAGTATCAATTAGCCTAAGCTCACCCTATATTAATATTTCACGGAGAAAGGTATATTTTTCATCTATACTTTCTTTTTATTCCCTCGTTACAAAAAGAATATTTTTTCCCTTCGACGAGAAAGGTAAACAATTTATTACTTCAAGCACGTTTGCCTGCATTTAACAATCTTCTATCATTTAACTAAAAACATTGGTTTCTGAAACTACAGCATGCAAATGTATACTTGTAAACCTTAGGATTACCCAGGTAATTTTGTTATATCAAATTAATTATTAACTCTATAACATAAAACTACTGAAACCTGGATTTGAAGCATGCATTAAGATCGTTGATGTAATAACTCAGAATAACATTGAGGAAAAATTTTCAGAAATAACCAAATCTTGATATCATTAATGTCCATTCGTAAAATTATTGTTAGTACGAAATAAATAAATAAAAAAATAAATTAAAATATAATAAATAAATAAAAAAATAAATACAGTTTTGTTAGTACAATAGTACTAACAAAACTGTATTTATTTTTTTATTTATACGTATAGTGAATACGTATAGTAACATGTGTCTTCTGCCACGGAGCGTTAGGTATTGCATATCTTAAAAAATCTTACGAGTATTATATGAATTGTATGTGAATGATTTGTGCAATGCTTCTTGTTTTTAGATAATATAGTTACATCAATTTATTAATTTATCGAAATAGCAACAAACTAATAAAATCAAAATTTAAGTGGTGATCTTGGAGCCCCCTCCCTTCGCAATGCACGGGAGCATTTAAATCTTGTTGGAGTTAATGCACGATGGAATTTTAAAGCACATTTTGCTAAACTGTGGAAATACCTAAATTGGGAAATAAGCTGCTAGTGTTGAATTTTTTATTTAAAAACACAATTCTGTAGAAATTATTTTTGTTCTTTAGTGGGTGCGGATTTTAATGAAATGGTTTTTTTCTTTTGACTTTAGGATGTCTTTTAGTATAGAAATTCATTTTATGTTAACACAAAAGGAAATGAATCATTTTAAATGACTTGTTTTCTATTTTTCGTTGATTTCGACTAATAAGTATTTTCTTTTACCTTTTTACGTCATTTTAAATTTTTTTCGTGGATTTCATCGATTTTAATATCATTTCCTGGTACGATCCAAACCAAAAGTTTGCAAGCTGAATGCACTTGAAGGAAAGAAGAAGCCTCGATTACACAGTGTCATACCCAACTGCTTGAGTTGTTCATTTGGGGTGGTTTTCATCAAATGTTTTACATTTTTCTTTGCTTTTAGGGCATTTTAAAACATTTAAGAGCATTTTATTGATACTTTTTATGATGTTTTAGCTCATCTAAATTCACCCTCATTCATTAGATTTAGTTTGATTTATTCAGATAGTTTTTTTAAGTTACACTTCATTATGATGTACATACGTGATCAGTAATATGATTAAATACGGTAACTACCTTCTCTAGAAATATGAGAGCTAGTAGGCAATCGAATACTATACAAAAGCGTGTTGGAAAATTAAGGAACATTGGAGGACGTACGCACAGATACTTTCTCCTTCCTCGGCTTCGGTAACGGCAAACATGCGTCGCAACGCGTTCCTCGTTACCTAACGCATCCATTTGGTTCCCCGCGGCCGTCCAACTCGCGCCATGGATCACGCATCCTCAATGAGGTCGGAGACCTTTCTCTGATGCCACGCCCCTCTCCCGGCCGTCGCCTCTTGTGCTACTCGCAGCATGTGTCCCGGAAGGGCGGTCAGTGATGTAATGGCCTAAGCATTGCTCCAAGAACTTTCCTTGCCTTGGTCAATACCTGCGCGATGCTCTGATAAGAATTAATTATTGGCGCGAATTTTCAGTTTTCTCTCAGACGAAAATTTTCACTTTTCTTTTTGAATGTTATTGCTACGGAACGGAATTTCTTGCAATAAAATACGTAAATAAGTATATATTTTACTATTACATATATTCACATATTATATATATATATATATATATATATATATATATATATATATATATATATATATATATATAGTGTGTGTGTGTGTGTGTGTGTGTGTGTGTGTGTGTGTGTGTGTGTGTGTGTGTGTGATGAGAATACTACGTTTTTAAAAAATATATAATAACAAGTGGGGTTGCGCAAAAAAAGAAAGAAAATAGTGTAGCAATTTTCCAGAAAATTTTGAAAATGTCACAGGGGCTTCACGTAAAGTTCCTCCCAAAATTTAAATTGTATTAATCACCTCCGGAATGACAAAACTAGCTTTTACTCCTGGCGTTTCCACGTTTCAGCTCAATAGCTTCTAATCTGACAGAGATACTGTGGCACAAAATAGGCATACAAGCTGTCTGCCCGTATTTTGTACCCGAAAATCGGGATGTTTTCCCGATTTTCGGGTACAAAATTGCCACTTACACCCATATTAACCGTCTTTGGAACAGCACTAATAGACTTTGTGATGTGCGTGCGAAGATACAATCAAAAGAACCTAAAACAGTCTGTATGACCGAAAATTTTGCTCGGTTAATTCCAATACTCTTCCTCCCTATTCTAGTATGAGGAGAAAAACTAAACTACAGAATATGAAAAATGCACATTCATGATATGACATTAGTCTACACCTATTAATGTAGTAAATTTGATGCTAAATACAAAATACATACACATTCGTAGAAAAAACTTGCTGGGTGGTTTATGGGGTGCCTCGCGCACGTGAACACTTGTCCAGCGTCGCCAATGACGAATATGGGGCGGGGGAAGAGGCCATGTCCCCTCATCCAACATTTTTTGTAACTGAACATAGTTTATTGAAAACAATTACAACATATTACTCGCGTCACGTTTCTAAGTCTGCCATTTTATGAATTCATAAAATGCCGGGCCTCTGCATCCCTGACAATAAAGGAGAGTAGATTTCGCGATAAAAAATTGGTCTGAAAGAATGTTGGTTCCTCGATTTACGCATGGGTTGTAATAAATGTGAGCAAATACAAGGTTGCAATTTCTACTACTGCGTAAACACCACTCCATTCTTGATCCCGTGTTCGGGACGTATGTTTGACAATTGAACGGCTCAGTAAAAGATGGGTCTATCCCACGTAGACACAATTCTGAGATAATGAGGGGTTTTCCTGAACTTCCCTCATATAACTCAATACATTTTTAAACATTTAAACACAGTGCCCTTGCATATATGTCCATTCTGGATTTAAATAACATATTACACTAAAAGAATGATATTTGAAGTTTTGTATAATGCTAATAACTCAATTTCACAAAAAAATATGAAATAGCCCCTTGTTCTATAGAGACCTTCATCACGGCGAAGGACCCCCAAGTGGTAAAACACAGTATTCATTGCTTTGTTTAACAGAAAGACCTTTCCAGGAAAATGTATTGGTATACTTGAGTTTTCGTAACGTGGCCGATGACATTAGGTCATTTTTACACCTCTTGCCTTATGAAAAGAATCTTTATAACAGTGATAAACACGTGATTGAGGCCATGAGCCCCGTTGAGAAGGACGTCCGCGAATTAATTAAAAAGATGGTCCCTTTCGACAAGTAAATTTAATAGGATAGGAATAAATATGTATTAATAGATAAAATATGTAAAAATATGCATTTTTTTATTTTTTTTATTTTACGTCAAAAACAGTTAAAAACTGTGTATGATGTGCTATGGGGAGAAGTGAATTCTATGCACGTTTTTGAAATTCTGTGATTCCTACACTAAGCAGTATACCACTTGAATTTTGAATACAGGAAAAAAAACGCTCCTATGGAATAAAACCAGCAATAAATTTTGGGCTCTTATCCATCATGTCCTTCGTCAAGGAAAAATACTTCCTGCCGCAAAATATGGAAACAATAATTTGAATAACTATATTTCCCACTGAATTCTAGAAGACGTGCAGAAATAATGAAGTTACATTTATGTCCAGAAGCAAAACAAGGGGTCATTACCGCAATTATACCAAAATGTGTAAAAACATGTAAAATATAGTTTGATTTAATTCAGAATTATCTTGAAATCTCTAAATAATATTAAATACAGACATCTTGTACACAGTGCGACACGGAAATCATTACATGGGAGATGGGCGATTTCCGTTTCAGGTTTTGTAAGCAAGAGTTAGCTGATGAAGTTTTATAAGCTAGAGCTCCGATTTTTCTGTCTGTTTCATTCTGTAGCTAATATTAGACAAGATTATCTTACTGTTTCAAAATTCATTTATGAAAACATATCAATATCTTGATTTATACTTTGAATTTGATTTTGACTTTGTAAAACTTGAACGGTAGGCATATTTATGACCTCGACGGCAAATTTCCACATTCAGCATTTGACTTCCAATGGTTTACAGCCAGAAAACATTTTCCATTTTCCACTAGTAAGTACTGTATTTAACTAATTTTGGAGGTTGTAGTAGGTCTTTTGAGAAAATTTTATTCTTGAAGTTTTTCCCAGATTGAAGTTGATTGCATCTGGACAGGAGGAAGTATTAGTGTAAAAATTTGAAAGGATTCTTAATATTCATGTTACTAAATTACTTAGTAGCAAGTTCTCTATGAACTTGCAAGTTCTCTATGATCTATATTATGTATGTACCACGGAGCATTTAGCATCCATTTAAAAAGAGAAGAATCTGCACCACCCCAAATTTGACATAGAACGTTACTGAAGGGCGTATATTGAGGTCCCCACTTACGAGACAGGAAGGGGCCCGCAAACCACTTGAAATATTCGCTTGTTGAGGGGAGCAGATATTCCATTTAGCGTTTTTGACGTGTACAATAAGAGGTATATAAAGAGGGGGTTTGGGCAATAAATAGAACAAATATTCTGTTCGAATAAAATAAGTGAAAGTTCTTAAGAATATTACATTTAATTGTCATAATTTCAACTAAACTCCATTGAGTAGCCTACTACTGGGAGGAAGGTGAGGATTTTATCGATCTTCCAGGAGGATCAACTCCTCTTTCCTCTTATTCTTCATATTCTTTTTTTCTTCTTGTTCGCTCTTTTGACTGTTAGTTGGGTAAAGTAAGTCGACTGCTTTGCTAATGGTGTGATATGGGTGCACTCCTTTTTACAACAATGTTTGATCGCGATCAAATTTGCATTGAATTTTGTTTTTATTGAAGTGATGGCGAACAAAAATCCTCGTAAGTCGGGGGCTAATAAGATCTACGAATTCCTTAAGTGACCTGAAATCTTTCTTTCGGTCTAATCACATGTTCTTAAAAGATGCGTTATTTTTTAATGGAAATTCAATAAGGAAATGACATCATTACAATACACCTAACGAAGGAGAGTGTAGACTTCTGCGGCCGGAGTCAGTAACTAAGGTCTCGGACAACTAAGGTTGTCCGAGAGACGGCGAGTCCTAGGCACAGATGCCAACGTTTCGGTAGCCATTCTGCAACCGTCCTCAGGGCGAAACCTGGGGCGCATTGCGCCCTGGGAAACGTCGCGGATGGCCGAAACGTTGGCACCTGTGCCTAGGACGCGGTGTCTCCCGGACAGCCAAGTATACGAGTAGTTACTTCTAAAGGCCCATTCACAATGCAAACATAAGCATAAGCATGGCGTTAACATAAAAGTTAGGACTACGTCTACAAGTGGACTCATTCACAATGCGTTCGCATAAGCATAACACGTAAGACGTTAACTTAAGAGCTTGCAAGCTTCAAGCTTCTGTGCTTACGCTTATGTCAGACATAAGGAATGAGCCAATCACAGTTCGATAACTCAAAATCAAGTATCGAAGTCGATAGGCGAACTATCGTGCTGCGTGGTTGTGTTTGTCGTATTTGTTTTGATATCTCGAAATCGATTCTCATATCCAACCAATAGTAAACTAAAATGTCTCATAGCCAATAGAAACTCTTATTTTGCCTATGTTTATGTTCCACATTGTGAATATGCTAACTCTTCGCTTATGTTAATGACTATGTCTATGTGTTATGCTTATGTTTGTGATTGCATTGTGAATGAGCCTTCACGAAGTCCACGAAAGACCCGCTGCGTGAACCCCAGTGGGAGGCAATGCCAGCCGAGCAATGCGCCGCGAGGTCGGTCCCCGGCGCCCGCGATGCTAACGGATGCGCTAACCGGCAGTCGGCGAGCACCGTGTTTAGCGAGGCGAAGCTTCTGTTGACACGGCCGTCGCGTGTCAAATTGTGTGGCGTGGCGTCGCGTCGCGCCGCAGCCTTGGCCTAGAGCGCACATCTCAGCGCATGCGCAATCGGCTCTGCGGGCCGCTTTCATTCAGACGTCCGTTGCGAGACACACTTCTTAGCACGTGTACGGGGTTTCGTCTAAGCAAAATAACTGTTTATTTCGCGAACACAAAACTGTTTAGTAATTGTTGAATATATAAACCAATTGAATTGGTTGTTCACTTGATATCATCTATAAGTTAATATCTTGTACAGTTAGTACAGTCTTGTACATTCCTTGATATTCATATGTCGATTATGTACTGCGTCCGCTGCTACTCATGAAGTATGCAATCGCTATTCAAGTTAACTAAGATAATATTTTCACTGGAATTGACGATCGCTAATTTTAACAAGTCATCATTTTGTCGTAAAGGTATACATTAAGATTCATCATGCTTACCATAATGTATAATCATCAGTTTAGTATACTTAAAAAGAAAAAATGCACCGTTTTTTGTACAATTTACTGCTTGAACTCTTAGAGGGGGCAGCAAAAAATCTGGTTCGATAGACCACGATAAAACTTTTCGGGGCGGTACCAACAGTCATGTGAAACAGAAAAGCACCTGTATAGAAATTTTTAAAAAATCTGCTTTGGACGATTTGCTTATTACTTCTTTTGACACTGTCACTTTTCCGCCATTTTGCTGACTACGTATCGTTTGGGGATTGGATCCGGGATTTTCAAGCACACTATTTTTTCTATTTCTATAGAGAAAATTATATAATGATGCACGAAAAAGGGCCAATTTTTTGAAAGAAAAATACCTTTCGCGAGTCCTTGAAAGAGAAAAAGTATTTTTCTCAAATAATGACTCCGTCCGTCTGTAAACTACACCAGCACCTTAACCAAACACTAAAAACACTATTCACTAAAATTTACATTCCGGAGTCTATTTGTCTGGTAATACGTTCCTCAAAATTTAAACGCGCGTTTTAATTTTGGAGTCTCTTTATATGAAGCGATACCACGTACGACAATTTCAAAAGTTTTCCCAAATGGCTCCACTTTTTACTTTCTCGCTACGGAATAGAGAGAAAGTTACGTAATGCTGAACGAAAATACGGCGAATTTTCGGCAGAAAACTCTTATTATACTACGTGGGGGCCGATAAGGAAAAAGTGGATAAATCTCATTACTAAATTTAGAAAAAAAAATCCTCTAACACGTAATGTAGACAGAATCTATGTTATGTGGGTCCTTGTTGACAGACTTGCATTTTCGTGTTTCCCCTGGCTCTGGATATAGTCCCAATAAGATTCGACGTGAAGCATATCAAACGTGCTTATTGTGGAAGTTTTGCTGGCATTCGGACTATCTTTGTTGTATCGATTCGAAACTTAGCACTTCCGTCGAAATTGTGAAGTACTACAGAATATGACACGTAAGACGTTTATCTAAATATTGTTCGTCGTTATAAATAATATTAAAAAGAAGAAATTGATGCAAGATACTCATGAAAAAAATAAAAATTAACGTTCTAAAAGGCAATTCATAATTTTTTGTCGGACACAATTATCCCGTTTCATCTTATTAGTCGATGATATGACACCTCAGATTTGTTGACGTAAATTCTTGGAAGTTCTCTTAGATATTAAACTCAACTGGGATAAGTATGTAAATTACATGCTGGAGAAAATTTCGAAAAACGTAATTTTTATGATGCGTGTACTTACAAAAGGAATCCTATTGCCAATGTATTAGCTTTCACATTGAGCTACTTTGTAATTCGGAGAAGCTTGCTGAGATCCTTACAGAATGAAGCAAAGACAAAGCCGAGATAGAATTCAAGAACGGTCAGGCAAACTCTCATTGGTTAAACAAAGCACATTCGTAGCGTGGATTTGGGAATACACACGCGTTGAAAAAATGGCCAAGCTTTGCGCTTTTCAATACTTACACTAGAGAATCAGCGTGAGGTAAAATTCAGAACTGAATCGAGAGTCTTTGAAACCCCCTCTTATACAAATATTAAAGAAAAGGTTAATGTAATATAAACATATTATCAATTAAAAGTGTTTTTGATTCAGTTTATTTTATCGGAGTTATTATTAAAATAACATTGTTGTTTTTATCATTTTGTATAAAATATCTTACAATTACAAGTGGCTATTTGTAGAGTATATCTACCAATCTATCTAATAAGTTTTCCAACAGGTGATGTAACATTTCATGTTGCAGATATGGAAGATAATGCAGTGGGCTACAAATAACCAGACGTCAAATCTACAGCTTCCTACTCAGTTCTACAGAGCAGCAAACTCAGGATTGAATTGACAATTTTACTCTACATTTTATCATCCTTGCTCAATGTTTTTGAAACTTTGTACACAATGAAATATATTTATTAATGATATCAATGAAATAGATTGTATTAACCAGCCATGAAAATGTTCATACGCATCAAATTCCTGCCTGGAAGCTTACGTATCTTTGCAATCCTCTCACTTTTCAAGCTTCCGCAGAATTTTTCTTAGATATATTGTTATTTTGTATTGTTGATTTATATTAATAAACATTTTTACATATGTGTTCTTTTTATTTTCAAGTACAAAATTCAGATCAGCATCATCGAATTACAAGAAATCTCACTTGGCTTCACAGAAAGTCTCATTTTGTGAAGCAATTTGTTTAGAACTTTATAAAACTGGACAATGGTATCACACGAAACTGACAAGAATGACGTCGTAGGTATCGGAAATACTGAAATTAATCCGGAAAGATTATCCGATGCTGCAAACATTGGCATATGATTGCATTATTACGGCTGCAGCTTTAATGAGAGTATTCAGCGTCAGATTTGCGCTTGTCAAACCCCCAACATTCTTCATACCTTTCTTTCATAACTGAGTTATTAACACTTTCGAAAACACAAAAATGCATGGTCGGAAATTGGTTTTGGATGTTTAGAAGGAAAAATATAGGACCAGAAAATATTACAGCGCATAATACGAGCATTCTGAAGTAGTTTGCCTCTCTGTTGCACTTCGCTGCAGCTCTTGACAGAGGATTAAGCTCGACGTCCCATATTATCCGATTTTTCCATAATACCCGAACATCGTCTAAGTACTAAAAAGAAGATCGTGAAAAGTACTAAAAGAAATCGTGTATACGGTTAACTCATATCGCCTACAGTTGTGCGCAGTCTAATGTCAACGTTGCCTCCTCTAATTTCGACTGCACTTTTTTTATTAAAAATTATTATTACATTTGTATTTCATGGTCCTTGAGCAAATAAATGTCTTAAAAATTATTATTGCATTTGTATTTCGGGGTTCTTGAGCAAACAACAAAATTTACTTTTTGTGATCCCCTCAAAATACTTCCAGATCCGTTATTTACTCATTTTTAAAACTATTTTCTGAATTGTTTCACAAAATGAAACCAATTTCTATAATACACCTAAGTCAAAAAGACGCGTCATATTTACATAAAATTGTGCATGAAAATTGTGTAGACAAACAACTACCCGCGTAAACTACGAGAATTCCTTTTCAGATTGATTGATTGATTAGTGTTTCCGGGTGTGTCAACTGGTCAACTATTAGTCCCGTTAGTGCGGTGGATGTTTTTATCGCGGGACGTTGCGGTGATCTACCACCCTCTGGATGGCTACATCCGGAACCGACCTACACGTCGACTTGCAGGGTTTTCTCAACTAACAATCTCCTACCAGCGAGGCACCGCTCCAGACGAGACCAGCTCTACGATCCCGAATGATCTCCCGATATGTGCGGTAGTGTAGTGTATGTTAGTGTGTGCAAGAAACGGGTGAAGATAAGACAAGGAAAATGAAGAAAACGACTGGTGCTATAGAATGGCGCAGACTTTCTCCTACTAGTAAGTTTTCTAATTTCTTTGATCAGGACTAGCTTTTCAGTCTTGCCCCATCCTCTAGCCAGTCGCCCAAATACCATTTTTGAACAATGTTCTCATTGTTTTGGTTTCCTAATGGAAGAAGAAGAATATTACTTTAAGAATATTATAGAAGAGTAAAATGTAGAACTGAATGAAAATTTTCTTTGAAAATTTTAAAGCTATATTTAATACAATGTCGTTAACGCGTTAGTGTAAACATTTGAATCACTTCTTACATTTGAAGCACTTCTACTCACAAATGCATATTGAGTACAGATCGGGTTTAATAAACTTTTGAATGGAATGACACACCCGGAAACACTAATCAATTAATCAATCTGAAAAGGAATTCTCGTAGTTAACGCGGGTAGTTGATTGTCTACACAATTTTCATGCACAATTCTATGTAAATATGACGCGTGTCTTTTTGACTTAGGTGTATTATAGAAATTGGTTTCATTTTGTGAAACAATTCAGAAAATATTTTTAACATTTGCATAATTTTTGAAAAGACAAAACAATACCGCAAAATGCCTTTTATATCTCCTTAAATGATGAATTTAGCACTATACATTCAAAAGTTTGGAGAAAAACTTTGGAGCCGTTTTTTAGAAAATGGCGTTTGAGCGTTTTTCAAAATGCGGATATTTCAGCTCATTTTTAGAGAAAATTTTCGATATTTCGAGAAACTATGTAAGATATCATTTGAAGCACATTCACTAATAAATGCAGTAGTTCATACAAATTTCCCGTAATGTAAATATTAATGACGTGAGAGAGATTTCAAAACAATTACATTGTGTAATTTTTTAAGAAACAAACGAAGGAAAATGGCGTTAAAGCCGTCTGATACAGTACATTGAGCACTATGTCTACAAAAAGTTTAAAGTAAAAATTCGGAGTTGTTTTGGAGAAATTTTTGTTTTTCATATTCTTTTAATATTGCACTTGCACCAATATTTCACGAAAACTACTAAAATTTTCCAACAATACGCACGATCTTAACGAGAGAACTAATTCTGGAAAACAAATTTTATTCGAGGGAAAGAACTGCGTCTTCAATTTCGTAGTTGTAGGAAGACGCCGAACAAATTTCAATATTTTGCAATATTAAAAAAAATAGAGTTAACAGTGAAAATCGGACCTCTATAAACGTATTTCACTCTATTCTGACAAGAAATTGAAAGAACAATTTGCAGATATTTTTGAGAAATTTTTGAAAGTGCATGTAAAGTACTCCCAAATATTAATGAATGTTTTTCAAAATCGCAGAGCTTTGAGACGAATGTGATGGAAGGGGGTTTATTCAGTTTGGAAACAATCCCACGCATAGTTTAGCCGCTAGTGTGGTTCTCAGACGACAGACGGTCGGCCAGACAGGCGGACGTTTTGAAAAAAAAATAACACTTTTTCGTTATCCGTTTTTAGGGCACTGTGGCCCGTATGTTAGGGTACTACTTTTTCGCCTAGTGTTAATAAGAGAAACCACGGAAAACTATCGATAAGACGAGTCCCGCTATAATTCTCCTCCAGACAGCGGCTGAACTCAACCTAACTTCAACCTAACCTCGAGAATCTTGTCATCATCGGGACTCTAACCCCGGGATCTTCCGGTCAGAGACATTGGAGTGACAGTAATCGATGCCCTGAGCCACTTGTGTTGGTAATTCGTCTTTCGGCGTTCTTGTGTAAACAGCACAAGGAGTATTTGAATGGTATGACAGAGGGAGCAGCATCCACAACGCAAACCCAACATCGCGGACTAGGCCTCCCTGTTTCACCCTGCGCGCGGGGACAGAGCTCGCAGGACTTCCCGAAAGGTGTTAGGGAGTTTTTGAGCGGCGAAGCCACGGTGTAAGATAAGATTTCTTACGCCATTACCGAAGCATTATTGCAATCGACAACATTATCGATAGAAGTCGAGAAAGATATTTGTACAAACGTTTAGGTCGAAATGGAAGAAGTCCTGAACTGTGATGACAGAGTGCGCTTAACTCCCATAATATCACTTCCTTTCGATGCGCATTTGTTCGACTAGAGCTGTCGAGCAACCACGGATCTGAATAAGTATATTATTACATAATTATTATATTGTTAAATAAATATAACTAATAACATATGTATAGATATATCCCTACATGCAGATTAATGCCACCTACGACATGTTGCATCGTGGGAAGATATAGTTCGCAGTATACTGTCACCAAAGTTGGGAACAAATTTGATATAGCATGACCGAATGTTCGATCACTATGCGATATAAGTCGCTTGCTAAATCTGGCAGAACCATGGTAGAAAGTATGTACCCGGTCTCGGGGAATATCGAAAGTGCATTTTAAATGCCCATCCCTTCTACTTTACCGGAAACTCAAGCATGATTAGGGAGATTTTGCACGGCGAAGCGTTACAGCAACCGAAAACTATCGATCTTCTGCGCAGTTCGTTTTTCGCATCATTTTTGTGCCGTACCGTAGTACTATGGAATAGATAGTCCTGTATGTCGGAAACGAGATTTTGAACAAAACATTCCTTTATCACAAATATCACTTCAATGCAAGAGAATGGAAAATCATTTCCAAAAAATTCATATCCATTAAAGTGGTTTCAGCACTAAAGAAAATATGAAATGATAGAAACTGGCGGTGATACAATAACACGTTCTTATTCACATTATTTGTAACAGCTACGCAAATATGACAACACTACATGAACATAAAATAAGGTTTCCAAACAGTATTTGTTTCTGTATCGCGCTGGGAATATAATTCATACTGTGAGAGTTAAACCGCAATTCACTTTACCCCTACACCACCAGCTTCATAGCTAAAATAATCATCCCCGACGCGAAAAAAATTTGGTGCTACAACAGTACATACTTTCTCGCATTATTTGTAATGGTTTTGCAATAATATACTACTACATGTACCTTCAAAAGTGTATAAATAAATAAAACAACACCAATACTTTTATGCAAGAATTATTCCTCACAAACAACTTTCTACATTTCATATTCATTTACTTCTATTTTAAATTTATAAGTTTTATATCTCAGTATCCCATTACATTATTAACATATATGTTGATCCTTTTGTTATATATCAACTTCACGAAATTCAAATATTCATAAATACTTTCAGGAAAAAAAAAATTTTACAGGGTACTTTTCAATAACAAAAGTAATACTTTACTATATCGGTGACTAAATTATAACAACATATCTCAACTGTTGATTGTTTTGAAAAAATATCAATGACGGTTAAAAGGTAAGATGATCATTAACCGAATTTCTATACCTACCACAGAAATTAACTAAAAATTTGTAAAAATGGCGAACATTTGTCACATTATTAGCTTGTAACTGCAACGTTTTTTCTCTCTCTTGAAAAGTTGCAATCTTTGAGATACGTGTTAAAATTTAGTCATTAATACATTTTATACCTGTTCTGAAATTTTAATAATATTAATACGGCCATAACTACAGACCTTTTTGTTTCCAAACTTTAAGAGCAGCATGGTGAATAATGGTGTGTCTTTTTCCAAGTTTATCAATATCTTGACAGTAACCACCACCAATAACAGTAGCACAAGGAATTCCTCTGTTGATTACGTTAGTAAGAACGAACAGATCCCTTTTCAACAGTCCTGACAAATAAAATTTCATATTATCAAATTTACTTCCAACCATGAAACTTGGATGGATGGAGGAGGAAGGGAGGAAGAGATGGAGGGACGGACGGACGGGCAGGAATGACGGAACGCGGACGGGCGGGAGGGAAGGACGGACGGACGAACTGACGGATGAACGTTTTAATCTAAACCGATTTCTTGGTATTGAAGATCCACAAAACGTGGACATGTGACTATATAACGTGGAACAAGATTTATTCACCATTTCGAGAAATTAATTTATTTTATATGACATTAAAGATCTAATATTGAATAATGGATTTCTTGTATAAAACTAGTAGTGGTTCTAATGGCATTCTTTCTCGTACGTAATGTTTTATAATCACTTTAGTCTGGGCATGCATTTTGGCCCATCGTCTTTCCAGCTTCTCACGCGCCAGCTTCTACATGCGCCTAAAAAACTTTTTTTAAAAATATATTTTCTCAAATTTTCGGTACCCTAATATATGAATAATAACCCTAGTATGAATATGACTTAGAGAATATTATAGAAGAGTACAATCTTGTTCTATATGCAAATTTTCACGAGAAAATGTTAGGCTTTTTAAAAAAATATATCATTTTAGTTTTTTAATTTGCGCAGTTCTAATCATTAGAAAGAATTGGGCTCATAAATGCGATACTATATTTAAAAATTGTAAAATAAATATTAACGACGTGAGTTATTTAAAAAAATTACATTTGAGAGATTTTTGAAAAATTAAAAAGAACGCATCAAAATGCTATTTATGACATGTTATTCTGTGCATATGGCACTATCTACTCTTGCACAAAGGTTTAAAGAAAAAAAAAGTGCCCTTTTTTGAGAAAATTTCGACTGAGAGTTCCTTAAAATGCACAGATTTTAGCTCGTTTTCACAGAAAACTTCTGAATTTTTGAGAAACTTCATTAGAAATCATTCAGGGGCTTGTACTTACAAATGCAAATATGTACAAAAATGTCCGTGATGTAAATATTAATGAGTGAAAAAACTACGAAAAAAAATTATTTGTCTAATTTTTTTTCCAATTAATTAACACTACCCGTACAAAAAAAGTAATAAAGAAAACATTGAAGCTGTTTTGAGAAATCTTGTTTTACACATATTTACACATATTTCCCTCAAATTTGCGCAAAATCTACTACTATATTGTGACATACCGATATGTCACGTTAAAATAAACCAACATTTATTTGTAGACAATATGGTGGAACATGCATTACGAAATATCACGAGAGCTAGAGCTTAGCAACGACCGTGAATAAACAATGTAGTTTTTGTTTTTTCTAAATGCATTAAGAGATGGCTTGGTGCCGAAAGTACAAAATTTGGGATTGGGCGAAGAAGTTTAGACGGTCAGCTACACCAAAATATAACAAACGTATGGATTGGCTGGGTGAGAGAAGGACGGTCAAATGTTATGAAAAAAATGAAGGTAGTTTAATACGAAGTCTTGGAGGGATGAATCATGCAGGAAGATTTCATTCTGCTCGGAAACGCGCTTCTGAACTGATCGTATGTTCGTGAGAGGGAACGAGTACAATCGAGATAGAATTGGGTTATCAGTGAAATTTTAAGGACAGTGAATGATATTGCAGATATTTTGATGTGGAAGCAATATTGATGTATAAATTGGAACTTTGTCGGGAGTGGTAATCGAGTTCGGGACTATGTCATAGGACGTAATCGGGACTGATAATTTTGATAGTTGGAGACCAGCTTGGATAGGGGCAGAAGAGGATTTCGTGGAACTTTGGACTACGGCAAGCTCGCAAGATATTTCGACTGAGAAGTCTACGAGGGACATCAACGAAGAAAAGATAAGTTAACCGCGGTATAAATTGTAAATTGAAAGATATCTGGATCAAAGGCCTAAAAAAATTGTAAATTCTCTAAATTGTTTGCCAAAAAGAAAAAAATAAACTTTGTTAAATTTTGTTCTTTAGAAAAGAAAGTGATCTTGCATTTAGTCAATCCAAACAGTAATGAACTAGGAATAGAATCATTCTATTTCAGATTCCCAGCTGCGCTGTATAGTCGGCGGATCCTATAATCCATTATAGAGGTAATAAGGATTATAATATATCGTGACCCATTGACCCAGCAAGCCGGACGCTAAGATCTTTAGCAGATATAAATGTAGAGAGAGGAGGAAAATTTAGATATATCCCAATATCAAAAGAATTATCACGGAATTAATTAAAGAACTAATTGCGGAGAACAAATTTCGTTTGAAGAAAAAATCTGTGATTTCAATAAAGTAGATGTACATGGGGGTTCAAAAATGTTCAAACTCCATCTTTATAAGTGTATTTCACTCTATTCTTAGAAGAAATTTAAAGAAAAAAGTTTGAGCAATTTTAGAGGAAAATATTTTTTAATCGCAGTAACTCATAACAATTACGCAAAACCTACTAGTATTTTCAAAAAAATTTATATGACATCATTAAAAATCACATTTTTAAGAACAGATTTAATGTAAGAAAAATCTCTATTCTCGTATTATTTCTAACTTTTGAAATTTTCCAAAATTCGAAAGGTTCAATGAAAATTAGTTTAACCATTTTAAGCGTCCTTTATGTTATTCGTGGAAAAAGTTCGATCAAAAAATTTGGAGCCAATTTTGAGAAAACTTTGCAAATGTTGATAATTTATTACACCCCCAAATATCGATTTCACATGGTTATGTGGTAACATCAACTGATGTGGTATACCGACTGATGTGGTAATATCAATTTTAGAGAAAATCGTCTGAACTGTTTAGGCGCTAACGCTGACCGCAAACGGACGAACGAAAGGAGGTTCAATTTGTTGTCTAATCGGTCCATCAATATTAAGGATAAGATATTTATTTTATTAATTCAATATATTACTCAATTTAATGTCTTTAATAATAGTTTATGCAATTAGTTTATAATGTTAAGCTTTATTGTATGAGTACATGTTTAGGAAACGAGCGACGTTAGGTGGGAGTTCTCAAATTTGCACGAATGCAATAAAGCAACATTATAAACGAGTGACATGCGTTTTTTGTTTTTGTTTTCGTGTAAACCAGCATTATACATTTTTAAGAAAATCAAACTTAATTTTGCGAAACAACTTTCTTGTGAGGTCTCCGATATCTGACATCTGTGCAACTGAGGTCGGCTGTTGTCTGTGCGTTTACCGCTACTTCCCCAAGATTCTGTCGTTGCGATTGGCTGAATATGTGATGATGCAATTATTCGTGCTGTAAAATCTAATACGTCATCATTTGTCGTAAAAGGCCCTTCTATGAACGATTGCTTGCAACATACAATGTCGTTTATAATGCTGATGTGCAAAAAAATTATTTAAGTCAACTCTTGGAAAATATTAAATTTGTTTCTCTTTGTTATGTGATGACAAAATTCAATTGTTTTTTTCAACTCTCATTCTTTCCTACTCTCAATATGGTAGTTAAAGATTTCTTCCTTGATACAATCTATTTTCCAATATTAGATCTTTAAATTATTAACTGAATTTTTGTAAATTTTTATGTATGCCTATTATTTTTTCAATGTAATCTATGTGTTCAAGTAGTTTTGAGATATGCCTTTGCATTTTTCAAGTGATTACTGATGAGTTTGTGAGATAGAAAGTACAATATGTAATCATTACCAATAATACAAGAAAATGCATGCTGTTTAGCTCTACTAGCTTTTCTGAAATTTTTATTTGTATCTACTACTTTTCAATTTGATAATAAATCTTTTCAATTCAAGTCTGACATATTTTCAAAAGTAGAAACATCTCTATACCAAAAGTATTTGAGCTATTCACAATGAATGAATTAAGGTGCTGGGATATAACATACATGGGGACATGACACCCTGGAAGAGTCAGGGAACTTGAGGGTTGATCCCTGGTTGGTATGATGGAAATAAGAAGGAAATAGTGAACTGGGGAACCCGGTTGGGATGGAAAAAGGAAGTGGTAGATTTAACCAAAAACCTGGGATGAAATTTGGTATTCCCATTCAAACATAGTTTTTAAGACCCCTGTGCCTAAGTCAGTGAGTCCTCTAATGATAAGGTTAACTTATAGCCTTCCACAAAAGAAAAAAAGGCATTTGTTATTAAGAAAAGACATATTTTAAGTATTGAATTTGAAACTACTGGAGCTGCACTAGTTGCCATTCTGTAAGACCAAAATGTGATTATCCTATCCACATTTATTCAGTAAAAAAATCATTGAAATATTACTTGTTTTGACTGTGATTTGTAACTTTCCATTTTCATGAAAATAGTGGCCCAATCTACCTAGATGCAATTTTCATAGTCTCAACTAAAATTGTCATAACTGTAATTTCCATAGGCTCACTTCAAATAGTCATAACAAAACTTGAATTGCAGAAAAAAAAAACTACCAATTAGTGTCTACCAGTCTCAGTCAGTCACCTCTATTCTTACCACCATTACCAAACCTTTTTTGGCTATTTCTTTGTACAACTAAATTATTGTAGTATATCATTACAATTTAATTTTTATTCATTTGACATTATTATAATACAATTTTGTATTGCTATAAAAATATTCCTGACAATAGTTTACATTTTTACAAAGTTTTTGTTTAAGCACATTTTTTATATTAATTCCAATCCTGATGAACTCAGTTCAGAGAGAGTCAACTGTTTGTTAAATTAAAGAAAATATGCTTACCTTCATCAGTCATCTTTAATTTACCTAAACTGTCTTCAGCATGTGTGTCAACACCAGCATCGTATATTACGATGTCAGGATTAAAACTTTGCAAGACATCAGGAAGATAATCCTAAAAATAATAAATTAATAGTTGTTCATTGCTATCAAATAAACTTTGATTCAAGACAATAGATATGCTAATTATTTTTAACATTTTCAATATAAATCATAGGAAAAACGAATATTCACAGTCAATTGCAAACAACATTCATTTCACAATGATCCAATGTTTCAGTTTTCTCTAACATTTCAAAGTTGTCTGTTCTTGAAGTTGTAATCTTATGCTCTTGATTAGACTTGTAACACTTTCCCAAGATTTCTAAATTAATTTAATTTACATTCTTATATACTTAATTCTGTATATTGTAGATATTTCGCTGCACCCCAGTAAACACTTCACTGACATTTTATGGTTATTGTATTGATGAAAACATTTCTTAGGTATTTTGCTAATAAATGCTCCAGCAATGAGCTAACAATTTTTAAATATATATGTTTATAGAGGATATACAAACTCACAGGCATACAGAACCTAAATCAAGAAGGGGGTAACTGTATTTTTTGACTTTCCTGAACCTCCTTTCCCGTTAATCTTGTTTATTTATGTATGACACATTTTACTAGTAAATAAGTAAATGATTTTTATGTAGTATTTTATATATTCCTTTATTTAATATCAAACCAATAGCATAAACAATGCAATCAATGCAATAGCGTATGCTTTCTCGCATTATTTATAAATGTTCCGTAATATTATACTACTACACAGTGGCAGCTTGTTGCACTGTTGCACAACCCCCAGGTAATCGAAAAAGATCTCATAATATCTTAGGAATATACATTTTCCTTTTAATGACATTCAATATTCAAGATATAACAGCACTATCAATGTATATGAAATCATTCAAAAACCAAAGAGTGTCCAACTGGCTCTCTCCGGTGTCTGGTGCCTTGCCAGGAATTGCACCACGCTCTTGGCTCTTGGCTGAATTACTGGCTTTAGAGATTTTTACTCTTCGGTACTTTGATTTACCACGGGGAAGATAAGGCCTTTCGGTTGGGCAACCAGTCGAGTGGCGCTTGTCTAGCGCTGCGCGGCGACGGAGGGAGTTTCAGTGGAATACCCATATTCTGTCTTCGTCTCACTCGCTGCAACGTAATTTTATGAATTTCGCTTGTTATTGAAAGTAAGCAAGTTCGGTCAATTATTGATGATATTCAATACATTGTTTATGATAAGGGAACGGAATTTATTGTAATAAAAAAAGCAAAATATGTACATATTTATGTATTTGTTTCTAAAATATGTAAGAAAAAATAGGAAATATGTTAAATAAAAATTCGTTATAATGTTTAAAATTCCATTCTTCAAGCGTTTTCCGAACAGAGTACGTTGCCTATCAGATCTTAACATGGATTCAGAGATGCTAAAACAAAGTTCTACATCTACAGAAGCAATTATTCGTTAGTTTCATCCGAAATATATAATACTTTCGTAGTATATACAATGTTGTTTACAGGAGTCGGCGCTTAAGCGAATAGTACCATGTAGCTTGTGATAGAAATGGGGGGTGGGGTAAAGGGAGTATACGCCCCGAACTCCAGAAAAGGAATAAGTCAATGATCTGAATGTTCTATCGAGTTACGCATTCGGTCATGAAACACGAGTAAGCACGTGGTTGAAGTTTCTTCTGCTTCACATACGTCCGCTCATTCTAGATCGAGAGTACGCGGTTTCGAAGAAGCACATGGGGCATAAGCTGGACAATTAATACAATGGTTCGGCGTTAATACAAGCGCATTGCATAGTTTCATAAGAACTTCAGTAACAAAGTTAGTTTTCAAGTAACATATATTTCGAACTCGTATGTGAAATTTCTTTTCGACTTATAAATGTATTAAAATGTAACGAAATATGTAGCAATAGATAAAATATGTAAAAATATGTATTTACATGAAAATCCGTTCCCTATTTATGATATTTGAAGAATTTATTTTGTCTTTATATTAGGTTTGTTGATTCAAAACGTACAGTTGATGAGTTCTTTGTGTAAAGGTGGCCGTTCTGGATGGAAGTCACTTAGTGTCTTGCGGAAGCCAGTGTGGCTACAGCTGGCCAGCAGTTTGCGAGCGATCTTGTGAATCGAATGTATCGAAGACATTTCATTATTGTCAAATATGCCAGAGTAGTGAGGTTTTCGAAATAAAATAATTTTATTTGTTGGAAACGTGTCGAAGCAATAGTGCTTTCTGCAATGTGCTGGAGTCGAACTTAAGTGCCCAGTGGAAATCAAATCCAGAACTATATGTGCGCGGGAAATGTACATTACGTTACATGGACACGACGCATACTATTATGTAAGTAGTGTTTCAATATAGACTTTTATTTAAATTAGTTTTATTTAATTTGAATTGCGTTCATTTCTATTATATATTTGTATTTTGAATTTTGGAAATTACATTTCCGTCATTCGATGGAGATGCAAGCTCCAGTCTCTTGGGGCACCAGCCGCCAATGCTATTACATGTTTTCAAACAGCAAACATTTTGTTTCGGCACCAAGATTAGTAGCTAGATCCTCCGAATCACCTACCTCGCCATGCGCCTTACCTCTCCGCCATGGAACCGCGCTGGCATGATGTTCCGACTCGGGTCAACACAAACTAATGGTCTCAACCCAATACTTCTAACACATTATCTAAAGATCAGAGCGATCAACGAAAATAGGAACTTCACAATTCTTTCAAGCGTCCCTTGTTTTATCCGTTGAAAAAAAAATTGGAACAGGTTTACAGAAAACGTTTTTTATAATTTGCATTTATTTCAACCAGAAAGAACGTGAAGACAATCATTTTTTTCTTCAAAAATTGTACATCGTCTTCTTTAAAGAGTGGATTTTTTATAGATAATATATTACACGTATAGAGTGTTCAAACTCGCGATCAAATTTTCAATCTCGCCATCAAGGCGCAGCCCCTAAAAGCTTTCTTCCCACGCGGCCACCCACTATTAAAAGCATACTTTCACCAACCTCTCGCAAGTCGCTCTCTGTGCATGCCAGCACGCTGCTGCTCTTCGAAAAATCCAACAAAAGGGCAATGAAAACGTTTACAGGGTTATTTTTCTCTCTAAGGCTTCGTTTCCTTGCAATTCGCGAAAAACTTCAAAAAATACGCCATTTTCAACTAAAATGCCACCTATATTGTCGCCGTTCTATTTCCGTGTCCCGATCCTCAAGTACATGTCGTTAATAGAAATGCAGAGACAAGAGTACTCTTCACCTTACGTGCGTATTTCAACGTCGTAGAGAAAAAGTTTAGAAGATACAGCCAGTCAAAGATGACCTATTTTAGAAATATTGAAAATACATTAAAATGAGAAATATCCCTATGCAAACCGCATTTCTCGTCCGAATTGGACAAATGATCATATTTTCCGAAAGCCCATAATCTGCGGAACACGCCAGCGGCTTCAGAATGCAAACATTCGCTTTAGGTTTGGAGATATGATCGTTTAAAGCCGATCCTGTTTTCCTCTACAAAATCGTAAAATTTAAAATACCCCCCCCCTGTTTTTAATCATGCACAATAAAAAATATTGTTCAGAAAGAAATTAAAGCATCGCGTTGATTGAAATGTTCTCTAAATATTTTGTCCTAAAACATTTTGTGAAGAGTTAGTAAATATTAACGAAAATTGGCATTTTTGTGCCTTCTCGCGCTGATAATTTGGCAGGTGGAATGCAGAGAAACTGATTATCGAAGCAGTAATTTTGGATAAACAATGTGTTTATTTTCATAAGACCTACTGGACGAAATATATGTGTTCAGCCCCACATGCACACAGAATATTGTATAAAACCTATTTACATTTTATTTCGTATGTGCTAAGCAAGGACAAAACCCAGACGTGACAGCTAACAGCGTCTTCAACGATCACGCTTGCAAGCATTTTTTTTATCGCCGCGCGCAAGCTGACCGCTTCCGCGGATTCAATAACGCGGTCACCACGTGTGCGTTTCACGAGCTATGTGACGTTACGCCAAATACAGCACAAACCTTCCATATTTTTGGGAACAAATTGTACTTAGGTTTTCTTACGTGGCATCTGTGGGTAGTATCTCCAAGAAGGAATTCGGCACGACGTTTTGCGTCATTCTCAGTCCTACCGTCCGCAAAAAGTCGCCGAATTCCATCTTGGAGATACTACCCACAGGTGCCACATTAAAAGAAAACAAGTCTATATACTCGATTCTGATACGTTCATTTTCTATCCCCACCTAATCTCTGCGTGCGCGGTGAATCTCTTGCGACGCCGCCGCACAGTGGTTGATTTCCAGAATCTAGCGGTATTTAAATCGAAAATGCATATGCTCAAAACGAATGAAAGTCCACGTGAATGGGTACCTTATAGTCTCTTCTGAACTGTAATAACCACCATAAGTGCAACATTCATTTCTCAGAAGAATGGGGGGCCTGTTCGGGGAGCGCTTCCGAGCCCCGCACGCAGGCGTGCCTCAGTCCTGCTTTGACGCGCTTGGTGTTACTGCCTACTGACGTCGCGTTCTTAAGGAAACTTTGAATGTTGAATATGAGCGAGAATCTGGAAGGTATGTTCTTTAAAACGCACTAATTTTTAACAGAAAATTTTACATTTTTGGTAGTATTTTTATGCAAAAGTTTCACCATGTTTTTGAAACTGGTTTCTTAAGTAATCAGAAATTTAAACAGAGATATCTTGAGTTGCCAGCAATTGCCAAGAATGTTCTTTGCATGAAAGTATTCCCTGAACCTTGTGCAACAAAATGGTGAAAAACATTTCTGCCCGAATTTGCCCCATTTCGAAAAAATCGATTTTTTTCAGATGCTTGTACAGCCACTCGACGGGAGCTTTTCGAACTCTTGCGTCAGGTGAACTCTCTCGTGCAACAGATTTTCGGAATAGGGAAATGCTAATGGAGTATGTTTCCCATAAAGTTCTTGGAAGTATTCCAGATGCAGTATTAACTGAAAAGATACGGAGATTCACCTGCCAAATTACTGAAAAATGGAAGGTTTGCAATAGAATGGTAGACAGGTTTGCGGCAAAGAACTCAGCGTGGGTGGACGAAGCAATAGTGTGTGACAAAAGGTAGGCCTGAAAAAGAATTTGCTTCGTGTTCGAAGAGAACCAAAAGGCGAAAAGTACAACCACTCGTTGTGGAACATTGTGCAGAAGAATTAGCCGTGGCAGCTCAAGTTAGTTTTATGTCACAAGGCAGTAAGGATGGAGTGGAAGTGATCGAAGGAGCTGTAGATAGTACTCCTGGAAGTGGCACCACGAATGTTGGGAACACTGCTCGGCGATTTTTCCAAAATCCGGAGCAGTCTTCTAACATCACTGGGATTGCTGAAAGCCTCATTCGTCGCTTCTCCGTTGTTTTACATGCATTGAGGAGTGGGTATGATGTGAATTCAGAGTCTTTCAGAAAATACTCAACTGAAACAGCAGAATTGTTCATCAGCTTATACGGATGGTATTTCATGCCTGAAGCAGTGCATAAAATATTAATTCATGGCGCTGATGTCATTAATGAAATGATTGTCCCAATTGGACAACTGTCTGAAGACGCGCAGGAAGCCCGGCACCAAGAGTTCAAGTCATGCCGAGAAAGAAATACTCGAAAATCATCAAGGATACGTGGCAATGAAGACCTGCTTCATTTACTATTGATTTCTTCCGACCCAGTTATTACAAGTATCCGGCCACTACCAACTAAGACAACTGAACAGCTACCGAAGGAAGTTCTGGAGTTGTTACATGTTCCTAGTGCTGGTCTTCCACGTGAAGGCGGAAGAGTAGATTCAGAGAGCGACTAATGCCAACTATTGTAAGTTCTTAATTTTTTTATAATTATTTTAATTGTTCAATTACGTATGAGTACTAATCACTATATTACATTTTAAGTTAGTGTCTCATGAACGTTTAGTAGACAATTACATGCACAACGTTTTAAGTAGTTTCCACATTGATAATTTGGTAAACCTTATCAAGCCTCTAAAAAATGTATTTATTATTATATTATTTCACTACATTGTAATATAATAGAAAAAGCACAAGGAATAATTCTGACCATTTTCAATACCGTCGGCTTTACCGTTCACTTGGAAATATTTTAATACCGCTAAATCAAGGAAATCAACCACTGTGCGCCGTTCGCTGCAAAAGTTAGTTCTGATCCAGACATCATACGAGTAGTACCTTTGTGTCGTCTCGCGCCGATTTGTTTGTAACTCCATAAGAAGCATATATGTTCTCTTATGTACAATTTACTAACGGTGATTCTGTATGCGTGTAAGCTTGTGCACTACGAGTCACAACACTTGAAATTTAATGCCTCACAATGAGCAATACGTATGCCAAGTAACTATTTAATTGTGCGTGATCGCGTAAGTTGTAACGCAATCATTCATCCGCGGCAGCGAGTGCGAGAAATTCGTGTTAAGCAAGGTTTCAGTATCTGTCAACACTGTATTCTAATTGAATCGTTTATTTCAGAAACTCGTCAAACGCCAAAATCTAAAAAGCGCTTTAGCGGTGGAATATTGTTCCATGAGGATAGACAAATCGTTTACCTGAAAAATATTCATTTATTAACTGCTTTAATATTAAAAATGTTGAAATCAGAAAAACTGGGACACTTTTTCTCAGTTTGCTCGTAATAAGAAATTTGGCGTTTGACGGGTTTCTGAAATAAACTAGTAATTGTATTCTAGTCATCAAACGACTGTACATTGTATATCTGTGCCTGTGGCTTTTAATGTGGAGAAGAATAAATGAATTTTTTGTGTGAAATACGTGTCAATATAAATAAAGCAATGTAGAATATTGTAAAAAATACGACCACGTCATCACAATATTTCGTAGAGAATTTTATTTTAAAGGATAATGAAAGAGAAACGTAATCCAGAAAAAGTTGCAAATGTCTTCAACCAACACTTTTCTAGAATTGCGGTTGATCTCACGAAGGGACTAAAACCACAAACTTCAACATCATATGCTTCTCAAAAAAATTTCAGCACGATGTTCATTTACGAAACTTCTTCCAACGAAATCCTCAGAATAGTCAGTAAACTAAAAAATAAATAATCATCAGGTTGAGATGAATTTCCGGATAGTTTATTAAAAATGTGTGCACCTGCCATTATACACCCATTAACTCGCATTTTCAATGCTTCCTTGTGCACAAGAATATTTCCAGATATTTTCAAAACAGCAAAAATTAAGCCACTTTTTAAAAAAGGGAACAAAAATGAAATTCAAAATTACCAATTTCTCTTTTGTCGGTTTTCTCAAAAATATTACAGAGGCTTTTCTATCGCGAATGGAAACTTCTCAGGAAAAACAAAGCGTTTTCAGACTCACAATACGGTTTTAGAAAATCATCATCTACGGAAACTGCCATTTTTTCTTTTCTTGAAGATGTTGCTTCATCAATGGACCAAAATGATTAACCCATTGGGATATTTTAGATCTTTCGAAAGATTTTGACAATAACATCTTTCTCTCAAAATTACCTTCTCATGGAATTCGTGCTATTGCCTTAGATTGAATAACCTCGTAACTTAAACATCGATCTCAAAGAGTAGAAATACCGTACTGGCACGAAAGGACATTATTTAATTATCTTTCCAATTCTTTGCCAATTGAACATGGGGTTCCTCAAGGTTAAATTTTAGGTTCTGTCCCCTTTCTGTTGTACGTACACGATATGCCCTCGTCTATTAAAAATAGAACTACAGTTCTGTTTGCCGATGACACGAATGTTCTTTGCGAAAAATAAACGATAAATTGGACAATATCAAAAGTTTCAAATTGGTTTTGTAATAACAAATTAATAGTTAACAAAGGAAAAACTCTCTCAATGCAATTTTGTGTTTCAAATCGGCAATCGTATGCTCCATTGAAAATGAACAATATGCAATTAGCTGATGTTAAGGTAACAAACAATTTCTAGGTCTCCCAGTTCAATCAAAGCTCAAATGGAATGTACATATAACAGAAATAAACACTAAATTAATCTCATTGTGTTATGCATTTAGAATTCTTTCTAATTATGTCAGCCTTCATGCAGCTCGTTGCGTGTATTTTGCAAATGTACATTCCCGCCTGAGAAATGGCATAATATTCTTGGGAAGATCATCCTTTAGTGCCCAGACATTTAAATTGCATAAAAAAATTATCCGAATAATGAAAAAATGCCATCTACGTGATCCCCGCAAACCTCTTTTCATTGAGCTTGGAATCCTACCATTGCCTTGCCTATGTATTTATGTCTGTAGTATTTGTCAAAACTGACTTACTTAACGGTGGGAACATATTTTATGTAATACTTATATTTATAGTTACAACACTCGACACAGAAACCATGTTCATCAAGTGTCAGTATCAACAGTTCACTACAAGAAATCCACATACAATACATGTACGTTACTTTACAACGCATTGCCAGATGAAATTAAACAATTAATATTGGTACACAAATTTAAGTTAAAAGTAAAATCTTTTATGCTGCAAAACTGTTTCTATACAATTCGAGGCTATACTGATCGTCAAAAAGAAAAATAATGTTTACTTTAACAAAACCATGATATAGTATAATGAATTAGTTTACATTTACATTGTATAATTAAAAAAAAAAGACTCTATATGCCTGTAACAAGTAATGAACTTCAGCTTCCGGGTCATCGACCCCCATTTCGATCGGGTTTTTGTCCAGTTTCCCTGGTTCATTGAGCAAATGCTGAGATAGCTCCTTGATTTCCTTCTGGACGTAAATGTAGCTTCACTATGCGCACGTTTCGTTGAGCTTTCCTTTTGCTTGTAGTAGTAGTAGAGCTTAAGATGAGTTTCTATTTTGCTAGCAATACAGAAAAATCAAAGTTCGTTTACCGTTAAAAATAAGTTTTTTATAATTCGGCAACGAAAATATCTAGTTTTTGAAATGTTAATCTCTCGCTTTTTAAATTTATTATTATTATTATTATTATTATTATTATTATTATTATTATTATTATTATTATTATTATTATTATTTCATCTTTCAACTGTTAATAGTTAAATAGTTGGGACGGGATTCTGAACTCAAGAAAGATGATATTCTCCCCCAAACGTCACATACAATATTTGACTTTTTTCACTAAATAAATAAAAAAATTATATGCGCATGTTTTCTTAAGCCCCGACATACCTACCCCCATTCCTTTGCTAACATTAGTTGAATTCAGAATACATGATAGCAACAAGATTTGTTGACAACTTCTGATGACCACAAATGTTTGCACCCAGGCAATAGAAACTATTTTGCATAGACAAACGAGCTACAATTTCATATAATAGTCCTGTCAACAAAATTATCAAACCCCCCACTCCCCTCGCACATAATAACTGTATTTCAACATATTTTCGAATAGTTTTACAACTGAGAAATGGTTTCGTTTTATGACAAGATATCGGTGTCTGTTATATTAAGATTAATTAGTTTTAGAAATAACAGCAAAGAAACATATTAAACAAAAAGTAATGAATTGTTGCGGCATAAATCGAAATTCTTCAACAGAACTAGTGAAGCTACAACAGCACATACTTTCTAGCATTATTTCTAATTGATCCGTTGTGTTATACTACTACATAAACCTGCAAAGATGTTGTCAACCAGCAAAAACATTTTTCCGCACCAAGACTGGAAGACAGGTCCTCCGAGTTTCTCGCTGTGATCCTTACTTTACATTATCGAAACGCAGAGAGGTTCGAACTCGGTCTTGTAATTTTGAAATGTTACTTTTTGCAATTTTCGAAAACTGGACAGTTTGCCGAAAATGAGACTAGCACCATATTTTTGCCATCATTAGTTACATACGAGTAGAAAATTTAACGAAAAGATTTGAAGCGGTTTTTGAGAAAATATTTTTTTAGAAATTTCAGATACAAATTACGCGAAATATACTCTTTTTTTTTCAAAAAATTGTTCATAACCATTATCTAATTTTTTATAACAGACTTTGCCTAAGGCAAAAATATATATCTTCAATTTTGTAGTTTTGTATTGTTAACTTTTATGCAATTTATGCATGTTAACTTTTTGCAATTTTCGAAAATACCGCTACCAATAAATCTACTCTTAGTAGAATTCCCAGAGAGAATGTATACTGCAGGAAATGCAACACAGCGGGAGAAACCATGAATCACATCTTCGGCCAATACAATTTAACTACGCCAACAAAAATAAAGCGACTTGACGAGATCAAGAATTCATAGAGGGGAAGATATCTGAAAATCTGACACTCTGGTGTCCATGGAAGCCACTTCCTCCGTTGCCGAAGGGGTTAGAGTCAAACTTGGCCAGGTAATAAATGCTGGGACGGGGTTCACGTTGTCAACGTGGCTGTCCACCACGAGGATAGGTCTAGCAGGGGAGGAAAAGGTGGTAAAATTCTAACCAGCCATTCCCATGGCAGCCCAACTTCATGGATTGTCCAACGCCAAAATCCTGCCAGTAGCGGTTGGAACCTTTGAGGCCATGCCAAGATTCACAGTCAGTGCCCTCAAAATGTTGGAGATTACATCTCGAGGAGATCTGCTAACTCATTAATTGCTCTCAGGAGCTCTATTAAGTTCCACATAATTTGTAAATTTCGATGGAGCAATTTAGCATAGCTGATAGTTAATACAGAAAAGGAATTTCTTGGTTCCCTGGGGAAGTCTAGGGAACCCAGGGGATCCTAAAATGCCTAGGAATTACATAGGTACTGTGACCGTCCGTTTTCTTTAACTACGAAAACGTGTCACATGATCGACCAAGAGCGAGAAAGGAGCAGTTCAAACGCGCGCCAACGCGGAAGAATATGAAACAATGCTAACTGAAAATTAAGTCAACAGAGAACGCCACAATAGATCGTGCGAGACCGGTAGTCAGAGGGAAAAAAAGTTATTTCTGAGGCTAGCAGCGGAACTGTGCAGACGTACTGACGACACGCCAGGGATTCCTATTGCAGCGGACTTCAGAACGGCGTCTTTTATAAAACTCTTCAGGAAGATAATAAGAGGTAAATATCCCTTTATTAATTTGAACGTAATCTCAAGAGAAAGATTCTGAATAATAGACGTTGTGAATTTATGAAAGGAGAATGAAGGGAGAGGAGTTTTGAACATGTGGCAGTAAATTAATAGTTGCATTCATTTCTCTTTCTTCCAGTTTTTTTTTTAAATTTTTGGTCTTTTGATTATTTGCTCTCTTAAAGCTTGTGTGCTCGTATGGTTATTAACCGTCAGAATTGAAAGTAAATTAAAATTTATATGAGAGTACGAAAGAACATTAACCTTGTACGAGACGGAGAACACGTTTCTGGTGGGCGACTGAATTTCGACCGGGAAAGCGAGAGGTTCTGCAGAGAGGGCTCCGCACTGTTCTCAAACCGCAGCTCCGGCGCTCCAAGGCCAACAATCCCAGCAGGCGCAACGGATTTTCTGACGCAGCCAAGAAGTAAAAGTAAGGTCGTGCCAAATGAACAGTTTCTATATTGAAACGAGTAATTCGTTTGTAAACGGAAAGTTTATTCTAAATTCTTTACGTAGAAAGAGGGGAGAGTAAAGTAGTTGTTCTACTAAAAGATAGAGAAAGTAGCAGTACATTTATTTCCTATCTCTAACACGAGAAGAAAGAATCAATCGTTTCTTTTTTTCAAGGATTTGAAAACGTAAAATTTGTAAATTAGTGAATAAGATTCTGAGTAAGAGTCGAATGCCTGTAAATTATTATCTGAATTCTTAGAGAGGGAATTTCATTTAATAGCAATGTTAATGCAGAATTACTAGTTTTGATTTTCAATTTGTTTTCTTTTGTATAAAGTAAATTTTTCTTTTAACAATTCTCAGTATTTCTGAAAGGTGTCCATTGAAAGTTTGTATTATAATTGAAAGCAAGAAGCGGTGTATTTAGTCAATAGTGTGTGTGGTGTGTGTGTGGTGTGTGTGTGTGTGTGTGTGTGTGTGTGTGTGTCTTCTCTTACAGCCAGTTATAGTTATTGTATATTGAATTTCTTGAATGCCATTTCATGTAATTGTCGCCACAGCTATTTTTATAGAATATACTAAAATAAGTGAAAAGTGATTCTAACTCGAGTCTTAGTAATTTTGCATCCAATCCAAAACGTTCTTCACGATCCTGCCCCCTATTATTCTTTTTTTTATTTATTGTGTGTCCACACTGGGACGTCTCACTGAGCTAGCTGACCATCCGGCGAATTGTGTTCGCCACCCCCTAGACGTCTCAGGTCGGGAGCGGGCCTTACGGCTTGAAACCGACGAGTGGGTCGCAGTACCACGTCACTAACTGGGAAGTGTATGCTATTTCATATAGCATATACAAAATTATATTGTCAGAATTCACGTTTGGTTGGTCCTTCATGCCGAAAAATCGATTGACGGCAAAACTGCTGCCCGTCTGCCTGGGGACAAAGCTAACGGCTTGCTGTTAACAGAATTTTCACCCATGTGCAGTTGTATACCAGGAGGAAAGAAGGAAAGTAAACAGTACCATTTAAAGAAAGAAAAGGAGTTGGATAAATGGGAAGCTAAGTGAAATAAATGAATGTTTTAAAAGAAATGAAGCTAGGAAATTCTTCTCTGAAATTGGTGGACTCAAATTTAAAAAACGTAACTACGGTTTGTGCAGAGATAAAAAGGGTAACGTACTAACGCAAGAAAGTCAAATAATGCCCTGATGGAAAGAATATTTCATAGAAGTATTTGAACCGCCAGACTTTGAGAACATAGAAGATAATAACGAAGTCAGCGAAGAAAGAATAGTTGGTGAAGAAAACGAAGTAACAGAACCTATAATGAAATCTGTTACATTATTAATAATCTAAAATCAAACAAGGCAGTTGGTTCAGACACTATAATCCCAGAATTAATCAAATATGAGGAAGGACATTAAAAAAGAGATCCACAAACTAATAACAGACATATGGCGAAGAGAGAAAATATCAGATCAATGGAGCGCTGGAATAATATTCCCTATTTTCAAGAAAGGAGACCATTATGAATGCCAAACTACAGACCGATAACCTCGCTAAATGTAGTATATCAAATATTTTCCATTTTACTGAATACTAGGTTGTCATTGATTCTCGAAGGACACGACTGCCAGGCAGGTTTTAGACCAAATAGATCTACAATAGATCACATTTTCACATTGCGCCAAATATAAGAAACAATGTATCGAACATGACATCGAGTTACATAATATATTTAATTTTTTCATTCAATTAATACTCGCAAGCATTTGATTCGGCTTTAAGACACAAATTATTTAACTGTATGCCAGAGTATGGAGTGCCAATAAAATTACAATCATTAATACGGCTCACGTTGGTGGGTACCAAGGCCAAGGTCAGGATTAACCAGCAAACAAGTGAAGAGTTCTATACCCAATTGGGAGTACGACAGGGAGCTCCACTATCGGCGACAATGTTCATCATGGTCATAAAATATTAACACAGGTCGACATAAAATGGAATATATCAACACGACTGAAACAATGTCTAGCCTACGCAGATGATGTGCTGCTGGTTGCATGTACTAAGAAGGCGCTTGAGCAATTCTTCCTGGAGTTAAGTGAGAACTCAATTCATTATGGATTAAAAATCAATGTTTCAAAAACGAAGTAAGGCCAAAATTACCCAATTAACTCCAATTCACAATTACTAACAAAGCCTATGAGGAAGTGAGCTCTTATAAGTATCTGGGAGCAATTTTTATGCAAAGTGATGTGAAGAAGAAATAAAAGCAAGAATAGTAAAATTTTCGCTATTAAAAATAAAATTTATCAAAGGGCGCAAAACTAAGACTGTATGAGACAGTTATTAGACCAGTTGTAACGTATGCTGCAAGAACGTGGACTGTAAAAGAAAAGGATGCGCAGTGTCTTGCAGTTTTTGAAAGACGGATTATGAGGAGGATATTTGGACCAGTAAAAATGCCCAATGGAGACTGGCGGATTAGGAACAATTCCGAACTGGACAATATACAAAAACATAAAATCATATTAAATGTTATCAAATCCATGTGATTAAGTTGACTTGGACATCTTAATAGGATGTCACATGAAAGAATTGTGAACAAGATTTTTAGCTGGAATCCAGGGAGTACCAGGAGAAGAGGACGGCCGAAAAATAGATTGAAAGATAATGTCAAAGACATCAGGAAAATGAAGATTAAAAATGGATCGAGCACTCGAAGAATAGACAAAAAAGGAAAAGGATAGTTGAGCAGGCCAAGGCGTTCACTTGAAGATCGTAGAGCCTTAGAAGAAGAAGCAGTTGTGTAATTTTTGCATCTTCAAAATTGCAAATTCGAATTTCCCCCGCTCCGTTTACTAGTCACATTATGTTACGAATAGCCTGGCACACGGTTTGAAAGTCTGAGAATTCCCTCTTATTGTTGGGAGGTGTTGTAGTAGTGTGAAACGCAGTTATAACTGTCGAATTTGTGGTGATATGGTAGCTTCAAAAGAATTAGTTTTTGTACATAATGTGCTACGACCAGTAATGAGCTTTGCAAGTGATGACTGAGATGTGTTAAATAAGGACACAAATCGCGGTATTATAATATTACGTAACCGAAGTGTAAGAACGTACTAGTTATTGTACTACCTCCTTTATGTATCACGACGGCCATCGATGAACTAAATACAGATAATTTTTATAACGGAATGAGAGCCCATTATAATCATCTTTTCAATGTATAATATCAGTGTAAATCAACGATATCACTTTCATGAACAGACAATCGCTAAGCTTTACACTCGCGTGTGAACGACATTTTTTTACTTTAATAACAACAACAACAACAACAACAATAATAATAATAATAATAATAATAATAATAATAATAATAATAATAATAATAATAATGCCTTTATCCCATCGGGCGCCTCCCCAGGTGGCGGATAGGGGAATGCTCACCAGATATGGCGGGTACTGAGGAAATAAAATACTCAGGACGGACCAAAACTGCTCCAGGAACTCACAATCCCTGGTTCTACACCACTAGCAAAAGCTACACAATTCATGACAAGCAAATATGACTCGTACAAGTAAAGACAAAATTACACTAGGTGGACGATCCACCCACTCCAAAGTGGCAACAAAGCAGTCGGATTCTGGGGAGCTTGGACTTTTACGAGAGAGCAAGTCTAAATGCAGAAACGATAAGACTACAATAATTATAGAATCTTCAAAAGTGGAACGAACAAGAAAATTTGCAAGGGAGCAGCACTATTTGGCATGGCTTTTGTTCTAGACAAAAATATTCTAGATTCAGTAATAGATGTGAACCCTATCAACAATCGACTTATGACCTTAAGAATCAAACACACAAACAAAAACTATACCTTTATTAATGTACATGCACCAGTAAATGGTGATAATAAGACAGAGCCAGAAAAAAATGAAAGATTCTGGGAAGAACTTGAAACAGAGAAGGCCAAAATTCCAAAAGACGATGTGAAAATTCTGCTCGGCGACTTCAATGCATAAATCGGCAGAGAACGCAAATACAAGAAGACAGTAGTAAACTATCCTGCACACAAATTCACCAATAAAAATGGCACACGACTCATTGAGTTATGCTAACAAAACCACCTAAAAATTATGTCAACTTCACTTCGGAAAAAAAAAAAAAAAAAAAACCATGGCGATCACCCATCCATCAATTGGGAGAATTTCAGATTGATCATATTGCAATATCATACGATTATCAAAAAGAAATTCACGATGTGCAAGTACGCAGAGGTGCTAACATTGATTTAGATCATTATCTAACCAGAACAAAAATTAAATTCACACCCAAAAGGAAGTTCCAAAGAAAAACACCGTGTTCCAAAATTTGATCTACATAAAATCAAAGACTCCAAAATCACAGAAAAATGGGAAGAACAACACGCAGAAGACTGGGAGAAATTTCAAACAAAAATCATTAAAACAGCAAAAGATCTGATCCTCTTCACAAAAAACCAAACACCCTTGGTGGAATCAAGAATGTGAGAATGCGGTAGAAGAAAGAAAAAGGCATTTCAAAATTATAATTCCAACAAATCAGAAGAAACACAGAAGAAATTTTTCGCAGTTCGCAAACAGACATCTAAGATTTTAAGACAAAATAAACGAAAATATGTGAACGACCAACTGGAATCAATTGAAGACAATTTCAAAAATTATAATACACACGATTTCTACAGGAGCTTCTCAAACCAAGTCAAAGGGTACTCACCACATAACCTTTGCTTTCAAAAACAAGATGGTAAATTGGCCTTGACAAATAAGGAAAATTGCCAGGAACTAGCCACATATTTTTCACAGATCTTAAATTGTCCGGAACCTACAGAGAGATTTCCGAAAGTGCAGCCAAAAATCACACCTCAAAACTCGTCACCACCAACACAAGAAGAAATTTATTCCCTCATCAAGAAACTTAAAAATAAAGCATCAGGTGAGGACGGAATTGTAGCAGAACTCTTAAAAATTTAGGCTCAAATTCTCTCAAGGAAATTACACAAATAATCCAAGACATCTGGCAAACTGAAAAAATCCCGGATGACTGGAAGATTGCCCTCATTTATCCACTACATAAAAAAGGCAATAAATCAGATGTAAACAACTATAGAGGGATCTCCCTCTTACCAGTCACAAAATTCTATCAACTTGTCTCTTGAGTAGAACACAACAGCAGTTAGAACCCAAAATTCCAAAATATCAAGCAGAATTCAGACCGAACAGGTCATGTCCAGAGCAAATTTTCAACCTCAAAACCATTCTCAAAATGCGAGCTCTTAGACAAAAACCCATGGTATGCACATTTGTAGATTTCAAAAAGGCATACGACTCAATAGACAGGCTGTCATTATTTCAAATTTTAGAAGAGAGAGGATTAGATCCCAAAACACATGAAATCATAAAACAAACACTAACTGGCACGAAATCGAAAGTAAAATTTATGGGGGAAATTTCAGAACCCTTCGACATTCAAACCGGTGTGAGACAAGGTGATGGACTCTCTCCTATTCTATTCAATGTCGTTCTAGACAAAGTTACGGAAGAATGGGAAAAAGAACTCAAGAAATGTGAGTTGTGGAAGCCAATCCCACTGAGCTCTGCCAAAAACAACCTCTACATACCATACCTCGCATTCGCGGACGACCAAGCGATACTAACAGAGGATGAGCAGACTGCTGTCAAACAGCTGGAAGTACTTAAAGAATGTGCTGAAAAAGTAGTCTTACAAATCTCTTTCGAGAAAACTGAATTCTTTTGTTCAAAAACAGAAATTGCGAGCTTGAAATCAAAATATGGTAAGTAAATAGGGTCCCATATTTCAAATAACTCGGAGAATTAATTGAACCGACAGACCTTGAAAAAATCTCACAACAACATCGCCTCCAAAAAGTCAAAAAAGGGTTAGTGCAAAATCTCTACAACAAAAAATGCATGTCAAGAGGAACAAAAATTCGGCACTACAACACAGTCTTAAAACCAACAATTCTCTACGAAAGTGAAACACTGAACCTTAACGGAAAACACGAACTTGAACAAATCAAAAAAGAAGATAGAAAGATCATTAGGAAAATTCTAGGAACAAGACATACCCAAGACGGTTACAGGCTGCAAACAGTTAAAACAACAGAACAGTTTTCAAACATCGAAATTGATATTAGGAAAAGGCGAATGAAATTCTTTGGTCATCTCAACAGACTACCGGAAAATCGACTGACAAAAAGGATACTAAATTATACAACGTCACTTAAAAATTCCACACCTTGGCTAGATGAAATTCGAAAGGACCTCAAAAACGCAAACATAAGACCAGCAGACATTTTAGAAAGAGACACCTTCAGACACAAAGTAGACAAATGGGAAGTTACGTCAGAGCAACCTAAACAAAAACAGTAAGACCAAAATGGTCAGAAGAACGTAAACGAGCCTTCTCGGAAAGAATGAAAGACTATTGGATCAACAAGAATTCAAAGAAAAATTGAACGAGTTACTTGCTTAACGTCTTCCATTTTTGGGGATAATTCGCCAATAATAATAATAATAATAATAATAATAATAATAATAATAATGACCCTGTGTGGTGTCGGGGGTTTAGTAGAATAGCACCACGGGACCTCCTTCTGTCGTAAAAGGCGACTAATCGGAGCAGCTGTCCGCTGTCACTCCCCTAAACATCCTCTCATTCCCATGAACTTCGTGTGTCATTGCTTCCACTTACTTGTGGCACACATCTGCTATCTGTCCTGTGGGCCAACCTCATATCGGCCAACCCTTGTTTTTCGACCCCGACGCTAATTAGGTTACGAGGGCTAGGGAGTCATTTCTGTTCTACTTTCATTCTAACTCTATTCCTTCACTGTCCCTTCTTCTCTTCCATTTCCTTTTAGCTGGCAGTAGCTCAAAAACGCTAGGGGAAGGCGACCCTGAAGAAAAAACCCGGTATGGAGGATCGTTTAGGATCAACCATTACGGTGCAGGGGATCGGAGCCCCAGTACCGACGGTCGATGGTGAGCAAGCAGCCACCGGGCGTCGTCGTCAAGCAACTGCAATGCCAAGGGTGCGGATCACTCGGCACCCGGGGCAGATATTGCTACGAGTGATAGCAAACTTCGCGGGACACGTATGGAAGTTTGCGATTCCAGAGTTGAGGGATCCCTTAACAACTCTTCCAGAAATAAGTTCTGAGTTTAGAGCAAAAAGAATGAGAACCGGAAGAAACGTAGACCCTGATGACTTGTCCAAGAACACATCAGTGGTACCTAAGAACGATACAGTTAAAAGAAAGAAAGGAATCCAGAAAATAAGCAGGATCCATCCATGCCACAGCAGCAAAACTTCATCCCAACTATGTAAAATATTATTCAATGGAACATTAACGGCTGTATCTCGCATTATTGCGAACTGAAATTGCTACTGGCCAATCACACACCAATGTGTGTGTGCCTACAAGAAACCCATTTTAAACCAGAAGACCGTTTCAATTTAAGAGGTTATAAGATCTTTCGCAATGACGTAGAACCTGATACGCGAGCCAGAGGCGGTGTTGCCATATTGATCAGCAATACACATTCTGCTAGTCAAGTTCATCTCAATACACATCTACAAGCAGTAGCTGTAACATTACACGAGCCATTGAAGATGACGTTATGTAGCCTTTACTTACCACACACCTCAGCGCAAAATGAAGACCTACAAGACCTGATTGATCAACTACAGCCTCCATTTCTTATTCTAGGTGACTTTAATGCTCACAGCACCACATGGGGCTGCCCTAAAACAAATGACGCCGGTCGCAGAATCGACGAACTGTAACTCAACAACAAATACGTACTCTTAAACACAGGAGCAAGGACTCACTTCAACGCTAGAAATGGAACATTCTCGGCCATAGACCTTTCAATACGCAGCCCAAATCTTGCAACACGCTTGACGTGGAAACCACTTCCCGATCTTCATCAAAGCGATCACCTTCCTCTATTGATATCATCAAACATATCAAAGAACGCCGTATATTTACAGAAACGTTGATGTACCGAGCGTGCAGACTGGTTCAACTTCACCAGTCATTTAACACCAATAAATGTCAGTGGAAACACAGAGAAAGACGTAACAGACTTCACCAACACTGTAATTTCTACTGCGGGAAAATATGTTCCACAAACTACTGGTCGCCCATCTAGAACTCCAGTACTGTGGTGGAATACAGAGACTAAAGAAGCAATAAGAGAGAAAAGAAGAGCCCTCAACACATACAGGCGTTCACCACCACAAGACAATCTAATTGCTTTTAAGCGTTTACGTGCACTTGCTCGCAGGAAAATACTAACTGCCAAACGATCAAGCTGGGAGAAGTACGTGACAACCATAACCAGAACGACCAAAGTCACAGACGGATGGCAGAAAATCAGGCCAATAGCTGGAAAAAATTGTTTCAGTCCCATTACATGCATAGAATATGAAGGACAACTAGTATGCAACCCAGAATAAATAGCCAATGCCTTTGCGTCTCAATACTCTAAAGCCAGCAACACAAACAGCTACCCTGAAAAATTTATCGAGAAAAGGCAGGAAGAAGAACAAGTACATCTGGGTACAAGGCAATTACCCAAAATGCTGGAAAGAAGCGATAGAAATCCCACTATTAAAAGCTGGCAAAGACCCGTGGAAACCTGAAAACTATCGGTCAGTGTCACTGACATGCTGTCTAGGAAAAATCCTAGAAAAAATGGTCAACACTCGACTAACATGGTGTCTCGAAAGAAACAACCTCCTGAATAAAGATCAGTGTGGTTACCGACAGCATCACTCTACTACCGACCAGTTAGTATATCTAGAAAACGCAGTACAGAATACCTTTATTAAAAGAAAACATATAGTGGCTGTATTCTTCGACCTAAAAAAAGCGTTTGATAAGACCTGGCGTTACAACATTTTGAGACAACTGTATAATTGGCAAATCAGAGGAAACCTTCCAAAATTCATATCCAGCTTCCTTAGTACCAGATCGTTCCAAGTTCGTGTTGGGCAGTCTATCTCAGAAAGTTACGTACTTGAGAACGGTGTACCACAAGGTTCTCCATTAAGTGGTACGCTTTTTATTATAGCAATCAATGAGATGTTTGATGGCATAGAATCATCAGTTGGAAAATGCATGTATGTTGATGATATTGCTCTAGTTTATTCAGCCAAATCGCCAGCAATGATTAAATTGAAAATGCAAAATGCCATCAATACACTAGTACAGAACGCGGAAAATATCGGATTCTCATTTGCAGCAGCTAAAACCAAATGCGTCCACTCCTGTAGAAAACGGAAAAGATACAGAGATCCAGATCTAACGTTACATGGTGTTTAACTGGCGTACAATGAAACGGCAAAATTCCTCGGTTTGATTTTTGATAGACATTTAACCTGGAAACACCATCTAGAGTATATCTTGTCTAGATGCAAAACGGCTCTGAACGTGATCCGATGCATTTCGTATATAAATTGGGGAGCAGATAGAGACGTCTTGCTCCGTCTCTACAAATCCCTGGTCATGTCCAAAATCGATTATCGGTGTGCAGTGTACTCCTCAGCCGGAAGTTAACAAAAATTGGGGAACCTATTCACAACGCGGGCCTCCGTTATGCATCTGGAGCGTTCCACTAGTCCCCCCTTAAAGTGTCTATTTAAAAGTACCATGCCCTCCCCTGAGACAAACACTACTCTCGATATCGGCAAAAATGCAGTCACTACCAAAATCTAAGTACCTGCGTAGAAAAAAGCAGATGCTACAACATCATTCCCCCCGGTTTTTCAAAAAAATGAAGTCCACCTTGGACGTTTAAAAATCCAGAAATTCGACTTGACACCATCAGAAAAAAAAAAGGGCCTTTCCCACAAATTAAAAATCAGATTTAGATCACTTCTTGAAATACATGGCAGATCACACGTTATCACCGATGGATAAAAAAAACAAAACGGTTGGACCATTTGAAACGAAGACACTTGAAACATGGCCCATTTCCCACCAGAAGCAGTGTGTAAAAGCTAAATTGTTTGCAATTTCAAGCTTTGCGATACTGTGAAACTCTCGGTGCAAAAAAATTTGTGTTTTACTGACTCCTCGTTTTTCACCGCCATAACGCGCCTCCTGTAGACCACTCTACAGATGATTCTCCTATTATGTCACAATTTAAAAACAAGGGAAGCGTCAGTTACGTTCATCTGGTCCCCCTGGGCACACAGGTATCTCGGGCGAAGAGGGATTCTGCACAAAAATGCCGCAAATAAACAATCAGAATCAACTAAAAATACGCCCTAAAGATGTAAAAATGCTGTTTTAAAAAAGAGCACCCTAAGAGCATGGCGAACTGGAATAGCCTTAAAAAAAAATTAAAACCCAATCAAACAGGCGTCAATGAAGGGTCCCCTTGTATTCGCTCCTCGTCAGAAAAAATGTCCCTTACTACACGTACTACACGGGGGGTAAGTTATTCACCCCCCTGCAACAAAAAATATTGTATATTTATTAAGGGAGCAAACGTTTCATATTTGATCTCACTAATGAAACGATTTTGGTGTCTGTTTGATGCATTGGAGAGCAATTTACAATGTTACTTAATTTTTTCTTACAGAGGTTAAAACAAATAGATTAATACTCACTGCAAGATAACTCATGTATTCCTCATCTCCAATTCCTTCTTTCTCCACATTGACCCTTTTCCCTGTTTTCTAAATGGAAAATTACGACCACAGTGCATTGAAAACGTAAACACCTCCTCAATTTTTTTAAATATAAAAGCAGTACCATCCCCCTGAAAATTTAATATCTTGTTAGTTCCAGGCTAAACAACTAAGTATATGGCACATCACAAGTATTTTATCACCTGATGCACATCTAAATCTACAATTAGAACTCTCCTGGCTTTCCCAGTGGTGATGAGGAACTGAGCAGCTATGGCTAAGTCATTGAGCAGACAATATCCTGTACCACGCTCTGGGAAGGCATGATGTGTCCCTCCTTTTTGGCCAACTAATCCACGGTCCATTGCAAACGTTTTTAAAAAAGGCCCCCTAAAAATATCAAAAAAAATATTACAGAACAGAAAATTATTTTCTATTACTAAACATAAGGAAATGTAATTTTTTGTAAATGTAAATAACAGAACCATTCATATATCTATTTTCATAATTATAGGATTCTGTATCAAAAGACTACACTCATGAGGCCTACATATATTTTTATACGTCCCCTTCTGAATACTAAAGCATGAATCACAAAGCAACAAAACCCTTGAAATGAAAGTTCTCTACCACCATTAAAAGCTAAGAAATGCTGTATACAAGATAGAACAAAGAAAGTGATAGAATGCAATATTAATTCCTTTCATTATGGGTTCAGTTGACATTTCATGAGAAATAGTTTATTACAAATATCTCTTAAGAAAACTACTATTATACCACTATTTCTTTTGTTAACTTATTTGTGCTTTCTTTCAACTGGAAACAAGGAATGGAGATATCTCTAGAATGAATTTTAAATAATTTTCAATATGAAATGAAACCACACAATGGCAATTACTTCTCTTCTGTATCCTTAAAAAATTGCAGTAAGATTATCCACAAATGTCTGGAAGAACAATAAAAATACTGGGAGTTGCCATTAAATGAAACTTACAAAAGTACTAACTGTCTAGGTATGATTCAAGATTATTTTACATAATACATTTAGCATGCTATTTCCAAATGACTGCTCTTGCATTAAGAAACACGAATTCCCTTGCAAACTGAAATTTTCTGTATACAACAGACCATAGTTTTAAAACTTAGACATTTTAAACTTCATATTTTATTAAACCCAAAACATTTCATCTCTTGTAAATCTTAAAAAATAACTAAATTTTTCATGCATTATCATACCCGATTCATATCGTACTCTATCAACAAGTTGTGATGTCCAACTGAAACCAGTTGCTCGTTGTTCCTCAGTTGAGGTGCTTCCACTAAAAAATTTATCAAGATATTCATTAGTATGAACTAATGATGCTACACTCTTCTCTATTTTATAAGGCATGACGACCTGAAAGGAATATAAACTGATAATCAAGAATCACATCAATCATTGAAAATTGAACAACAAACATTATTAAGAAGCCAAGAAATCATGAATGTATAAAATTAATTAGATTTTCGTAGACTATTTTTCATTGTTTCTCGAAAATAGTTATTTTATTCGTTGTAAATTTTTTTAAACGCATTCAATTAAATATTGACTTTATTTTTGAGAAACATTTTTTAACACAAAGAATAAAAAAAATATAATATTCTCTACCTGAGTGTTTTGTTACAATACCACTTGAACACAAAAATTCATACACTTTATGAAATTTCTTCATAGGAAATCGATGGCCTGGAGGAAGATCACACACATATCCATAATGATGAACAATAGGAAGATTCTGAATATTTTTAAATTGTGTTGGTTCTCCCAGAGTCATTGTATGAAGAAGTTTGAACTGCAAAAGTGATGCTTTCATTTTAGAGTTGTCAATTCAATGTGTTCTCCTTTCTGAAAATTGTCGTTTGGTCCCCAGGTTTCCCCTAACAAGTTGGGCCAAGAAGACACTGACACCATATTTTCTGCAATTATACTCAAAAACGGTTATGATGCAAGGTGTTACTGCAATTAATCTGAAAAAAACATTTGTTTAAAAAATTTTTGTAATAAATTTTCTTGGTACCACTTACGAGTATAAAAAAAGAATTTAATGCTGCAAAAAAAGGGCGAATTTTCGATAAAAAAATTAAAATTCCCCCCTGATAATGAAAGTGGTAAAATTTTCCCTGAATTTTAAAATTACTTTTTCTTGCATATCGTAGTCAGAATCCATGTTTTGTGGGACTTTGGTCCCGAAAAGAAGGAAAAATGACTGCCCGTCTGTCTCTTTGAATAACGCGGGCCCAAAAACCTAGTGAATGTTCAACTAAATTGCATTGCCTATCGGACTGTTGCCCCGGATTCTTGAATTTGAAACATTTTAATTTTAAAATCGTAGAATGAATTTTTTCTCTTCAACAGTGTCGGTCTATCGCGCAAAAAGTTAGAAAACAATTGGGTCGCTTGTCTCTCAGGCGTGACCAGGAAAATTCCCCTCTCCGACTCTTAGTGTGGGGAGATGTACGGGAGCTTTGATTCACGCTCTTCCTCCCCGCTTTTAAAAATCAAACCCCGGGACCGATCGCTTTTTTAGGCCTGGATATCAAAAAAATTTTATTTAATTTTTTTTTTGTCAAAAACGTTAAAAATTTCGTGACGTGCTATAAAATTCTCTGAGTTTTGACATTTCCAGAAAGAGTCAGCAACGTTCAAAAACTTAAGGTGTGCTTTTTAACTCAGGCTGTCAACGAAGGTGTTAAAAATTCATTTATTGGTGACTTCTTTTAAAAAAAGTTAACGATTAGTATTTTCTATTAAAATAAAGTCTTTTTCCCACTTTCGAACAAACATCAATAAAACGTCATAAAAAGGTAACTTTTCATAAACGGAAAACCCCTAAACCAATTTTTTTTAATTGTTGATTTAGATAGATATTACTAAAGATTTTTTTATGACATCTTTCTCAATTTAAATAAAAAATCAAAAAAACCCAAATTTTTGATTTAATGAACATTTTGATGAATGAATGAGTCTCAGTCTTTTCTATGGAGAAGGAAGCATCTTCTTCTCAAGTAGGTCTACGAGAAAATGGCATTTGATGTTTTTGAAAATGCAGCATTTTGAGGTAATTTTTACAAAAAAGTTTGGTTGGTTTGAGTTTTCAAAAACTTCATATTTTAAAATATCTCAAAGCAAGACAATCGGTTAATAAAATACTAACAACCTGGACAAATAAAAAAATTTTTTGTTTTGAAAAAAAAAAAATGGGCAGAAAGGGTTTTTCATCTTTTTTATTAATTTCCGTCCCCCCTAAAGGGTTAAAAAAAAAATTGGGGTTTTTTTTTTTGGGTGGCGTTTTAGCGTTTCGAAAATCGGGAAATTTTACTAATTTTTCCCCAAAAAATTTCAGTTTTTGAAACTTGATCCACATTATTTAAGTACATGCTCAAATGCAATGATGTCAACAAATCGTCGCTAATGTAAATATTAATGACGCGAGAGACAATTCAATAAAACTACTTTTTTGTAATCTTTGAAAAACACAAAATACAGTAATTGCGTTTGTCATCTTTAAGGACATTTACCTATCCTATCAAAAAGTTAGAAAAAAATTGGGGCCTTTTTTAGAAAATTTATTTTTTCTTTTTAAAAAATTTTACAAAAACAAATATTGCAAAACTATTAAAATTTTCAAAAAGTGTACATTGACTTAATGAAAGAACTAATTGTGGACAAAAAAAATTAATTTGAAAGAAAAATCTTTATCTTTAATTTTGCCGTACGGGGTAAAAAATTTATATTTTAAATTTTCAAATTAGTTAACGTAATCGGGCTGATTCTTTATAAGTTTATTGCTCTATTCTTTGAAAAACTAGAAAAAGTTTTGGGGCTATACTTGGGAAAATTTGAAAAGTATGGGCTTCATTGAAACCCCAAATTTTAAAAAATGTTTTCAAAAATTTCAACGGGTTTAGTCGAGCCAGTTCGACCGGGGAATATCAATTTTGGAAAATATCCTCCGTATGGGTTTTGGCACTATACTTGTTTTGTTGTTTTTCCAACGAGGCATCTCGTGGTAGTATCTCCAAGATGGAATATGGCACGGCTTTCGCGTGTTTCTCGGTTGTGTCGCTAAGTCGCTTGATCTGCAACACCGAAAGGGTTTGATCATGCGGCTATCTTGCGGGAGGACTGAAAAGACGTAAAAATCGTGTAAACCATCTTAAATCTTCCCCAAAAAAGAAAAAATTCAATTAAGTAGTGCTGGGTGAACAACACAGACGTTTTTAAGAAAAAAAAAAAAAAAAACCTTTTTTGGGCCGGGGTCCTCAAACGTGAATCTCCCTCAAATCTGAAATCGATCGCGCCATTCCTTTCTCTACACTAAAAATTTTTTTCCCTATATCTCTACAAGAGAAAGAAATATTTGCAACAAATGGGAAAAATTTTTTCATATTACTTTTTTATTTTCGGTTGGGCTGCTCCTCGGACTTCGACATACCCTTGCCACCCCCCCATCTATCCCGCCCCAAGTACATTTTTTTTAAAAACTTCTCTGTTTTTCTTTCCTTCTATAGGGAAATTTTTAGAATATTAAAAGAAAATAAAAACCCTTTCAAATTGGAAATTTCAATGAAAATCGGGCCCTTTTAAGAAAATAGCGTTTAAACGTTACTGTAAACGTGAAATTAGAAGCTCTTTTCCACAAACAATTTTAGATTTCGAAAACCTTTATTGGAAGTCATTTGAAACACTTACACTAACAAAAAGTGTTTACAAATCGCTAAAAATTAGCCTATTTACGGCGTGAGAGACATTTAAAAAATGTGTAATTTTTTTTAAACAAATACTCCAAAAAGATCTTTATTTATTTTCAGTCAATTGGGATTATCTGGGGCAAATTTGAAGAAAAAAAATTTGGGGCCATTTTGAAAAAGGTGTTTGGGTCGTTTTAAAACGGGGAAATTTTAGCTGGAATGTTCAAAAAAAGGGTTTATTTTTTGAAACTTTCCATTTTTAAAACAAAGTACTCCCAAAAACAATGTGAAAAAATCAAGAATTAAATATTAACAACTAAGAACCGTTTAAATTCATTTTATAATTTTTGAAAAAAACAAAGAATACAACAAATGGTGTTTATGTAAAGTAAAAATAAGTACATATAAAGTACATTTAGCACCATCTCTCCCAAAAGTTTAAAGAAACACTTTGGAGTCATTTTCGAGAAAATCTTGTTTTTGTTATCTTTTAATATTGTACTCAATATAACGCCAAAACTACTAATTATTTTTAATGTACATGACAATAATGAAATAACCAAATATGGAGAACAAATCATTTGAAGGAAAAATCTTTGTCTTCAATTTTGTAGTTGAAGTAAGATGCCGAAAAATTTAAAACTTCCCAATTTTTTTGGGGTGCGGATTAAATCATCTTTTTCCGGAGTAAAATACTTGGGTGAAAATATTTAATCCAAGGAGACATTACATGCTTAATCATGCAGCAGAGAACAAATACACAGATGAGGAACATGCAGCAGTAGTAAATAGCCCTAAAATAAGCCCTTGTCAGGAAGTATTTGGTTATATTTACCCTGGGATTTATTGCATCAGGATATGATTCACAAGTCATGAGATGCCCTAATCTTGTAGTGTGTTTCTCTTAAAGGATGAAGATAATAACCCCAAGTAAATCAATTAAAATTAGTTACAGAATTTCAGACCTCTAAATAACAAATTTTTAAATTTGAACATTTTTTATTTCAAAAAATTTAAGAAAATGTGAAAAATAAAACAATTTGTTTCCCAATTTTTGTTTTTTTTAATGTGTTTTTCCAGAAATCTGATTTCTAAAAATTTAAAATTTGGAATTTTTTATCAATTAAATGTATTCCAGACAATCTTAATTCAAGCTATACAGACAAATGTTACATGATTTATAACAATTTATCATTTCCTGATCCTTTTTGTTGTAGACATTCGTTGAAATATTTTTCTATAAAAAAGATTTGTTTAATTATTTTTATTTAATGTCAATGTAGGTGAGAATAATTATCTAAAGACAATTTGAAGAGATGTTCTGGTATCTTGAGTTTGTAGACTTCCAATACAGCCTTAATACAGTGTGGGGAATAATGGTGCTTAATTTCTCATCCTACCTCTGAAATTTGGGTTAAAAATTTTTCATAGCACTTCTGAAAAATCCCAATTATAGAATCCCGGGGAAAACCAGGAAAAAATTAAATACAAGTCTTGGCAGCACAGAGCAAAAACAATGAGCCCTGTTTAAGTCCATTGCTACCAAACTTAAATTGACATCCCCAGATCTCCTTAGATTGAAAATATGCAAGTAACAGCATTTAATACATGAACAACTTTTAATATACAAACATGTCACTTTATTGTATCTTTTATTTTTGTTAGATAAAAATATAAATTTACAAATTCATAAAACAAGAAAATACACACTTTAAGGCTTAAATTTGATGGTGTGTTAATAATCAACAAAAAAAAAATTCCACACACATTTCACAGTTGATTTACCATGTCCATTACGATAGGAATAAAATACTGAATGCCATTATTATACAACATGCTGCAACATACGGACTCTTTCTTTCACCAATTCGTGCACACTTCCAGAATGTACCCAGAAATCTGCAAATGCATTATACAAAAAAATTCAATGCCTTTTCTCAAACATCAGGAAAATGTTTAAATGGCTGTATTAATCAAACATTTTAGAAATCAACTTACCCAACTTTATTTCTATCAAGAAGACTGGGAAATAATGTTCTAATATATGCACATGTACATATAAGTAATAAAACTACTGTTAGTAAGCTCTGGAAGTTAAATATTGCAGACTGCAAAAGAAAAATTCATTTAACAACGTAATCATTTTCAAATATTACTGCTTTAAATAATAGACGTTTAAATCGCAAAATATATTACTGACATTCGAAAATGCAACTTACCATAGCACACAATCTAATCTCTTAACATCAAAACTGAAGTGTTCAGCCGTCTGCTAATCGTAGCTACTAACAACTCGAGGTCTTTACCTTGTCCGTAATGATTTGCAGTCAATCTTAGCACGTTAGCTAGAAATAGTATGGTGCTATCCGGCGTGATAATCACCACCACTGAGGCAATCACCACCAGGGCACTATGGCACTATTGTATTCTTTGCTTGCAAGCAGGCAGGCACGTCAGTTTTTGACGCACTACTACTGTCTGTTGTCAATATCACTTTAGCCACCATAAAGCCGTAAAGATATAAATATGGAAATATTAAGAACAAAGTATTTATTTTCTTTGAAATTTGAACGGTACTATTTTAGCTTCCAATTGTCAAAAATATTTAGTATTGCTTTCTGTAATTACATTACAAATAACAACATTACAATATGGAGAAAACGCTGTAAATCAAATTGAGAGACTTGACGTCTCGCATATCTTAACAAGTTAGGTTGGCTACTTTGCTGTGTTGTCAGTGCAGTGAGTGTTGTATATAACCTCAATCTGTGTGTGGTATGACATTTAAATGAGCATTGTGATTTCGAGAGAGTTGGCGTATAAGTTTATGCAATAAATTGTAAAAAGTGAAAGTAGCTACTTATTTTATTGTCAATACCTTTGAAAGGTGATTTTAAAAAGTTCTTCCCAAGTAAATGGACAAAAACTTTTTCGCATAACTTTGTGCCACTGTACTTGAACGAGATAATAGGACATTTATTTTGTCTTAAAATTTTTAAAAAAGTATTGTATCTCGATGAATGAGCAAATTGTGTCGAGTTTTCATCCTAATATACAACCATTCGTGAAGGAATTACTCGTAAATGGAAATGTTGGTAAGTGAATATCAGTATAAGTTGGAAATGCAATTTGCTTCTGAAAATGCTTTTTTTTTATTATTTTATTTGTACAGACATGGATATTACAGGTATTGGTGGCGGAAATCTGAAGATAGCAGAAGTGCAGTCGGGAAGACCCACCATTGAAACATCAGGGAGTGGAGATAGATTCAAGTTATCCATACCATTTGCTGGGCAATTCATTTCTTGGGAGATAATATTTAATAGTTATCGTAAAAATTACCCGCCTGATTTTACTTTTAATGATGAAACATTTTTGTGTGATCCAGATGTTGATATTCTGGAAAAACATCTCCCTAGTTTGGCCAATTGGAATAGCCAGGATCCAAAAGCTCTGTATTATGTTATCTCGGAATTGCTTGTGTTGTACAGGAAGCATCAGGTAAATATCTTCTTTTTTTTAATTTTTTTTTCAAATTATAATTGAAAATTTTTAACAAATGTGTTAAAACCCGATTTGTTTTAGGTAAATCTTGTAATTAGATTATCGAATTCAGTTTGAATATTTGTCATTAGTACGACAAGCACAAGTGAGTGAAGATGATGTAGAAGTCCTTGTGGGTAATAGAAATAAATCACGATTTTTATGTGGAGCAGTAAATTTCTTAATAAGGCTGAAAGTTGATTTTTTGATTGCCCCCGTTTTGAGTATTTTAAAATCCTGGCGAAAATGTGGCAATATTGTTGGTGACTTTTCCCTCACCAGAAGGCAGTCGCGTTTCTCCTCAACTCCATTTGTCTCCTGGTTTTGAGAAGCAGGAGGGCGGGAGTGCAATTACCTCCTTTCCCTCCTGATGGAAGTTGCTTGATGGACTATGTACCTGTTGTAGTGGATCAGCTTCAGCAACGAGTTGCCAATGTGACACAGTGTTATGAGAAAAAAAATGTATTTTTTTACCATCGGAAAGAGTATTCAGAATATGATGGTGTAACCTTTCCATCCCTTTCATCGAGCGTGACTTTCTTTCTTTTGTAACTCTGCCTCTTTACTTTCCAAAAGAGAAACCAACATTTCAGTTTCAGTCTGTATATCACGCTCGGTATGGCAATCCTTACCAAACACGTTGTGATGATTATCCTTTTAGCCCACGCTGGGATATTAGTGAAATGGTTGAGCATCATGTCCTTCATTAAAAATTTCGAAATATTCCAGAAAAATTTTCAAGTGAATTTTAATTTGTACATGTGTGCTAATTCAAAGACTGATTTTTGTGACTTATTTGAACTCTCAAAAAAGCACTTTTCCCATTCCTGTTGTGTGTAATGAAGGTATTTTTACTATAACTTCATGCATCGATATGTGTTCCTTATACTGAATATTAGTGCAAGTTACTTACAAAATCTTTTTATTTTGACTGTAGTTTTGAGTTATGTATTTTCATATCCATTCCATGGAAAATGAAAGATCTATTTGGAACTACTATTTGCTCCATAATTTTTTATTTTTTGTATAAATCACTTCTCTTTAAACTAAAATGGAAATTAATATACATTAATGTGTTCTCAAAATCTTTCCTTATGCAAAACCTCTGATTGCTGAAGTACTTTCAATATCCCTTTAAATCCTACATGGTCCATTGTCTCTAGTATATCAGTGGTCTTTAGGCTTTACCTGCCCCATGATTACATTTCTCTTTAATTATGAAAAATGTACATTGCCAATGGTTGCCAAAATGAAAGGGATTTTAAATTATGCTAATTAATATAATTGGTGTATTAAAAATGAAATAATACAGATTTTCAAAGAAATAGGAACATACGAGTCTTAAGTATTGGGGTCTCATTACAGGTTTTGATTGGATGTACAGTAATCCGTCAACGTTCAAAAGGGTGAAGTTCCGAAAAACACATTGTGAATGTTGAGCCCATCTTCTAAAGGCAAATGGGGGTTGGTTCCCGATTTTGGAAAAAGGGTTAGAAAAAAAGGAGGGGGGCTGACAAGCAATTGCAGTAGTATTGAGTAAGTAAGCGCTACAAAAAAAAAAAAATCACATTTAACATGCCAAACAAACACAATATTTAAAAATTATTTCAAAATTGAAAGTGATTGGACATTGTTTTTGGTTATCTTTATTTCACCAACCTCATTGTCTTAAATATCTTCAAATAAGGAAGAGTTGCTGCTTCCATTTCTCTCATATTTGCCAGTGTATAAGACATACTTTTTTTCTTCAGTAACTTGTCAAAACACAGGATGCATCTTATACAACAGATGGAAATTTTTGTGTTTGAATGTGTAGTATATAGCCTTACAAAAATTCAAATTTTTGTTCACTGAAAAACAGGAATTCGTATTTCTACAAAATTGATTACTATAGATGCGAAAAGTATTGCAAGAAGAAAGAATGCTGAAAATTTCTTTGGGTCAATGTCATGGAGTAGCACATTAATGAAAAGGCACCGGTCTTTCCATGCCTACTGGAAAAATATCATAGACACTCAGCGGAATATGAAGAAAAGATCATTGCTTTTCATATTTCACAATTCCCACTCCTCTCACAAAAATAAAAATCAAGTATAAAATTTAACATTAAAGAATGGAATCCTCCTTTAAAATTGGAGAGCGTTTTATACACCGGCAAATGCGGGAACAGTTATTTCCATGTTGGGATTGCATTTGAATGCTCGTTTCAAATTACCAATTTTTGCAGAATTGTTGCTCTGTTGTCTGTTGAGATGGGTTTCCAAAGACACTGATGAAAAAAATGAAATCTACTCACTTTCAAGAGATGTTGGATGACATATGTCTTAACAGATAACATTCACAGAAGTTAGATGAAAACTGAAATATATTTGGAAAAAATTTTACGTACGATTAGATACAGTCCACTGGTCCAAGAATTATCAGACCATTTATGTTACAAATATCGCCAGGACACAAGACTAGTGACACACACACGCCAAAAAAAAAAAAAAAAAAAAAAAAACCCCAACAACAACAACAACTCATTTTTGTACAACAATTTTACCTATAGAAGCCGTTAAAATTCTCCTGCATTTAAAATTCCCGCTAATATTGTGAAGCAGACTGGTACCTGAAATTCATTGGCTAAATTCGGATGCGATGCGCAATAGCTCCCCCATATCTTCAAACCAAGGTCAATAGAGAAGCCCAGAACACGTGACGTTTCAGTTCGAAGGGCACCACCGTCGCCTCTGGGTGGAAAGCGGTAGGCTTGCTATATATTATAGAAGCCGTGTGGTAATGGATAAAATACGAGATAAGTGTCAATTTTCTTTTTAATATTGTGATCATTCTTCATTGGAGGTTTTCCTCTGCCTACAATGGTTTACAAACGTTTTCTCCAAGGGCGGAACCGTTCGTCAAAGTAGACGCAACACATTTTTTAAGAAATTTCCACCTTTTGCTTTTATAATAGTTTCAACCCTATCATCAGAAAGACCTTGTACAACATATTCATGCATTTTTTTCATAATTACGATGCTTCCCTCTACGTACGACGTGTTAATTTGTTCTAAATGATGCCTTGTTTCACGATATAATTCAGAAGCCGTATCAATTCCCGAACCTCATTGAACTACAGTTTCGTTTTGATTTTGTTTGCTTGAAAATAATCTATTGATATAATAGTCGAGAGTCCTACGAGTTTCATAATGTTCTTCTAATTAAATTATATCGCACATCTTTCCACATATTCCTCGGTTTAATAATTATTTTCGCTTTTGCTTCCCCACATATATTAGCATCTACAAAATCTAAGCGTAATGGATACCTGGGTGTACCACTTCTTATGCCGCATCGGGACTTTCAAAGAACTCACGTAGGTGTTTTGGATTACCCTCAAAAGATTTTGAGACTAATTCGAAATCTTCCTCCTTGATTTCGTGTTCGTCACTGCGTTTGACATTGTGACAGATACAAATTATTCGGGTCACTAGCGATAATTTAGGATTGCAGACTTCACATGGATAAGAATAAATGAAGGAATGGTCTTGCCCCTTTACAAAAAATGTAGAGTTTGTTGTACGATCGGCGTGGAGATCGCTGCTCTAGTGTTGGCTGCTGCGCCACAGCTGCACGTCCCGTCACCTCAGTAAAACGGATCGCCGCTGATGTGGTTGAAACAAAAACTTCTTTCGGCTGCGAAGTCGGTTACAGGTTATCAGGCGCTCCCGTCAAAAACTTGGGAGTTTCTTCGACAGAACAGTTTCTAAATAGGGGAGTCAATGTTGCGCTGCTGGTTTCGCTGGCGGGTACCATAGACAGTAGAGAAGGAAAAGAGACGAAGTAGCCACTCGACTTGGACAGGCACCGGGCTTCAAAATGGATGATTAACTCACTCGTGCAGGTCAGGAGGTGTCCTAACCAAGATGAAAATATACTGAGTAGTGACATTCTCCAGCCAACAGGAATCACTGTTCCTCTGCCAGGTCGATTGAGGGCGTCCAGTTCTGCAGGAACTCGCCAGTATTTGATGTGTTGACGTGATGTGGCGATGAAAGGTCACCGAGAATAATACTGCGATGTCGTACTGTCACCTGATGTCGCAATGACAGATCACCCAGAATAACTGAGGTGTCGTATTGTCATCTGATGTGGTGTTGCCCTCAGAGGATGGATCCCATTGCTGCCACCATGTTACGTCGCGCGCCCCCGGCCACCACGGCTCTAGGTAGAAAGTGGGCGGCGTTTATTTTTATGTGGGTTCCCGAAAATCTAAGTTCTCGGCTACTCTGAGGCAACGGTACTGGAGTACGTACGACGGAATGGCAAGGTGAGTAAGAGGCACTTCACTCCTTTGCAGACAAAATCTTTAATAAGATAGAAAATTCCTCTAAAGTGCCAAGTAAAAGTACGAGTATCACAACCTAACAGCTCTGTGTCATGATAGCAAGTGACCTGCGGAGAGCTCTCGTAGAATACATTTATACACTCCTGTGCTTGGTCGGACGCACGTCCAAACACGTCAAGGAAAGGGATAGCACGAGCTATTATGAATGGGTGCTCCACGCCGTCTGAGTCGCTGCCACCCCCCGACTTAAGACGGGGTTCAACTTAATATTCGGCCCATGCCGCCTGAGTGGCAAGGTGCCGCTGGCGATTCTGCGCCCTCGGATTTGTATTACTTGTGCGTCCGGCAGTTATTGCCGGATGCTACTTTCTACTCTAATAAAAAGAATCAATTCATCGTAGTCACATGGATTTGAACAAGAAAAACCTTTGGATATCACTTGACAGATTGTCATCAAACAATACCCAAATACAATGTTATGAATGGAAGATAAAAAGACTACTTGACAGGTTGTCAACTCGAAACTGTGCGCAGTCTTATCGGAAAATATAACAATATTACTTGACAGACAAGTTGACAACGAACAATAAAAGTTGTGCTTGTGCAACATCTTATGATGCGCGTCTTCGGAGAAGTGAGAGACACATCTTAAATACATAGCACATTTAGGTACACTCTGAGTTCAATTAAAAATTAAAAGATTATTTTATTTTGCATTACAAGATCAATACACATTACCAGTCCACTACATATTGTGAAAAATTACGAAAATGTTTGGACTGTGTTTATGAACATTCTGGATTTTTTCCAAACAATTTTTAAATATTAATGAAGGTAATATTTCTCTCCATGATGATAATTAATACAGATTTCTAAATTAAATATTTAAAAAGCCGACAGTTTAAGGAATATACGGACCATTTCTATTCGAAGCACAGGGGTCGAAATTTGTTGACACTTTCTTAACCGATGAAAGGGCACGTGTCTTATATTTTTTATTAGAGAGTTTGTGCACCCTCGAACGTTAAAGTAATCGAAAGCATATCTATAAAGGGTAAAATCTAAAAAGAGTTTTTGCACGTTTAGGTCGAAACGTATAATTCGCAGTGGAAGAAGTTCCAAATTGTGGCAACAGAGAGTGCTGTAGTGAAATTGCCATCAGCTGTTCCGGTCTTTTCATTTCCCATTTGGGACTTTCTTAATGTTTCATTCCTTGTAACGTTTGTTAATAAATAAAAAGAGTATTAAAATTTGTTCCCAGAATTCACATATTTACATATTGATACTAGTGTTGCCATGATCTACTCGGCAACTAACACCTCTTACCCTAGCCTTCTAAGGTAACTACCTCCGATTTGCCGCTACCCGACTACTCTCGGAGACGGCCGTTGCTGTTCATACGTGAACTTCTACGGGGCAACAGGACGCGTGCGTAAAGGAGCACTTGGTCCATCGACAAGTAAAAGAGTTTCTGGTTTACACATTACATTTAATTACTCAGATGACTGTTAATACAATTATTGAGCTTCAGATTCTTATAAATGACGCCATAACAACAGATAGCCCAGCGATGTCAGTGTATTAAGACCAAGCTTATGGATGTTGGAGTTAGGCCCCGGGCCCGCAGGCGGGCGCACCTTAGTCCCAGGGCTCCAGCGGCGGCTCTCTTTAGAAGTCCCGACCGATGTCCAAAACTGCTTCGTTTACATTGACGACTGCGGAGCGCAGTCGCTATCGTGGCACCTCAACGATCCGACCATGCACAGAACGAAATTCACGCTCATGGCAGATGCCCAGAATAATTTGACGACAACGCCGAGACTAGTTAACGATCAGTCTCCATACTTGGCCAGCCGAAGCAACACAGCCAAAATCGCAATCAAATAAGAGCCCACTAGTAATAAGCAGGATCAAAAAGCAAAATCACCGAGAAGATCAAAAGATCGGATAAGCTAAGATAATATATGCTAATATAATCTGCAAAGGCCAAAAATATAAACCCTGTTGTTCCCGTGTTCTGCTTATTTAAAGGCATGCGGTCGGCTCCCAACCAAGCACCCTTGGGCACCCACGTGATCCCCCGACGCCCAATCTACGTCGCCTTCCACGGACCGCCCGAAGACCATAACAACATATAGATTTTCTGCCAAAAATCATCAATGTTAATGTCATTAGGCATGACGCAACACCGAAAATATCGAATGTAGAGAGAATAATACGAGCATAATTAAATAAAACAAATATAATTAAAAAAACACTTGATACTAATTCATTACTCTAAAGAGAAATTAATTGCTCCAGCCGTTTATGAAATAAATAATGTTACAAAACGTCATTGTTATGCAAGCACGTACGACAATCGAATAGGAAATTGGAGAATACCAATGGATATGTCAATATACACTCACACAAACAAACACACACACACACACAATATATATATATATATATATATATATATATATATATATATATATATACACACACACACATTTTAAAAAACATTCCATTTTAATATATTACACCAAAGATAAATTTATAAACTTGGCGGTATAATAAATAAATATTGTTAAACACCGAACTAGAGTTATCCAACCATGCCAGATATTCAAATTCAAAAATACAGAGAACCAACGAGCACAATCAAATAAAACCTAAAACAAGTTTATAACTATTTGATACTAATGTATTTTTTATAGACGAATTAATAGCTCCTGCCATTTATGAAATAATTTTAAAAACTTCATAGTTTTGCAACCACGTACGACGTTCGAATAGGAATTGCGAGAGTACCAACGAGCAGAAATAACTAAAATCTTTCAAATAAAATAACACACACTCAATACTAATTTATTACACCAAAGTTAAATGAATAAACGTTGCCGTGTGTTATATAAATATTGTTAAATCTGCATCAGAGTTGTCGAACCAAGCCAAATATTCAAATTCAAAAATACGGAGAATCAACGATCACAATCCAATAAAACCAAGTGAGGTATACTTTGCCTGAACGTGTTGTATAAATACAGCGTCATATATGCATGAGCCACTAAAATTTTGTGGATCTTCTAGACTTTATTTGTGTAACAGCTAAGCCCAAATATTACGTAGGTCAACAAATCGGCTGTTTTCTTCAGCCACCGAGGCTATCAAGTCGTGTCCCAATTGTATAACAAGAAATAGCATCAAATGTTCATCAATGTCCGGGGGACCTCATATAAAGTACCCCGAAATTGTAAAGAATTAACTTAACTAATTAACTAACACCTTAACTTGCAAATGCAGTAGTGATTACAAATTGCTGAAATGGTGCATATTAACGACGTGAGAGATATCTCAAAAAATTACATTTGTGTAATTTTTGAAAAAAAAAATAATACACCAAAATGATCTTTATGTCCGATTAAATAGAGCTATTAGCACTATCCGTCTGAAAAGTTCGAAGAAACAAATTGGAGTAATTTTTTTAGTAAAATGCATTTAAACGTTTCTGAAAATGCGGAAATTTGAGTTCATTTTCAAAAAAAACTTGAGTTTTCGAGAATCTTTATATAACATTAATTAAAGCAATGGACTCATAAATTAAATAATGTAAGCAATTCGCCGCTAATAGAAATATTCTCGATGTGAGAGGCTAGTGGAAAAATAACATTTTGTAATTTTTGTAACAACAAAGGAATAGAGCAAATGTTGTTTATATCATTTAATAGAGTACATTTAGCACTATCCCTAACAAAAATTTAAAAAAAATATGGAACTATTTTTGAGTAAATCTTGTTTTCGTTACTATTTAAAATTGCACAAATTACACGCAATTTTCCGCGAAAACTACTAAAATTCGCATAAAATGTACATGAACATAATGAAAGAACTAACTATGGACAACACATTTCATTTGAAGGGCAAATCTATATCTTTTATTTTGTAATAATTGTAGGAAGACACCGTTGAGAATTCAAACTTTTGCAATTTTCGAAAATTCAGAATTAACCGAGAAAATCGGACCTTTATAGGTGTATTTCCCTATATTCTTACAACAAACTCAAAGAAAAAAATTGGAGCGTTTCTTGAAAATTTTTTGAAAATGTCGCAAGGGCTTCATGTAGAGTCCCCCCCTCAGTTTTAAAGAATATTTTTCAAAATTTCAATGTTTCAACTAGCGCCAGATGGATAGGGGTTTCTTCAATTTGGAGACTCCCTTGCATGGGTTAGGTGCTAGTAGTGTTCTTTCGGACGGATGGACGGACTGTGACGGATGGACGGGACGGAGTTTCGAAAAAACACTTTTTCGATAGCAGGAGACCTCAAAACGTGTATTTTCGTTGAAATCACGAAATCGGAGTTTTCGAAACACTTCATTAGAAGTCATCTGAAACACTTCCACTCGCAAATTCAATAGTGTTTACAAATCGCTGGAAATGTGCATCTTAACGCTGTGCGGATAACTCAAGAAAATTACATTTGTGTAGTTTTTGAAAAAACAAAAGGATGCTGTTGAGGCTGGACAATATCTTCATCAGAGTTTTGGGAGAGCCAAAGAAGATGAATTGGGTTGTCTACAAACGTTTCGCCACAGTTTCCTCGCTTGGCACAAGGGAACATTCTGAAAGAATTATTTAAGCTATTAGTTTACCTCAGGGTAAGAATTATTGAATATTGAAGTTCTCAATGTTACCTTGTCTTAGGCGAACAGAAGATCGTTTTCTGTCGTAATTCGGGCGTAATACAATTTCTGGCAAGTTTCCGCGCCAAAACACCACTGAGCACGAAGTCTACACGGCTGTAAGGTAACCCCCGTTTCCAACAGTCAGAAATCTAATTTTTTCAATGCTTTTTACTGACGAGGCAATCTTTTGTGAAACCGCTCGGCTGAAAAGCTCCAACAATAGACTCGCGTGGCGACATATGAAGAAACGCATATGATTCTCAGTAGTGCTAACAATGCGAGTTCCCAGTAACTGGAGCAATCTCATGACCGTCTATGAAAGCAGTTCAACTTTTTCAAAGCATTTGTCCTTCCAAAGAGTTTCATACAAAAGAAGTCTTTGCCTTTCTCTCTGGAAGCCACACCGCTATTTCTACAAAAAAAATTGTACAACGCGCGTGACGTTTAAAATATATACCCTTTGCTCTTAATTAGCGCCAAGACATTGTTATAAATGATGGAATTCTACGTATGACGCCAAATTTCAATTAATTTTGGCAGCCTACGAGCCAACAGATGCACTAAAAGGAACTTTATATCATATTAAACAGTGGAATTATTACTATCCGTTGGAAAAGCTTGAAGACAAAATTCGGAGCCGTTTTTGAGAAAATGGTGTTGGAACGTTTCTGAAGATGCGGAATATTGTGTTCATTTCAACAGAAAACTGTTGAATTTTCGAGAAACTTTATACGACATTATTTAAAGTAAATGAACTCATAAAAACAATAATGTGAACAAATCGGAACTAACGTCAATATTAACGAAACGTCGTGAAAGATATGTTATAAAAATTATAATTTTGTATTTTCTTGAGGAAAAAAAATCAACAGAAGATTCCATCAAAATGAGGTTTATATCGTCTCATTAGCACTATCCCCACCAAAAGTTTAAAGAAACTTTTGGAGTAGGTTTCGAGAAAATCTTGTTCTTTATCCTTTCTACATTCTCTTATACGTAACTTGGGTACATGTAAATATAATAATGCGAAGAAATCACCTCTAATGTAAATATTACCGACATGAGAGACAAGTTAAAAAATTACATTTTCGTATTTTTTTGAAAAACAAAAGAACACAGCAATATGGCGATTATTGCATTGGATAGGGAGTATTCGGTACTAATCCTAACAAACATTTAAAGAAAAAAATTGGAGCAGTTCTTGAGAAAATCATGTTTCCATAATATTTACTTTCTCGTATACGTACAATATACGTAGTATAGAGAAAGTTACGTAATACTGCGCGAAAAACGGTGAATGTTCGACAGAAAAAAATCATTGCCGGGATCAGAAAACAAGAAAGTGATACATTAAGAGAAAAAAATTCTCTAACACGTAGTGTAGCCAGAATCCTTGTTTTGTGGTTTCTTGATGCCGAAAAACCAATTGAATGCAAAACGTCCGTCTGTCCAGCCGGCCGTCTGTCCGTCCGTCCGGCCGTCTGTCCGTCCGTCCGGCCGTCTGTCCGGCCGTCTCTTCGTCCGTTTGCCCATGCGTCAATCCGCCGTCTGTCCGTCCGTTTGCCCATGTGTCTATCCGCCGTCTGTCCGTTCGTCTGCCCGTTCGTCTGCCCGTTCGTCTGTCCGTCCGTCTGTGCGTTGTCTACAGGCGCCTAAACTATTCGTATGATCTTTTGCAAATTGAAAAATCCCTTGTCGATGTGGCTCTAGTGGAAGCTTTGAAGTTTTGAAAAACATTCTTTAAAATTTGGGGGACTTTTCATGAAGTCCTTCAGATATTTTCAACATTTTCTGAAAAACAGCTCCAAATTATTTCTTTACATTTCTTTTAAAGAATAGAGTAAAATACACTTGCAAAGCTAGCATAGGTCCGATTTTCGCGGTTAACTCTTAATTTTCGAAAATTGAATAAATTTGAATTTTTTTCGGCGTCTTCCTACAACTACAAAATTGAAGAAAGAGATTTTTCTTTCAAATTACATTTGTTGCCCATAAATAGTTCTTTCATGAAGTTTTTTAAAATTTTAGTGTTTTCGTGTAATGTGTGCAATATTTGCAATTTTAAAAAAAATACAAAAATAAGATTTTCTCAATAATGGTTTTTGAATTTTGAATTTTGAATTTTGTGCCTGAAGACCCTTAGTGGGATCAGCCTTCTTTGAAAAGTATTGTTAAAGAAAATTAGCCACTGTTGCCGGATCGTTCACATTTATATCGTTATATTTTTAAAAAAACATTCTCTACGGGGTTTTTTAGCTGATTTGGTAGTATTTTTTATTATATTCCACATTGCTTTCGTTTTATTATTTGAGTTCAAAATATCCTATCGTTTTCATTATTTTAGCCTGTCTTATGACTTTTCTGTCAATGTTTTGTATTTTTAAAGTAGAAAGAAAATCTTGAGATATAACGTTTAGAAATAAAGTAGAAGTACGTTTATTTTCACGATGTTTTTAATTCCTTTTGTGATCCAAGATTACTTTTTCGTGAAATGTTTAATTTTCTCTTTTTTAAAAGAAGCATGCGTTAAGAGAAATGAAAGCTTTGAAAAATAAATTATATTTTTTATTTGTGTCATTAGCGTTATAAACTGCCTCCCATGATTCTTTCAACAAATAGTCCGTAAATAACTTATGTTAACTGTAGTAAATGCTCGGCATGCGTGTTTATTTATTGTGTCGTATTCATGTTATTAGTATTGTAAAATTTGTGCATCGTTGTCACTGTAACCTAGATTATTCGTTATTATTTCATATCTAGTTGTGGTTTTGTTAATTATAATTTGATCTATTGCTGTTTTTTGATTTAAGAGTATTCCGTGTAGGTGTTAAATAATATCTAAATTAAAAAGAATGAATTAAGTTGAGAAACTGCTCTTTTTTGGGATTCGCTCAGAAAATCAATATTGAAATCTCCACATACAACAAAAGGATTTAAAGAGAAATTTCTAATTTTGTTCAAAAGTTATCTCTAGATTTTCTACGAAATTGAAATAATCTAAAGCTTGCTTTGTTGGAGGTCTAGATGCAAAGTAAGATAATTTTGAGCGTAAGTAAGATGTACAACTGTTATTTCAAAACTTTTTCAACTGCATATAAATTGAATTCTGACAAGAAGGTAGAATCAATATTATTTCTTACATAAATAAAGAACCTCCGTAAGCAGGCCTTTATTTGATTCCTTGCTCTACAATAAGATCCTGCAGGTAAAACTGAATTTGGGTGTGTTTAGTTATTATTAGATAACCAATGTTCTGTAAAGCAAAGAACATCTATTTGACTGAATCACACTCTAATGCTGCCTCGATAAATTCAATTTTATTTGAAAAAAGATTGCACATTATGATGCATTATTTGAATATTTTCATGTACCTTCACGGATGATTTTTTCTGCATCTGACTGTAGTTGCTATTATTTTCTCATTTTTTCCTCGAGTGCGTGGTCAGGAAAGTATCGTGTCCCAGCAGTGTTAGGGGGTGAGGAAGGAGGGTTACAGATGCAGGGAATGAATAATGGAGAGGTAGTACAAAGGGTTAGGTTCAGGGATAAGGTATGGGGCAAAGGGTCCGGAGGATGGAAGAGAACTAGGAGATGTAGGTGGGGGGGAATCATGGATAGGATACTGCTGAGGTGTAAGGATGTGTTGGAAGTTCGCTACCAGTGCATGTTTTCCGACAAGGTTCAAGTGAAGACCATGCCGGGTGAAGTGTTTTCTGAGAGAAAGTTAAGCTCAAATAATTTAACATGTGTGCCTCCTCAGATGCAGTTTTAATTTGTTGTTTGCGTGTCTAATTTCTTTGACATTGTTGGGTTGTTGTACCAGAAGGGCAAGTCGAGATTACAATGTTCGTGTTTGGGCGGCACGTTGTAGTTTGTCAACATGTTTGCTCAGGATAGTGACCACCAAATTGATGTCATTCTGCCCTCCTATGATGATGACTGTATCCGTTTGGTGAGAGTTTTTGTGTGGGTGTCCCAATTCACTGATCCGTCGGCAAACCTCCGTTAGGTTTAACACACACATGACAGAGAAACTGGATGGGAGTTTCCCACTGAGCAGGAGGAGATTTGTCGCCCATGGCTATCTGCTAAAATTAGTACCTTTTGGTGGGCTCAGTAGGAATGTCCTTGTTTACTTTGGGCCAGGTTGCGCAACTCTACGTGTCTTTGTTTCTTTGCGCTTGCTAGCCTGTTTGCGTCAGTTTGTGGGTGGACGTGTCGATGATGGGAGGGGTAGTGAGGATTGGGAGGCATGGAAAATCATTGTCATAATCTAACACAGCAAATCTGTTTTGAGTCATGATTGGTTGTGATGATTGTGTGTTTTCTTTCCGGATGGATGGTTGAAAGTTTTCAGTGTTCTATTTTGTCCAACCGTCTGAGTTTTGAACGACCTCTTCGAGCCTTCGGATATGTTCATCTAAAATTTTTGTTTACGTTGGAAGGCTTTCAGAAGGTCAGCTTTGGAGTGTACAGGTAGAAAGTGTATAGCGAATAGTAGCCATGTCACGAATGCGTATCAAATGCGTGGCAAATATGAGAACAAATAAATAGATGAGAAATCAGATTATGTATCAAAATGTTTCGAAATTATCTTTTAATTTACGTGTATTAAATTATTTAATTTAAGTTACGTATTTATTTATAAAATAAAGAAATGTGATTCTAATTAGTATTTAAATGTTTTGGGTTTAAATTTCGAGTAGAGTTAGGGGTTTCCGTTAATAGATCTAACTGCAAACTAATAAATACAATTAGATTACTATACTTTACCCCTTTAAAACCACAAAAATTCACCACTTTGATATTTTTAAATCAAGGTTCAAAATTTTCCGTTACTAAATATACGAAACTTTGAATTTTGATGTTTTTCACAATTATCACAACACTTTCACTAGTTGTTTAATCCCTTTTCGCAAACTAAATTTATTTGTACAGCAAATATGTATTAAAGTCTTTGAATCGTTAAAAAGCACGTTTCCCCTTACGCTGTCTTTTTAAAAAATAACTATTTACTTCTTTTCCACTGCTTCGGGCAATATAAATCTCTTTCGGCGTTCCTGTAACAAGTAAACAAGTAAAGAAAACAATTTAAAAACAAAAGGTACCTGAAAGATGTAAGAAAGTAGTCAAAATTAGTGAAATATTGGAGCACAGTCCGAGCACGTCAGTCACGCAAGGAAGCAACCAACCAAGTATTAAAGTTTTTCTTTAAATCTTTTGTACGGTTAGTAAAAAAGCATATACGATAATACAAACGCAAAATTGCTCTATTCTTTTGTTTTTGCAAAAATTACGAAAATGTAATTTTATTGACTTGTCTTTCACGTCGGTAATATTCACATTAGACATGATTTCTTCACATTACTATATTTACATGTACGTGTGCTTTAAATAATATCAAATACAGTTTCTCGAAAACTCAACAGTTAAAATGAGCTCAAAATTCCGCATTTTCAGAAAAGCTCAAATGCCATTTTATCAAAAAGGCTTCAATTTTTGGTCAAATTTTTCTTATGGATAGTATCAATTTTACTTTTTAATATGACAAAAAGCTAATTTTGATGTATTCTTTCGTTTTTTTCAAAAATTACATAAATGTAACGCCGTTAATATGAACATTTCCATCCAAGTTTTTGGAAATCTCAATATATTCCTGTGAAAATGAGCTTCAAATTTCGCATTTACAATGCTTAATCGCCATTTTCTTAAAAATGGCTAGAAATTTTGCAATGAAAATTTGTATTTAGGACGAGATTTTACTCTTCTTTAATATTCTTGATTTAATATTTCGGTTGTACTATTACGAAAGCAAGAAGATGAGAAAAAGTAAAAAAAAAAAGAAATACTTTCGGCGACGTCAGACGGCTAGAGAATGCAAGCCCTTAAAGCCAGACCACACCATGAAACTATATAGAAAACCTTTCGACGAGAAAGTCTGTGCCATTCTGTAGCGGACAGACAGGCAGACGGACGGACAGACACACAAGGACGGACGTTTTGAAAAAGAAAAAAAAACACACTTTTTCGATATCAGGGGACCCCCAAAACCTGTATTTCCGCTAAAATCTCGAAATCGATTTTCTGCATTACATAACTTTCTCTATAATACGTATGTTACTCGGTATATACGTATGTATTATGTAAAAATAACAAAAACAAGATTTTCTCAAAAACCGCTCCAATTTCTTTCTTTACATTTTTGGTAGGGTTAATGAACGAAGTTACGATGACATAAAATATATATATATATATATATATATATATATATATATATATATATATATATATATATTTTTTATGTCATCATTACACTATATATATATATATATATATATATATATATATATATATATATATATATATATATAATCAATCCACTCCGGTTATAGTGAAATCTGGGGACTGAAATTTTTGGTTCACTATATCCGATGATGTCAAAATTAATCTGAAAATTCTCATAACAATTGATTTTATGGAAATACAGCAAAATAAATTGACAGAACGGACTGAAACTTTAAATATCTTTATTTGTTCTTGAAAATCAATATGTTTTCAATTATTTCCTTCGTACTTTCTCATTGGCAATTTCTCTAGATCCTTCTGAGCTCGTGCTCTCTCCACAACTGATTCTGCACTGTCATCTGTGTCTAAGTATCGTAATGTAGTCTTGACACCCTTCAATGTCTCTTGCACAGTTACAATATTGTCGTCCTACTCTCCGAGGGCTCTTTTACCCGCCTAATAAAATTCGAGATGCTGACTCCTGTTAAAATGTGTGACACTGAGGCCACATTCTTTTTCAGGAGGATATTACTTTCAAGGACGTCGTGTTTCCTACTGTGGCGTCGTGGTAGCGAAATGACTACACAGACACGAACTCTAGTTACAATATTTATTTACAGAATATTATACAGTATGTACAGCTCTGGGGTTCCGTTCGCAATCTACCTCCGCGACTCCACGCGGCAATACTACCGCGCCGGTGTCCTGACACCCGGTGCTACGCATCGCAGTGTCAGGGAATGCACTACCGCCAACGGGCGCGTTGCGTCCGCACGCGGGCGATCTTAACGAACTCCCTCTTTCCGGCCGGCTAGCTTCTGGCGGTCATGTCCCCACCCCCACCCCCTAGCTTCTCTGCACGTGTGGGTGGCTCTGAGACCACATGGCCAGCCAGCCTCCCCTGACCGCCGGCGGGGGGTCAGGACCTTCTGCCCGGCCGACTTGCGTCAGGGTGTTAAGGGCTCCTTTTCAGTTGACAAAAGCTACTAACAGCTTTTGTACTAGCCGACCGGATGCCCATCCCCTCTGCTAAACTTTCTAAAGATGGTCGAACCTGGCCGCCATGTGGTGACGTTACAGACTCCTATATCCGCGGAAATGAATTTTTTCCGCAGGTGCCAACCACAGGACAAAAATTCACTAGTAACCTGTATTCTGGATTCTACATGGCCGTTTTGGCCTACAGGCTAAAGCAATTCTCTATACCTTTACTATTTTTCTCCTAGCCATTCTAATCTAATGTCTCGACTATGAACGACCCAGTTTTTCTGTCAGTACAAAGCAAGATTACAGTTTCGTATTAGATCTATGTCATACACACCTATGTACATTTATATATTTTTTTTCAATCTTCATTTAACTTACTATGATACACATGAATATGACCTTGAGAAAAACAAAACATATCAAATAAAGAATACATGATTATACATTACAACATCTAACAACAAGACATTATAGACATCAATGTTATAACCTTTGAAACAACGATTAAACATTAACCTAAATATCACTTCGACAACGGAAAAAACAAAAAACAATACATATATAAGCACATTTTGGATTTATATAATGCAACCGTTGCAAGGACCCTACAGTGTGTCCTTCCGCATCATGGTGATCAGATCAGCCTTCTCAAAACATTCGACTCAATGCGTCGACATTTACATGTTCTTTCCCCTTTTATGAATGATTTCAATGTTGTGGTATTGAATCATTGGTGACCACCTCATTAACCTAGGATTTTTCCAGAACAATTACATAACCATACCAAAGGTTATGATCAGTCTCAATTTTGATCTTTACTTGCCGTCTAAATAATATTTCAGTTTCTGCAAGCCCCAAATTATAGCCATACACTCCTTTTCCGTTGCACAAAATTTAATTTCCGAGTCAGATAATTTCCTACTTATGTACAATATGGGATGTTCATTCCCTTCCTCATCATTTGAGCCAGAATTACGCCTATTCACGATCTGATGCATCACATTGCATAATAAATGGTTTGCTGAAATCTGGAGCGTGTACTACAGATTCACTACATAGGGCGTCTTTTAGGGCTTTGAATGCGTCATCACATTCTTGCGACCAAATTTTACTTTGCCTTGGCGTTCCTCCACGCAGTAAATCTGTTAACGGTGCCGCTTTTCTGCAAATCCTGGAATGAACCTTCTATAATATCCTGCGAGCCTAGAAAGCCTGACTTGCTTTTGATTTGGGAAGCGGATACTCTTGGATCGCGTGAACCTTTGCTTGGACTGGCCTCATTACGCCCCGCCCACAACGTATCCCAAGTACTGCACGGAATTCCTAGCGAATTTACATTTAGTCGGCTGGATATACAGTTTCGCCTTTTGATGATCTGAAATACTTCTTCCAGATGACGGATATGATCTTGCAGTTATTACTAAAAATGGCAATGTCATCCATGTACGGTACAGCAAATGTACTACACGAATCTAACAAGGATGCCATCATGCGACTGCACTGGTAGTGCGTTCTTAATCCCAAGGAAGTCGTAAAGGTCGATAAGTTCCGAATTTCGTCACAAAGCCGCATAACCCCTGTGCTCTCGGCGTGAGGACATTGCCAATACACTTTGCCAAATCAAGTGTGCTAATGATTTTGCGCCGCCACTGTCTCTATTCTTTCCTCCATGCTCGGTAAGGGTAATACTCTGTCTTAATGCATTGATTCAGACGTCTGTAGTCAATACACGCCGCGCTTCCTTCGGTGCTTCTACTAAAATCATCGGTGATGTATAATCTGATCACCTCGCTTCAATGATTTTACCCCGTAACATTTTGTAATTTCTTCTTTCAGAATTTCCGACTGTCTAGGCGACATACGGTGGTGCACTTCTGACGGGTTTGGATTCGTCCATGATTTCGATATCCATTGTTACCATGTCAGTCAGACCAGGCTTGTCGAGAATATCTCTCTATATTTGAATACTATCTCTTCCAGCCTTTTCGAAACTCCGGTTCGACATCTGTACCCTCGAACATCACTTCTAACTCAAAATCCTATTTTCTAGTTTCACGGCATATTTGCCCAATTCATCTTCGTCTGGTTCGAACTCGGGTGCCTGTGTTGCCACGTAACTAATGTATTCCGTTCTCTGATGGTACCTTTTCAACATGTTCACATGGTATACAGGCCCTCTTTTTCCCAGGTAACAAAACGACATAATTCGTTTCGGATATTTTTTAACACCTGCCGGGCCCGACCCACTGTACCGAAAGTTTCTGGGTTCTGTTCGGCGCTAACACTAGGACACGATCTCCTACAGCAAATGTACGGTGCACTGCTTTGCGGTCATACCACACCTTTCTCTTTCTTGCTCCTTAACTAATTTTTGATAAAGCAAGCTCGCGCGATCTTTTGAGACGGTTCACTAATTTAAACACGTATTCGACCACGGAATTCTCTTCCTCCTCAGTTCCCGCAAGACGCTCATACATTAAAGTGATTGGAGTACGTAAGTTCCTGCCATACACAAGCTCGGCGGAGTGAATCCTAAGCTTTCGTGCACAGTAGTCCGTAACGCAAATAAGATTGCCGGAGCTGCTTCCCATTCCGTGCCCGCTTCCAAACACATAACCTTAATGAGTCTATTTATCGTTCGATGTACACGCTCTATTGCATTGGATTGAGGTGGTACGGCGAACTCTAATGCCAATTTTGAATTTCTGTGCGAATTCCGCTGTCAGTATACTAGTAAAGCAAGTGCCTTGATCCGTTTGCATCTCTTTGGGAATCTATTCTACTAAATAATTCCAGTAGCGCATCAATAACCGTAGTAGATCTTAAATCCGTTATCAGATTGCCTCCGGAAATCGACTAGCTACACAGATGGCAGTCAGGATGAATTTATGCCCGTTGCGATTCGGAAATGGTCCGCATCATCTACGTTTATTTTGCCAAATTTTTCTGAGACAGGCGGTACTAAGGTAAGGTAGCCACGCACCTTCTCTCCCGACCTTCCCCCCTTCTGACAACTATCACAAGATCTGATAAATTTTCCATTTCCTGGAAACAATTCGGTAATAAAAGTATTTAGCCATGCTATCCTTGCTCTTAGTGGTGCCTAAGTGTGCATTGGCTGTTTCATGACACAACAAGGACGGTACTTCGATATATTTCCGGTAAACAATCATGTCGAATCTTTCTCCGCGTTTACTGTGTCGCGATCGAAATAACACTCGATCCTAATGAAGTACGCGTCTTTTCCTTCTCTGGTACTCTATTCCGTACGCTTTGTATATTTCCTTCAGGCTATTGTCCCTTTGTTGTTCCGCCGCAAACGTCTCTCTGTCTACGCGGATTAATTCGACAACCTGAGGTTCAAGTTCCGTCTGACTTCCCTCTACGGCTTGCGGTGGCTCCAGCCCTTCTGTTTCGTCAGCCCCGTCCGGGAGCCTCCTCCCGGGCGCTCACCTGACGGCGACTCGGATACTAAGGCCTCCCGAGCCTCGGCCTGGCCGCGCCCGCCTGAGTTAAAGGCCCCAACCACTTGCGGCTCTACGTAACCCTTGCGTATTTCATCGAGCAGCAGAGCAGTTCTGTTACTCAGCAGATGGTAACCGATGTCACATTCTTTTTTTACTACCGCTGCCTTCGTAACTACGGTTCCAAACGGCCCTTGAACTGTTACCTGCGCGACTGGCAAGTTCCGTGGTTCAGAGTCTAGTGGCTGAAATATCAAACCGACTCGCCCGTCGTGCTCATCTTTTACCAGCCGTTCATTAACAATATCAAAACTCGCACCAGTGTCTCTCAAAGTTCCGATCTGATTCCGTTAATTAATCCGGAAACCGTGTGTGGGCGAAATAATTCACGCGCATCTTGGTCGGCCACATGACCAACCTTCTCCCCGTTTCGTGCACTTGGACAGTCTCGCTTAAGGTGTTGAGTCGAGCCACAAGAGAAACATTTCCGTTTGCTCGGCTGATCGAAATCTATTCTTACTTCACCCTTCTTATCATATGGCTTCGCACTATGCTTCTCCGAACTCGGGGTAATATCTCCAACTGGTTCGGCCTTCTTACCGTGCTTTGGAAACAAGCTCTTCCATCCTGCCCTATTATTTTCATAATTATCTAATTTTTTCGAAAGTCCCAAAGCAACTGTAAATGTACCCATTCGTCTATAAAATGTTCCCCGATCTCGGACGGAACCCGCCGCTTCATTTGATCGGTAACAATTAGATCAAGAAGAGCTTCAAAGGTAGATATTTGCAATCCGCCACCACTGCTTACAATAATTGTGCAACTCTCTCGCGTACACGTTCCAAGTGGTACCGGTCTGCTTCATATGTTTAGTAAATAGTTGCCTAAACTTTCCCCATTAAACTTATACATTTCTAATAATTTTGCTTTTATCTCAGTATATTCGGTCGCATTTCCCCGACCTTCAATCATAAGCCATGAGTTGACTTGGTTCGGCAACAACCCATAGATTGATTACCCAATCTTTTTCCAGTACGCAATTGATTGTCAATGCTTCGAATACACTTAAATAAGCCGTGATGTCATCCTTTTCGCCTCTAAATTTATCCATTACATGATATAACTTAATGTGCGCTTTAGAATTTGCCTCGTACCTGCTTCCGAAATAGTCGTCGTCTGCCTCGTTAGCCTCAGCTTCTCCAGTTCAAACTCCCCTGCTTCTCGTTCCCTTTCCCTCTCCCTTTCTCTTTCCCTTTCTTCTCGTTCTCTCTCCCTTTCTCTTTCCCTTTCTTCTCGTTCCCTCTCCCTTTCTCTTTCCCTTTCTTCTCGTTCCTGGCGATAATATCTTGACAATTATTCGCTAATTCTTTAACAAATTCTTCCTCGTAATGAACACTATCTAGAATTATCTGTTTGAGACTGATCACTGTATTCTCATTGCTACAGACTCTCTAATTCTCTCGCGACCTGCAGACAGTCTTTCCGGTACTTTGCTAAAATGCCATTATGCCTGATTCTGATCGCTATGAATGCCGAAGCTACACTTACGTACGGTGTCCTTGATGTCCTTGTATCGGCGTCGGTTGGCTTTGACGTCGTCCCTCCTTCCTGTCCTGGATGGCTTCTTTCTTCGGTCCGACGATCCAGTCTCTGCCCCTTCGATGCCTTTACGATTTAAATAACCCGTGCGTTACTACGGTGACCCTCGAAGTTCATCCAAGTACCGATATACGAGTCTATCGTAACCGCATACTTCCTCCCCCCGCCTGGGTACTTATGCCGCTGCACTATTAAAATTTGTTAACTAATTTTAACACAGCTTCCTTGCCTGGTTCGTTGACCGCTGCCACCATTTAAATAACCCCGTCTGTGGCGTCGTGGTAGCGAAATGACTACACAGACACGAGCTCTAGTTACAATATTTATTTACAGAATATTATACAGTATGTACAGCTCTGGGGTTCCGTTCGCAATCTACCTCCGCGACTCCGCACCTGCTCCCCTCTCCTGGCTGAGTGCATCCTCCACCCAGACGCTTTACCGCGCCGGTGTCCTGACACCCGGTGCTACGCCTCGCAGTGTCCAGGAATGCACTACCGCCAACGGGCCGAGTTGCGTCACGCGGGCGATCTCTTAACGAACCCCTCTTTTCCGGCCGGCTAGCTTCTGGCGGTCATGTCCCCACCCCCACCCCCTAGCTTCTCTGCACGTGTGGGTGGCTCTGAGACCACATGGCCAGCCAGCCTCCCCTGACCGCCGGCGGGGGGTCAGGACCTTCTGCCCGGCCGACTTGCGTCCCGGGGTGTTAATGGCTCCCTTTTCAGTTGACAAAAGCTACTAACAGCTTTTGTACTAGCCGACCGGATGCCCATCCCCTCTGCTAAACTTTCTAAAGATGGTCGAACCTGGCCGCCATGTGGTGACGTTACACTACGTTTACTATAGTCAAGGTTAATGTTCACTATAACCAAGTATTCTTACGCTTATTTGTAATGTAAGTGAAAGGGGGACCATTGACTTAAGTTCACTATATCCGACTTCACTATAATCGGAGTCAACTGTAGTTCTATTCTTTGTTGTTGTTGTTGTTGTTGTTTTCAATTTTTTTATGGAATTTATTTCGGTTTCTTCCCGTTATTATACTTATGAGTACATTTGCTTTAAATAACGTCATTTAAAATTATCAAAAACTACAGTTTTATGTAAAAATTAGATCAAAATTCCTAATTTTCAGAAACGCCATTTTCTCAAAAATGGCTCCAATTTTTTTCAATCTTATCCGATAGTTAGTGCTAATTGCCTGTTTAATATAACGTAAGTTTTTTAAAAATTAAAAATTTTTTTTAAATTTCCGTTAATTTTTAATAATTTTAATATTCTTACATTTATGAGTGGAAGTGCTTCAAATGAATTGGAATTAGGTTCTCAAAATCTCAATAGATTCCTGTGAAAAAGACCTTCAAAGTTCGCATTTACAGTAATGCTTAATCGCCATTTTCTTTAAAACGACCTCAAATTTTCAGTGTAAATTTCTATTTATGAGGAAGTTTTACTCTTCTTTCATCTTCTTGAAGTAATATTTCGGCTGTACTATTAGGAAAGTAAAAGGCTGAGCAAATTTCAAAACAATGTGCTTCAGGGGACGATAGATGGCAGTTCGTCAGAGAATGGAGCAAGATCTTATAGCCAGACCTCATCAAGGAAATTAGAAAACTTGACTACGAGAATGTGTGTGCCATTCTGTTTCACCTCTAGTTTAAAATTGCACATATTGCACGAAATTTTCTGCCGAAAGTACTAAAAATTTCAAAAATGCATATGACCTTAATGAAAGAAATAAATAGGGAGAATACATTTTATTTAAAGGAAAAATCTTTGTCTTCAATTTTGTAGTTGTAGAAAGACGCCGAAAAGCATTCACCCTTTTTCAAGTTTCGAAAATTCAGAGTTAACCGCGAAAACATGACCTCTGCCACATTTATAAGTGTATTTTACTCTATTCTTACAAGAAATTTAAAGAAAAAAATTGGAGCCGTTTTTGAGAAAATTTTGAAAATGTCGTAGGGGCTTAATGCCCCCAAATTTTAAAGAATTACATGAAATGTTAAAGAACCAGATGAACAGGGGTTTCTTCAATATTGAAAAATCCTACGTTTTAGGCGCTAGTAACACGGACGGACGTTTTGCCATCAATTAACTATTTGGTATAAAGGACCCACAAAATTGGGATTCTATGTTCGAGGATTTTTTCCTTTAACTTAACAACTGGATTTATCCACTTTTTCGATATCAGGGCACCGCAATTAATTTTTTTCTGACAAAAATCCGCCGATTTTTCGCGCAGCATTCCATTACCTTTTACTTTCTCGTTCGACGGAGTATTATACGTAATACAGAGAAAGTTATGCAATGCTGCGTGAAAAATGGCGAATTTTCTGCTCAAAATAAGTATTTCTGATTATGAGAATGGGGATAAATCCAGTTGTTAAATAAAGAGAAAACATTCTCTTACACGTGGTGTAGCCGGAATCCCTGTCTGATGTCGAAAAACAATTGAAAGAAAAATCTGTCTGTCCATCCGCCTGTGAACACTACTAGCGCCTAAACCACACGTACGATCTTTTCCAAATTGAAATAACTCCTGTCCATCTGGCACTATTACATGAAGCACTATTACATCTGGGCTCTTTACATGAAGCCCCCCAGACATTTGCAAGTTTCTCGAAAAGGGCTAAATTTTTTTCTTTAAATTTATTGTAAGAATTGAGTAAAATAAACTTATAAAGGTGGCACAGGTACGATTTTCACAGTTAACTAAATTTTGGAATATTGTGGAAGTTTGAATTTTTTTCAGTGTCCCACAAATATAAATTTGAGGACAGATTTTCCCTTCAAATTTGTAATCCATAAATAGTTCTTTTATTAAGGCCATGTAGACTTTTTTTTAAAATATTAGTAGTTTTCGAGCTATAGTACGTGTAATATTTGCAATTTAAAAAAATAACAAAATCATTTTTTCTCAAAAAACGGCAAAAAAGTTTTTCATTTAATTTTTGGGAGTAGTAGTACCAGAGGCATCCTATTTGATGAGATAAACGCCATATCGCTCTAAACTTTTGTTGGTTTGTTTTTTCAAAAATTATGAAAATATATCTTTTTGTCTCTCGCGTCGATAATATTTACATTAGAGACAATTTCTTCAGATTATTAGATTTAAGAGTACATGTGCTTTAAATAATATCAAATAAAGTTTCTCGAAAACTCAACAATTTCTGTACAAATGAGTTCAAAATTCCGCTTTTTCAGGAACACTCAAACGCCATTTACTAAAAAATGGCTCCAAATGTTTTCTCCCAATTTTTCCGATGGATAGTGTTAATTGAACTGTTTAATACGACGTAAAGTTGATTTTGGTATACTCTTTTGTTGTTTTTAAATATGTAAGTCTAATTCTTTTGAAATATCTCTCACGCCGTTAATATGCACATTATCATCGATTTGTATACATTATTGCATTTGTGAGTTGAAGTGCTTCAAATGACCTCAAATAAAGTTTTTCGAAAACACAAAAGATTGCTGTAACAGAGAGATTCTAATTTCGCATTTACAGTAATGCTTAATCGCCATTTTCTTAAAACGGCTTCAAATTTTCCAATGAAAATGTCTATTATGACGAGTTTTACTCTTTTTATTTATTTATTTATTTATTTATTTTACGTCAAAAAACAGTTAAAAACTGCGTATGACGTGCTATGGGGAAAAGTGAATTGTGTGCACATTTTCAAAATTCTGTGATCCCTACACTAAGTCATATACTACTTAAATTTTGAATTTTGAAAGGGAGAAAAAAACAAAAAACTCCCATGTAATAAAATCTATTTTCAAGGATAAACAAGCAATAAATTTTGAATTTTGAAAGGGAGAAAAAAACAAAAAAACTCCCATGTAATAAAATCTATTTTCAAAGATAAATAAGCAATAAATTTTGGCTCTTATTACTTCCTGCCGCGACAACATGGAAACGATAATTTGAATAATTGTATTTCCCACTGAATTCTAGAAGACGTGCACAGAAAATGAAGTTACATTTATGTCCAGAAGCAAAACAAGGGGCCATCTCAGCATTTGCTCAATGGATCAGGAAACTGGACGCAAAACCTGATCGAGATGGGGTCATTGACCGGAAGCTGTATTACAATAGTTATTTACAGGTTCTTTATACTCATTTATACAGTCCAAATGGTAAATAATGCATTATGTATCATTGTTAAAATTAATGTTCCTTTTCTTGTGATGCTCAGTATAGTCTCTAATTGTATAGAAACAGTTATGCAGCAGAAACGATTTCACTTGGGATTTAAACTTTTCTATTGAATTTAATCGTTTAATGTCATCTGGCAAAGTGTTGTAAAATAATGTACACGTATTGTATGTGAATTTTTTGTAATGAGCTGTTGATACTGTTACCTGATGAATATGATTTCTACGTCGAGTGTTATAGTAATAGACTTCGGCATTTTCTGAAAATATATTGCCGTCCTTGAGCAAGTCATTTTTTACAAAAACCACTGATTCGTAAATAAAAAGACACGGTAATGGTAGAATTCCTAGATTAATGAAGAGAGGTTTACATGAATCACGTGGGTGGGATTTAGTTATTATTCGTACAATTCGTTTTTGTAATCTAAAAGTCTGGGAGCTATAAGATGTATTTCCCCAGAATATTATGCCATATCTCAGGCGGGAATGAACATTCTCGAAGTATACACAACGAGCAGTATGAAGGCTGACTGAATTTGCAAGAATTCTGAACGCGTAGCATAATGAACTTAATTTTGTGTTCAATTCATTTAAATGGACGTTCCATTTAAGGTTTGACTGAATTGAGAGACCTAACAATTTTGTTGCCTTAACATCAGTCAATGGCACACTGTTCATTTTCAATGGAGCACAGAATTGTTTATTTGAAATGGAAAACTGCATTAAAACCGTTTTCTTTTCGTTTACTATTAATTTGTTATTTCGGAACCAATTTGAAACATCTGATATAGTACTATTTAGGGTTTCTTTATTGCAAAGGATGTTCGTATCATCCGCAAAGAGAACCGTTCTTCCGTTTCGAATCGTCGAGGGCATATCGTTTACGTAAAGTAGGAACAGAGTAGGGCCTAACATCGATCCTTGAGGAACTCCACATGCAACGGGTAAAGAGTCGGAAAGGTGCGTACGTAATGTTCCATCATTCCAGTAAGGTATTTCAACTCTCTGAGATCGTTGTTTAAGGTACGAACATAACCAATCTAGAGCAATACCACGAATTCCATATGAAGGTAATTTGGAAAGTAAAATGTCATGATCAATGACGTCAAAAGCTTTGAGAGATCAAAATAATCCAATAGGTGCCTCGTTTTGATCCAATGATGAGGCGACATCTTTAAGAAAAGAAAATATAGCTGTTTCCGTTGATTTTGATTTTCTAAATCCATGTTGGCAATCTGAAAGCGCGTCGTGTTTCGTGAGAAAGGTTTCCATTCGTTCGTAAAAAAGTCTCTCTAATATTTTTGAAAAAACTGATAGAAGAGAAATGGGCCGATAATTTTGAATTTCATTTGTGTTGCCTTTTTTGAAAAGCGGCTTAATTTTAGCTGTTTTGAAAATATTTGGAAACGTTCCAGTGCATAGAGATGCATTAAATATGTGAGTTAACGGGTGAATAATGGCATACGCACAAGTCTTTAACAAAGAATCCGGGAATTCATCTAAACCGGACGAATATTTATTTTGTAGTTTACCGATTATTTTGAGAATTTCATAGGAAGAAGTTTCGGAAACGAACATCGTGTCTAAAATTTTGGGTGAACTGTCTGTTTTTGAATTTTGTGCCTGAAGACCCTTAGTGAGATCGGCAGCAATTCTCGAAAAGTATTGGTAAAAGAGATTAGCCACTGTTGCCGGATCGTTCACATTTATATCGTTATATTTTAAAACATCATTCTCTACGGGTTTTCTATTTGATTTGGTAGTATTTTTTATTATATTCCACATTGCTTTCGTTTTATTATTTGAGTTCAAAATATCCTGATCGTTTTTCATTATTTTAGCCTGCCTTATGACTTTTCGTAACAATGTTTTGTATTTTTTAAAGTAGATAAGAAAATCTTGAGATACGTCATGACGTTTAGAAATAAAGTAGAGAGTACGTTTATTTTTACACGATGTTCTAATTCCTTTTGTGATCCAAGTATTATTTTTCGTGAAATGTTTAATTTTCTCTTTTTAATAGGAAAGCATGCGTTAAAGAGAAATGAAAGCTTTGAGAAAAATAAATTATATTTTTCCTTTGTGTCAATAGCGTTGTAAACTGCCTCCCATGATTCTTTCAGCAAGTAGTCCGTAAATAACTTTATGTTAACTGTAGTAAATGCTCGGCACATGCGTGTTTTATTTATTGTGTCAGTATTCATGTTATTAGTAATTGTAAGAATTTGTGCATCGTGGTCACTGTAACCTAGATTATTCGTTATTAATGAATGTACGAATGAACGAATGAATGAATGAATGAATGAATGAATTCTTGAATGTACATTTCGGTTATACTATTCGGAATGCAAAAAAAATGAGAAAACGTCAAAAAACTGTACTTTCGGCGACGATAGATGGCAGGTAGCCAGAGACTGGAGGACACCAAGGAAATTTTAAAAAAAAATTGCTACAAGAAACTCTGCCATTCTGTAGAACCTCTAGTTACTTTCTCGTATACATACGTATATACGGGAGGAATATACGTACTAGTATAAGAGCGTTTAAGCATTTGTTTGCTTACATGACCTTATGGAATGCTCTCTCTGTCTATCCAATACAATTTTACATAAGACTCACTCTTTCTATCGCTAGCTATGTTGCCAATTAATGAAGAAGCTCGGGGCAATTCGGCTCAGTCATCCTGTTTCTAACGCAAATATTTAACATGTTTACTCCACGATAACTTTAATTGTGTTGATCTTAGACAAATGCGTTTTTTACCAGTTATTCCCAGAACTTCTATGAATGTGATGGTTCTTTTGTAATTGAGTTTCATGGTTTAATTACGAAGAAATTAATTATAAATGATGACCGAGTGTTTACTTCTACATTTTGACGCCCTTAAATTTTCACCATGCGAGAAACCTTTTTCTAAGTGAAAAAAAGCTGAAACATCCCGCGGATGAAATGACAAGGGAAGTCCAAATTTCGATATGAGACCAACCACAATTCTGTGTGAATCATGGTTCTTGAGTTAGACGGTAATTTTTTTTTTCTCCCTTTCAAAATTCAAAAGTTATTGCTTATTTATCCTTGAAAATAGATTTTATCCACTTTGGTTAGGTAAAGTCAAACATTACGACATTAGGTTCAGTGTCGTAATGAAGCTCTTTACCGCACCCAGTGCGGTAAAGTACTTCATTACGACACTCGTTTTGTAATGGGTTATTCCGCGACTAGCTTGATTCCTACTATTAAAAATAACAGCAATTGTTCAAAGAATTTTTATTGACATAACTTTTAACAGAATAAGATTCAAATTATAATAATAGCTATGCTTATTTGTTGTAAACATTAATTACAAATTTGCTGCAATTTGATACCGTAATTCCCGATGATGTTGAAGCTGTACAATTCATATTTGCATTTGAAATATTTGTAGATTCCACATTCGAAATATTTTCCCCCATAATTTTCATAGCTATCTCTTTTTTATTTTGCACTGATGTTTCGACATAACCTTCAGCAACAGAATTTGACTTCCATCCACCGTGCCTCTTTAACACATTCATGTCAGCACCTGCATCGGCGAGTAAAGAAGCAGATGATCGACGAAAGCAATGTCCTGTAAAAGTTTCAGAATTCTTCAAACCAAGATACATTGCTATTTTTTTTGGAATGTTTCCAAAAGTATTTATCCCAAGTGGTTGCGAAGAACATTTTCCATTCTTGTAGGAGAGAAAGAAACGATCGTGCTTGACATTTTCCGGCCGAAGGCGAAAATATTGACGAAAAGTCTCCAAACAGTTGAATTCTTTGACACTTCCTTGAGTAATAACAAATTGTCTTGAAATTAATGTCTTGGTGTTTGGTATATTAATTATAATATACGTATTCTTATCCTCTATATCACTTAATTCTAAATTTTTCAATTCCTCTCTACGGCAAGCTCCAAAAACGCCAACTATTAATGTCACCTTCATCATTAAATAAATTTCATTATCTGCCTCTATTAAAAATTTATGTATGTCATCTTTCGAAAATATTTTAGATTTCTTGCTCATGTATCCTTCGCTCTTTCTTTTTAAGAAAGCTATCAATTATGTGAACTTACTTATGTCCACATTATCATTAAGTAATATTGTACTCTTTAACATGGAATAATGTGACCATAGACTTGAGGTTTCTCTTTTAGACTTACCAGAAAGTACGCCATCATAACTTTTTCCGAAATGGTTTTAATATGTTTGGTTGCCTCCAGTCTCTAAATAAAGTGTATTCACGCTCATATTTTTTCGTGATTTCTCTGGTAATAGCGTGTCTAGAGCAGCATTTGCTGTTATTTCGATGTCAGAATCACAGCTGCTGTCACTCATATTGGAAAAAAATACTCTTACACCGTGGAAAGAATACACAAAGCTTGAGGTTGACACCAAATGTGTTTCAATTGTTATCATTGTTAGAAACAGTGTCGCCACTTCTAGAAAATAAATCGTTAGTACTAAACGAACGCGTAGGACGATCTTTTAGATTAAATCTAACTAATTTTTACAAAGTGGATAAAACGTTGTACGATATACGTGTCGTAACATCTTATTACAATACTCGATTGGTTACCAAACTCGGCCTAACGGCCTCGTTTGGCAATCTTCCAATCTCGTATTGTAATAAGATGCTTTACGACACTTATATCGTAAACTACTATTACTACATGGGAGTTTTTGTTTTTTTTCTCCCTTTCAAAATTCAAAATTTAAGTAGTATATGACTTAGTGTAGGGATCACAGAATTTTGAAAATGTGCACACAATTCACTTTTCCCCATAGCACGTCATACGCAGTTTTTAACTGTTTTTTTTTTTACGTAAAATAAATAAATAAAAATAAAATTCAGTGCGCTCGGAACGAACATCTCATGACGTTCGGTGATCTGTAATACGTCTAGCGATTCTAAACTGGCGATGGGGAAAGGAAAAGTAGAGTATTTATTTTTCAATTTCACTTATTACAAACAGTAAAATACAAATAAACATATCTAAAACTAGTGGTGCTAAAACACCACGTACTTTCTCGCCTTTAGTAATGGTTATGTAATACGATTTATACCACAATTTCTCCGAATTAACACATCCGTCACCATTTTCTGCAAAACTCATTTTAATCGTAGAACATTTGGTGCAAACATTAAATGGTTTCAAACAAAACGTTTTTTGTCCAAAACTTTCAACGAAAATATATTTCTGGCATTGAATTCATTGTATAAGGTATACGATACTGATAGCGGTGGCAAACAAATTTAAATAGATCGAAAAATATATAATAGTAATTATTACACCCTATGATATTGTAATATTCTACAAATATTATAAAAGTAGTAGTTCACATTAACGCGAACGAAAGGTAGCCATCCTCGCCTTTTGCAATTAGTACGGCGTTATACTCGTAACAATGTTACAAGAAACAATGACCTCGAATTCGCATGGAATACACACTTTGCCCATTGTTGATACAGCAAATCATGAAAATGGGTAGAATAATATAATTAAAAATAGTATTTTTATATTCATCAAAATTACTTGATTTTAACATGCATTACTCTCCATTCTCAGATCTTATTTTCATGTTGTGCAAGAAAAAAATCTCTATGAAACGGAATTACTGTTGGTTGAATGTAATCGACAGAGAATTGCGAGGGGTTCTTAATGAAATGACTGCATCTATCCCTGAGACACGCGATTTATTCGTGGCAGCCGGACATTGAACGAGTGGTAATAAAATTACTTCCATGCATTGATCATATCATTACTACAAAGATCAAAACCAAAATAAGGCATCTGTAGTGGTAGTGGTGGTGGTTGTGATGGTGATGGTGATGATGATGATGATATGAGCCCATTGAATCCCTAAAAGGGCAGGAGCCGTCTGTCAGACAGAGGGGAGGGAAATTGCTTATCTCTTTAGGTAAACCAGCCCTTAAGAGATTGTCCTTAGTAAACGTTACAAATTTTCAAGCCTCAAACATTAAAAGGATTAATTTTACAACAAAACATTAAGGTAAGTTGGGGTAACTGGGGCCAGGGAGTAAATGGGCCATAGGGTTTTTTCAGAAAACTTGTGACAGGAATTTCACTTTAAGCAATGGGCAGCATTACGGGATAGTGGTGTCTTCCTTAAACAATGTACACGTCATACGCAGTTTTTAACTGTTTTTTGACGTAAAATAATTTTTTTTAAAAAAAAAATGTACCTAATGTGTCAAGTGTTGTGGATTTTACATACAAATTTTTTGAATTTTGTAGTGAAAGGTGTTCATAACAACGAGGTGTCATCTTGAGTTTATGAAATATCTACAGGTTTGCTGCAAGTGTTATCAATATTATAGTTAATTCAGCATGTATTAGAAGTATAATAGAACCCTGAAATGTTACTGCCAGCATCTGTTCTTTTTAAAGTTACAAGCTTGAGTGGATGGCCCAGTTACCCCCAAAATATTTTTTAAACGGTGTAAGTGGGCTAAGTGCTTGGTGTATCTGGATGAGCCTCGGACCCAGTTACCCCAAGCACATTAATTACCATAATTATTGTTAGAAATTTTAAAGATAAGAAACCTTAAACAGCTGGTAAAAAGTGTAAAAGACTTGTGATAAACACTGAGATTATTACATCCAAAGAATATTTATTAATGAAAAAAAATAAAAACAGGAGAGCGCTAACAGGAAGAATGTCAAAGTGGAAAAAAAGTGATAGACCATTTCAAAGCCTGATGGTAGAAACATAGGTCTGCTAGATTTAAATATATGATCAGCTCCACTAATGATTTGAATAACTTATCAAACTTTTATTACGATTTTCTTACCTACTTATAAGATTATACTGTATTACTACTTACTAACTTAAACCTATTTTTTTCTCTTTATTTCACCACTAGTACCTTAATAAATATTGTGATTCCTAAAATTAACTTAATTTCAGTCCCAATAGTTATGATGGAGTTCTTACATCGATGAGAGAGGAGAGAGTGAGAGAGAGAGGGGGGAGAGAGGAGAGCGAGAGAGGAGAGCGAGAGAGGAGAGCGAGAGAGGAGAGCGAGAGAGGAGAGCGAGAGAGAGAGAGAAGAGAAGAGAGAGAGAAGAGAGAGAGCGAGAGCGTGTATATATATAAACACACACAAAAGGTGTTACTCTATGTCTCTTCAGGAATGGTGCTTATAGCACCAACGTGGATGTCCACAGCTTCTTCATCTGAAGTAAATCGCTGTCCTCGGATCTTTTGCTTGGTCTGGTGGAACAAAAAGAAATCACAAGGGGTCAAGTCGGGCAAATAGGGTGAATAGCTTTCAGTGACAATCGTCTTGTTTTCCCAACCCAATACAATGTGTATCCTTCATTTGTTTCCGGGTAGTTTAATTTTGTCCTCGTTCGTCGTCATTGCCACCGTGCGTCACCGCAGGCGCACGCTCGCCCGCTCTTCCTTCTTGGCGGGGATTCCTTAATGTTGCTGCGCGAGGCTGTGGCCAAGGTTGCCGAACGCGTTCGACCTTTCCACCGCGGAGGGCCCTCATCAATCAACAATCGCACACATAGATTGTTGAGAAAGTCAATTGTTCTTGCAGCCGTGTAAGCAGGAGCATAGTCGTGGTGTAGCAAAATGGACCCTTGTTTGGATTTTGGACACTTCGATGTGCATGTTGTGATGACATTCAGCAAGCATTGCGTCACATACTACTCAGCAGTCGTCTAGGGTCACAGTAGTCAGATGACCTTTCTTTGTGAAAAAAGATGCAATCATTTTCTTTCTGCAGCTGCGACCCCTCATTACCTTGGTGGGCGGGTCCTCATCTGGAAAGCACCAACCACAGGACTGTCTTTTCGTTTCGAGTTCATAGTGGTAAATCCACAATTCATCGCCTGTTACAATGTTGAAAACATCCTTGGACTGGCCTCCATCAAATTTTTGTAGCATGAATTTGCACCAGTCCACCCTTGTGGATTTTTGCTCCTCTGTCAATGAATGTGGCACCCAGTGAGCACATCGCTTGGTGAGTGTTAAATATTGATGCAAACTGGTTTGTGCTGCAGTTGACCCTATATTTAATCTGTTCAATGTCAGCAAATGTCAAGTGCGGGTCTTCTGTCACCATTCTTCTCACAGCATTAATGTTTTCTTCCGTCACTGCCATGGCTGGATGTCCAGAACGCGGTTCATCTTCCAGAGAATGTCTTCCTCTCAAAAATTCTCGAAACCAATTTCCCACTGTCGCTTTCGACGGTGCAGATACACCAAAAACAGATGTCAAAGAGCTGTGGAATTCCTCTGCACTTAAACCCTTTCTAAAATCATACAAAATCATGGCACGAAAATCACGACACAAGATGTCCATCTCGGAACACAGCAAGTTTGCAACAATGGCCGTTACACCCCTCCATTTGCTTGAGTCCCCCACTCCATCTCACCAACTCTTTGGGGTCAAGGTCAGAAAAGAGCACACTTTCAGGCCCTGCCTACCCAAGTCTTTTCGAATTCTTCGTACGCTCGCTGCTAAAAATTTTCGGCATGACCTACATATGGAATAATAATAATAATAATAATAATAATAATAATAAAACCATCCTCAAAACCTCGCAGGGTTAAATGGCACCCCTCCCTCTCCACACATTTCAGGATTTTTGGACGAGGTACTGCAAATATCAATGAACAACCAAGCCAAATTTCAAAATTTCAGGTTTTGTTTCTCTCAATCACCATTTTTGGTCTAATTTTACTGGGTACCATTTGACATGTAAATATGTGAAATTATGAGAAAGATACTTTAAAAAAATTACACTTTTGCAATTAAAAAAAAAATGTTTGTGCCAAAATGACATTTAAATGATGTTATTCAGTGCATAGCTCTACCTGCACAAACAGTTTAAGGAAAAATTTGCAGCAGTTTTTGACCAAATCTTGTTTTTAAAAATGCTCACATTTCACTTAAATTTACCCCAAAATGACTAATATTTTTAAAGAAAGAAAATGTTCTTGACCTTCATTGAGAACTAATTGTTGTGAACAAATTTTATTAGAAGAAATATTCTTTACCTTCAATAACGTAATTGCATGAGAAAGTAAAAAAAATTCAATTTTTGGAAATTCATAGTTCACCATGAAAATCAGACCCATGCTACCTTTACAACTGTATTTTACTTTGTACTTACAATTTATTTATTTTTTTATTTGGAGCCATTTTTGAGAAAATTTTTTGAAAATGTTCCAGGAGCTTCAGGTGAAGTAAAGAACTAAACTCAAAAACTAAAGGATCCATTTTAAATTAGCAAATTCAATTCATTTCAAGTCAAGTCACATCAATAATGGAATAATCATTTTGGGAAAAAAAAAAAAAAAAATTGAATGGTTTGGCTGCTGACATTGTTCACAGATGGATGGATGTTTTGAAAAGAAAAGAAAAACTTTTTTGATATCAGGGAACATTTCCATTTCCATAAAAAGATTGAAATAGATTTTCCATAGAAATACATAATTTTCTTGATACTTCCATGTGTTACTCCATAAACTCATATGTATACAAGAAAGTAAAAGCAATTAAACTCTGTGGCGTTCTGAATAACTTGGGAGCACTACAACTCATTGTCTTCTTCAGAGCGACTTTAAATTGTTACTGGCGTGTGCTCGCAAAAGCTGTTCATAATAACCTCGACTTATACACCACTTGACTTGTAGCAGAACCAAACGTTTAAAGAAAATTCTATCACCATGTATTGACAAAGTGTGAAGCACCCCATAAATGACTGTCTTGGGAATTTCACCTCTTCTGAATAGTTCTCTGTGAATACTATCTTGCTGCAAATATTAGGTCTTTGAAGAAACCAGGAACAAAACTCTACCTAGGAGCAATTCTCTGCCTTTGTGGGAGTAAGTGTTACACATTACCAAATTTGTAAGCATACAAACCCTCACTGAGAAGAAATTTCCATATTGTTACACTTCAAAGTACCCATTCCAGCAGAAACTCTTCTCTGGTTGATGGATTTCTTTCAACTCTCTCATAACAGGGTCCCTCCCTTCTTCCCAGTCTGGAGAAGGCAGCATTCAAAAGTCAGAGATAATGAACTAGTTGCTCACAAGCTTCTGAAGATGTTAATATATATAGTTTTTTCGGCACAATTCAATTATAAAATCATCTACGATATTCATACATCACTCTTTCTGCACCCATCACAAAAACTGCACATAAATCTTGCCTATGTATTCCTTGTTGCAATAAATTTCAGGCATTTTGAAGATAAATGCAGGTAACTTATTCTAAAGTAGACTGGTAAGGTAAGCGCAAAGACGAGTCCCTGTTTCAGCATTTTTGAAAATAAGTGATAAGTATGTCACTTCCAAACCTGGTAAGCTTATTATTCAAGTTTCTCGTGTGTGTGTGTGTGGAAAACAAACTATTTCACTTCCATACTGCACAAAATTAATCATGATATATGGCTAATGGAGTAAGAACAGACTTTGTTTACAAAAGTTTTTTTTAATCCGAGAAACTTGAAAAGTTAATTTTTGTTGTTTCCTCCTTGGACATCCTATATTTTTGTAAACTTGTAAAACATGCTTATTCAAATGCCTAATTACTTCCTTGTAAGGAAAAATACCATACCTTACAATTGCATCTAAAAAATGAAATAGTGAGAGCATGTAGCAATTGTATGAAGATACACAGTACAAGATACAGGTACACGGTCAAATTTAATGAATGTCAAAGTACTGACAAAAAACAAATTTCATTATTTCTTATATTGCAAAACAATCTGTAAAAGAAGAAAACAATCATATTTGTAATTAGAATAGTTGATCTGGATAACAGTATGAACTCACAGAAGAAAAACTGAATTTTGTGTGTAAGTGAAAAAGGAATAGAGAGATGTATGAAACCTTTTGTAACAACTTTTTCTTTGTAAATAAAGTACTCAGAAATGATAAGCGTAATATTAATTTGCAATGTCCAACATTGTGTAATTTTATTTTCATGGCCAGTGCCGATAATTATTTAACAATCTCCTCTCTTAAAAGAAAAGGTACTGCATATGGTTTGTATAGGATTCCTTCTGAATTTGATATGAAGTTCTTAACAGTAACGCACAGGAATTCATTAAATTTGAAAAATGGATAAAAAATATTCATTAAAAAATTCACAACTTCCTTCCACTCTTTTATAAAATTTACTCAGAACAAGATCTTCATGCAAGGTGGTAAAATATTTAAGATACATTATTTTCAGAAAGTAATGAGCTATAATTACAATTCCATTGTACATTTCATGTATTCAAGGAAACCTAAAACAGTCATTTAAAAAAATACACCCCTATTTCAAACCAATAAATAAATAAAATAACATTCAATGAATAACTTCCTGAAATAAAACTTCTGCAGTGTCAAATACATTTAAAGTGAACCTGTAAACCATGCCTGTTAACTCATTCCACATATCTTGCGTGCTTTGGTGCATTGTCAAAATTCACTATTGCAGAGGAAAGTTCCTCTTACAATGTTATACACTGAGAAACAATTACAAAACAATACTAAAAGACAATCTTTACAAGCAACATGAACCAAATTTACCCTGAATGAAGAAATTATCATTCATATCAACTTTGAGCACAAACGGTCATAGAAAATTGACCTCTGGTTTCTGTTCACTGCAATTGTCATATTTAACATTAAAAAGGATTGACATCTGCAAAACAGCTCCACTGAAATTTTACAACAGTCCATCTCATTGTGCTGAAAGGCTCTGGATACCAAATTTGTCGCACAAATTGTCATTTTAAATATTAATACACACAGATCTCATTTTCAACAATTCAAAGTAATAGATAATAAACATGGCAGACACTCACCAATTACTATACAATCACACTAATGTTGAATTTAGAATGTTTTAATTTGAATTAAAATTAGTCTTCAGTGAGAGGAACTTAATATCTGTCAGTCATTACATTTGCAACTTTCAGATTCCTCGATCATGTCAACCATGGTAATGTTCGTTTCATCACAAATAGTGTACATAACAAGACCTTAAATTTCAAGGTATTTCTTGAAGCAATCGAAGAAAAACTCAAAAAAGTAACTCTCAACTGCATATTCACGTATATACTGTATAAATAAGTCATCATGGAAAAAGGGTTTGTCATTGTCCTATACTGAATTTTACAAAGTATTGAAGTTGTTCTCCCATTTGTAATTTACTTATTACCTAACACTGACCTGAAGTTGTCACAGATTAACCTTTACCTCACAAGGGTCAATTAATCTCCACAAGGTGCTCTGGGAATTAATTTCAAGTAACAAGAAAATTATTCAGAGTTGTACTAACACTCCACAAAATGTGAATATTTACTATGAAATACTTTCATCCAACACAGACATGTTACCCTCCACACTGGTTTCACAAAGAAGTTTTGAAGATCCTTCTACAACTGATGCTGCATTAGCATCAGATCTTATAAGGCAATTGATTACTCGCTCAGTCTGTGCAATTCCACGGCTACTACCAACAGCCTAAAAAAAGGGTAGACAAAGAAATCAAAACCAATTCAGACAGTAATTTATATAGAGGTATAAAAATACTAATCATTACACTTACTGAGGCAGTAAGATTCATAAAATTGTAGACTTTTTGAAGAACTGAAATAATTGTCTTGAAATTTCCTTCTGGCAAACACTGGCGCACATATAATTCATATTCCTATGCAACACAAAAATATATTAAAACCTTAATAGAGAGAAAGGTCAATTATTCTCACAATAATACAATCTTTTTGAAAAACCCTATTAACCTTATTATCTATGATCAGGTACCCAAGCAGCAGACCAATATATGCTCCAATCAGTGTGTGTTCCATGTTGCGTCCTGCCTTTTGGAGTACTGAAACATACGATTTTCTTGTAAATATAACTTTCTCAGAAAGAAACAGAATCTTGTATTTTAAAAAATATTACATACAACATAAAAAAAATAAATGTTTCCAAAGGAAACCGGAGAAAACTAATGGAAAAACATGGAAAATACAAAAAGGAGACTTTCTCGTACAAGTTCGTTCCGCTTTCTTTTGATGTTCTACAATCAATTAGGATGATGTAAGCAACACCTTGAATTTAATATAGATATTTTCAGTGTGCAAGTGAGTAAGTGCATGTGCATGCGAGTGTGTGAGTGCCTATGCAAGTGGGAGGGCATGTGTATGTGTGGAAGTGCATGCGCATGCCAGTGGGAGTGGGAGTGTGAGTGCGTGAGTGTAAGTGCATGTGTGTGTGAGTGCGTGCGTGTGTGTGTGTGGAGTAGGTGGGAGGGGAACAAACTCCAACTGAGAATTTCAAAATTTTCTCAAAACTGGTTCCACATTTATTTTGTTTGTTCAATTTTTTTGTTAAAGATAAATATTTTTTACTTTATGAAAGCTATGTATAGTTATAAAAATGGAGCAGGTCCTATTTTTGCTAACTTCTTTAAATTTTCCAAAACTGCTAGTTGTTGGAACCTCTCCAACAACATTTTTGAATTTTGAACTTGTTTCATAATGAAATCTGTCTTAAAAAGTCAGTTCTTTCAAAAAGGTCTATATACTTTTTTTCATTATTCTAGTAGGTCAGCGTAATTTTGCAAATTTTCAAATTCAAATTCAAATTTTTCAAGCTCTATTTGCTAGTATTCAGAAAATACGACAAATAATATGTTTAAAATGTGTACAAGGTTATTAAGAGTTGTTATTTTATATATATATATATATATATATATATATATATATATATATATATATATAAAAAATGATGCTTAGCTCAGGAGTTTTAATTTATCGATATTAAAAAAAAAAAATTTTTAAATTTATTTATTTATTTTAAAACTTGAGGTGCTACCATAGACTAAAGAGGTATAGACGGCTCACTGCGGGCAGCTGAGGGTACCCAGAAATGGTGTCCCATTCAGAGATAGCGCCACTGTCAAAATTTTAGTTCCGCAGAAAGTGGTGTCCGAGTAGAGTGTGCACAAGTCGCCCATTTGCCCCCACTACCGATTTCTCCCCTCCAGTACCCTGTGGCGGCATTTCCAAATCATTGAAACTGTTACTGCCGCAAGATCTTTCTACAGCATTTACAGCTAAGGAACACACAATGGGGTGTTGCCTTATGCATAACAATGCGGGACCTACCCCTTCACTATACCAATTAACTGCATTCCAAAATGACGTGGTCCTGTGACCATATTTATTATAATCATGCGAGCACTTCTCTAATTCATTCGTTGCAAGTTTGTAAACACAAAATTATTTATCATATAGTGGTGAAGAGTTCAGCGTTGCTCAAGCATTTAGATTCATCTATTAGATAGGAGAAAGAATGAATTCGACTATAGCTTATAATTCTAGAAATACAATTGAGGCGTTGTTTTGCCGAAGCTCTTTGTTTTGGCAGAAAGCTTTTTCGGTCACATTGCGGCCCTCTTCAGTGCTACAAAAATAATAACAGTATATCTAAATTGAAAAATAAAAGTTTATCTACTACAGAATATTATTATGCATTCAATACAATTAGAATTTAAGCAAAATAGAAAAATTGGAATTTAAAACGGGAAAATAGAAACATAATTTTGAATAAAGAATACATGAAATAACAAATGTACAATGTAACATAATTGTTAAAGAGCTATAAAGTGTGATAACTGTTAAAAGAAGAAAGTTTTTTGGAATGACATCAATATTATTCTAAAGTAAAGTGAAAATGAAACAATGTAGAAAATAAAAAAAAATTCAGATGAGCAAACTGACATATGGATTCTGACGCAGCTAGGAGCCTTAGATCAGGCAACACATCGAAGGTCAAGGGCATTGCACGCTATTTTGTGTGTGTGTGTGTGTGTGTTTGTTTGTTTGTGTGTGTGTGTGTTTGTGTGTGTGTGTTTGTTTGTGTGTGTGTGTGTGTGTGTTTGTGTGTGTGAGAGGGGAGGTATATTGTGCAGCCAACTTATGTTTTCTTACAAAAACTTGAACCAATTTGAAACATCTGATATTGTACTGTTTACGGTTCGTTTATTGCAAAGGATGTTCGTATCATCTGCGAAGAGAACCGTTCTTCCGTTTTGAATTGTCAAGGGCATATCTATTATGTAAAGTAAGAACAGAATAGGGTTTAAAATCGGTCCTTGAGGAACTCCAAGTGCAATGGGCAAAGAGTCGGAAAGGTGCATACGTAATGTTCCATCATTCGAGTAAGATATTTCCACTCTCTGAGATCGTTTAAGGTACGAACATAACCAATCTAGAGCAATACCACGGATTCCCTATGAAGGGAATTTGGAAAGTAAAATGTCATGATCAATGACGTCAAAAGCTTTTGAGAGATCTAAAAATAATCCAGTAGGTGCCTCGTTTTGATCCAATGATGAGGCGACATCTTTAAGAAAAGAAAATATAGCTGTTTCCGTTGATTTTGATTTTCTATATCCATGTGGACAATCTGAAAGCGCGTCATGTTTACTGAGAAAGGTTTCCATTCATACGTAAAAAAGTATCTCTATTATTTTTTAAAAAACTGATAGAAGAAAAATGGGCCGATAATTTTGAATTTCATTTTTGTTACCTTTTTTGAAGAGCTGCTTAATTTTAGCTGTTTTGAAAATATCTGGAAACGTTCTGGTGCATAACGATGAATTAAATATGTGAATTAACAGGTGTATAATGGCATCTGCACAGGTCTTTAACAAAGAATCCAGGAATTCATCTAAACCGGATGAAGTAGGACCTAGGACGTAGGACCTAGGACGTAGGACCTAGGACGTAGGACCTAGGACGTAGGACCTTTATGCGATTCTCTCTCTCTCTCTGCAATAAAAGCCTGTGAGGTAAAAGTTTGGAATTTGGAAAATGCTAAGTTCATTAGGAGATAACCAATGTTCTGTAAAGCAAATTTCCGTTTCAGCAAATTTCTGATCAAATTTCTATAAAGCAAAGTTCATTATTCCATACTTGGCCTACACAGAGATTTCGTAATCACTTATTGGTTGGGAGAAACAAAGTTATCGGTAAATGTTTCACTTATGGCAGCAATCGGGTGAAGAAACTTTGTCGTTCTTCTGTTTCAAAAAGGAGCCATTTTGCATGCTGAGAGATCTAACCATACTACCAACAAATCTCTTACATCCTCACCAACTTCAATCAGTCTCATTAGCTGGATCTAAGCACAAAACTGTGTTCATTATCGGAGTGTCCGCGTCTTCCTTCGCTTGTTTGCAAGCCATTTCTGCTGATAAAATCTTTGTAATCAACATTGCTATTAACCGACTTTCATTATTCGTGGTAGCAATAAAATTTTCTTTCCACGTCTTGTCAATTTTCTTTCCACGTGTTGTCTAACACTATGCACATTTTTTAGTCTACGCACATTTTTTAGACATTTTAATTCGCTTAGCACTTCAGAGTAACTATAAAAACATCTAACGAGATATGCTAGTGATAGATATTTTGACACATAATCAACGTAATTGTCACGGATAGACTCGTGTTTCTTGTATGAGATAAAAACCCATCATTGATGACGTATTGAACTTGGACACTGAATTGCTTCTATGTTAGTAGTTAGAATACTATAACGAGTGTTCAGGTTTGTCATCAATAACTTTGCGCGGAAACAAGTTTTTAAAGCCAAAAATATTAACAAAACAGTACTTTTATTTAAGATTTTTCAAAATAATTTAAAAGTCATACAGTAAAAAAACGAGAATGCCATTTTTATGCATTCACATTTTTTTACCTGATTCAGAACCTACGCATCGCTGAAGGCACATTCGACTTCCAAAATATTAATTTTCTCTTGTGCTTTATTAATTACCTACTTTCCTTTCTCCAATTAAAATGTAAACAGATTCACACAGCGCTGTATTTATTTGCATACAACTTCACTGAATATAAATGTAGTGAAGGAAGTTAAGTGGAGTTCCATTTTCACAGTAACATTCAGGGATATTTTGCACACCAAAGGCAATACCATTGATCCAAGAAGAAAACTGTACATACACATTGTAGGCAATTTTAACCTCCTTCATTTCATATCCGGTTAATACTTACAAAAAATTGATAGCTTTAAGTTAATTGAGATAAAATAGGATAATTCCTGTTTTCAAGTGTTTCGCTTACATAACCAAATTTCATGGTGTTCTCACGGCTAAATCGTTTATCGGAGAAATAATTCTTATGGACATTAAATGTAGATAAATTTATCTTCTTTCATTTTGTATAGGACAATTAATTACGAAAAAAGGACGGCTTTTGAGTTATTTTGAAAAAACTGACAAAAGGTGTGGTATTTACGTACTTTTAGCTTCAAAAACATATTTCTAGACAAAACTTTTCTTGGCAAACCTGATATTTGTGTTCAGCGACCCCAAAAAATATAGGAACCAAATATCAAAACTACACCAAAACTTTCTCTTATTTTCTACCATTTGACTGGACTGGAGGCAAATGCTGGTCTTCGTTCGGCAGGAAGACCCCACAGTCACCTGGGAAGCTCGGAGGCTGGAGGGAGGGGGGCAGATAGCAGGACCAGTTGGGTTGGCCGACCCACCCGAGTGTCTCCCGTCGGCATGGATACAACACCCCCTTTTCGTGTTCCTTTGCACCGCGCGATATTTCCTACAAATATCCCCCACCAACAGCCAGTCCTGTTCTTCCCTTCACACTTCGCAACGTTGGCGCTTTCTATCGGCGGACGGGAAACTATTCAAAGGAGGTAGCTCGAAACAAGCCTCATGAGCCCTCTATATACATCTTTACTCTATGGTGCTACAAAAGCACATGCCTTTGTGCATTATTTATAACTTCTACAATTTTAGATATTTCAGAGTTACATAAAAATGAAACCTGTGCCATTTTTTAAAGGAAGAAAATTTTGAAAGGAAGGAATTTTTTAAAGGAAGAAAAAAAAAAGATAAAACTTGGCGCCGTTTTAAAAAAAAATTGTTTTATAAATTGCTTTACTTCAAGCAAATATTATGCAAAAATTGTTTATTAAAAAAGTCCAGCCACCACAAAGGGTTGGGTCTTGCAGGTGCTAAGGAAGGATTCTCACAGCCATTGCTTCACTAGGGCAGACACCAACAAATTGGCATCATTGCTTCAAACAGCCTATCCCCACATTCAAAAATACTTTTGATATCTGCAGTTTTAGACCTGTACATACTGCTATTGTTCAGAGGAAGAAAAAAAGAAGAGATTCAGACTAGGAAGATAGCAAAGACAATGATGCACAAGGATTGTAAATGGTTTAGGAATCTCTAACATATTCACATGGGGGACAATGACCATGTTTATTAATTTATAATTAGGATTCAACTGTCAAAAGAAAGTTAAGAATAATAACAACCAAACAGCCCTAAAACTTGAGCACTCAGGGACATCTCATGGGATTTGAGCTTCCTCACTTAGTTGCAGAAGGGTAAAGGAAGAAAGGGGAGAGGCAGCACACAAGCATTCCTGCCAAAGCACATTGCCTAGAGGTGGTCATGCAATGAAAGCTATAAAATGCATGTTATCATGATTTATGTTGTAGCTTGAGCTGTGGGCACAATGCCCATTGCCAAGAGCGCTTGTGTGAGGTTTCGCATAACATACAATGTTAATCTATGACACGCGTTAAGTGACTTGTGTGCAGGCATCGACGCAGCTGCTAGCATTAGGTGTCAGCGTTAGATCACGCATGTCAACGCAAAACTCCTGTTTCACAGGCCTAGGACTGGCTGCATATAGTGTGAATATCAGTGCTATCATTTCCACTAGGCCTGGCTCGCGTGTCTTCTAAGTATCAAGTAATGTACTTCAGCTTCCGGTCTCAATCCGGTTTTTGTCTTGTTTCCGTGATCTATTGAACACATGCTGCGATAGCCCCTTGTTTTGTTTCTGGACATAAATGTAGCTTCACTTTTTACTAATAATAATGATAGTAGTAGAGCTGGGGAGGTTACTATTTTGTTAGCAATACGAAAATAAAATAAAATGAAATCTGCAGTTTGTTTACTGATGTAATAAAGTTTTCTATAACTTGGGAGTGAAAATGTATTGTTTTCATTAGTAACTAACTTTGCTTCTTTCGACACTTCATTCATCATACAAACATTTACAGTTAAAATATTGGGAAGAGATTTTGGAGCTCAAGAAAACGTGTCACATACAGTTTTTAGTGTTCAACGACTAAATAAATCAAGACAAACATTGGTCCAAGAGTGAAGCGCACCAATGTAAAAATATTGAGATTTTGTTCAATAATACTTCTCCCTTCCACATTTATTCCCCTTCAGTCTTCCCTTCTACCTTTCCTCCTCCTAAAATCAAAAACGCACAAGAGAAGTTTTACTGCACTTACATTTGGCAACAGTTTCTTCAATGAACTCTTCGTGACTCTTTGGTTGCGCTACTTCAGCTTCAGGCTCCTCTGTGTCTCTCTTCCCATCGAGTATAGCATCAGTTTTTACTTCCTCAACTCTTGCTAATTGTTCATGCTCATAAAACAACTTGATGAGAATCTTCACTGCACTATTATCTTGCACTAAAACAAGAACAATACAATCAAAAGAATTTTTGAGTAAGGACAGATGTAAAACTAACATTCCTACAAATTGAATGTTATATTGATTAATTCCAAAATTTAAAATTGCATTATAAAGATTTTTCCTAGTACAACGAAACAAGAAGACCTAAAATATAGGAATGCACTACAAGGAAAGATGAGATCAAAAAATAAAACTGCTTTCCTTTAGGAAAGTTGACAAGAATAATAATTGAATGTACAACATAACAGTTCTTAAAGGTATAATTCGATATTAGGCAAGTTAAAAAAAAAAAAAAATTTTTTTTACAAGTATCAAAACCACAAAATAAAAATAGTTAATTTAATAAATACTTTTAAAAGTAAATTTAAAACAAGCAGTAAATTCAGATGGTTTGGTTGCAAGCATTGATGAAAGTCAAAAATTTTTCAAAGAGGACACTCAGGTGCCAATCAACACAACATATAGGGACACAACAAAGTACACTATTAAAATATCTCGTTTACAAACTGTCTAAGAAAATAAATATAATGACTACACAATAACTAGGGACTGTATTTATATGCTCTAATAATCAAGTAAATGTATATGCATTTATGCAGTGAATTCTTGGGAAATATGCCTTGTACAAAATATATAAACCTTCATATCAGGAAAAAAGAAATTTATTTTCTCTTTGAAAACCCACATCACTCACATTTATAAAGGAAACCCCATTGTGGGACGTGTTCCAGGTCACATGCGAGAGTTCAGCAAAATTACTTTTAACATGGGCTTGACAGCTCTTATTACTCAAATTATGTGCAATTTTTCTGTTAAATGTTTTGCGTAGTTCAGTACAGAATATTGATACAAGCTTCAATGAACCACATAAATACAAACACACATTACAAAACAAGAAAATTAAATGTATGAATTAAAATAATTAGAAGTAAGTAACTGTAACAATAAAAGGTTACAATGAAAATATGCAGAAGGATCAGCAATTTGCAGAGATTTGATACTTTTTAAGAAAACAACCAAAATATGCCTTATGTGCACTATAAAATCGTGTTAAAATTATTGGAAATTCGGTGTTTCACACATATATTAAGAGAGCATACTTTCTAAAGGAAGTGAAAAATATGCATTTCCATTGAAATCTGATCCCGAATGATTATCAAAATTACAAAACATGTCTTCAGTACTTAACTTACAAGGGAAAATGTCATCATCAAAACATATTCGAGCTTCCATTAGTATTCTCCTGTTTTCTTCACTGTGTTCAACAAGATTGATAAGTAGTATCAGGCCCTGAAAAAGTACATCACTCATTTACAACAGGTATTTTCATAAATGTGAAGACAACATGGCAAGAGAAGAAGAGAAGCGTAGATGTTAATAAGAATTACATACCAGCACAAGAAGATCAAACTTCTTCTGATCTGGAACATACTTGGGAACTTCCAATATAACATGCATACACGTATTAACTATGCCTTTTCGCTGACCCACTAATGTACTTCCATATGCTAAAAAACAAAAATTAAAATTATGAACATTTAAAACAGAAACTTACACAAAATTTATCCAAAACAAATTTATTATTTCCTAAACGAAGACTAATTTTTCTAAAAAAGGTTTACATCTAAAAACCAATTCACTGAGTAATGTAAATAAAATAACATGAACAGTAACATTAAGAGGTGCTTTAAAGTTAGAGTATAATTTAAGGCAAAAATAAAGTGTTACAAGCTATACAGATTGCTTTTAGCTACCCTAACTTAAAAAATAATAAATACAGTAAATCTGTATTTAACGTTGTCTAACCTGCCTTAGAAATAACGAAGCTGGCCGGTTAGACAGCGAGAGAGGGCAGGAAGAGGACATGTAGTGATAATGTGAGTGCTGGGCGAAGGTGAAGGTGATGGTGGAGTTATGTAGAAGGACACGATGACCATAAAGTACATTAAGCCTGACACCAGAATGTGAGGGAGGAAAGTGTGGTAGGATATGTATTCACAGGCGGGGTAAGAGCAAGGTGTGGATATGTAGAAGGAATGTAAATCTGAAGTAAAATGGCGAGTCTAAGAAGTGTGTAAAATTGTGATATAGGCTAGTGTGAGACAATTGTGTTTAGTTAATAAGGAAAACCCTAAATGTTATAGCCCGGATGAAGGCTTAATAAAAGCCGAAACATTGGCAATTTATATCTCTTTTTTCTATTGACTTAAACTCAAGAAAGTTCATTGAACTGCTTGTGAATATAAAAGAATTCTATTATATGAAGCCCCTGCATAACACGTCTTAGCCATAATTCGTTGAATTCATTACTAATTATGGTGCATTAGGTGTGAAAACGAATTCTTTAAAATTATACATTAACTCAAATTCAACATCAAAAACTTTTTTCCTTACTGCCAGAAACAATATGGCCTAACACTGAAGTACTTCTTTGAATTTCAAACTATAGTGCCATGGCACTGCCATTGTTGTATTGTGAACTTATATCTTGTGTAAGAGACTTTAGTACAACATGCAAGGGAAATTCGAATTTGTGATTTCAAAGATGTGATAATTACCCAAAACTGTTTATATTTTCAAAAATTATACATGACCTTCTTTAATGATCTCATTGTAAAAACAGATTTCATTAACTAAAAAATATCTTTCGCAAATATTGTTGTTTTGCCATGACAATTTTTTGCAATTTTCCAAATTACAAAGATCACCAAACACAGAATGTGAGTTATTTTAATAATCTACATGGCTGCATTTAAGAAAAAAAAATTAAATAAAAAATTTGGAGCCATTTTTTGAGAAAACAATTCTTTTTATTGGCCTCATTCCATAGAAAATTACTTGAAAACTACTTATATTTTTGAAAAATTTTACTAATCTTGTTTAAAAGAGCAGGAGTTGTAGGAAAATGTGGAAAAAGTTCTCAACTTTTGCAAATTTGAAAAATTCAGAGTTCAGTGAAAAAGTCGTCTACGCAATTTTTTTATTGCCATTTGCTCTATCCAAGGCAAAAATTTAATCAAAAAATTTGGAGCCATTATTTAGAAAATATTGAAAATGTTATTAAGGCTTCATGAAAATGAACCTCCTAAAATCACAATACTACTTCAAAATTCACAGTGTTCAGCCAGAAAGATGGAGGAGTACCAATTATGGAGAAAAGCATCTGAACAGTCTAGGCTCATGTTGAAGATGAACCGACAAACGTTTTGCTATCAGCCAATTTTTCGATATCAAGAACCCACAAAATATGGATTCAGAGAACACAAGTGTTAGAGAAATTAATTTACTACAGACAGGAACAAGATATATCCACTTCTTTAGTATCAGGGACCCACAATACTGGTTTCTCTACTGGCATATCCCCGCATTATGACACAGCAATACAATACTTTCCATAAAATATGTTAGTAGTATGTGAGAAAATAAAAATGTTCATATAAAAATGCAAAGCAAACAATTAGTAGAAATTCCAAGAATTGATAGTGTACCTAAATTGTTTTAAATTTTTGTATTTTATTCATTATCAAAATCAATTAATAATTTTATACTCACATTGATTGTTAAAATCATGTGAAAGATTTATCAGCACCTTTAATGTAACTAACAAGGCTTCACGTATGACTACACCAGTAGACTCTTTGTCTGACTCATCTGTTACAGGATACATTGTAATTTCAGCATCACACTGACAGAAGAGTCTAAAAAGAATATCTACCAACACTCCATCTTCATAGCGTAGCAAGTAAAGCTGGTTTTCTTCATGCTGATGAGTGACCTACCAAATTATATTTTCATTATTAGAAAGCACAGTACATACTTCAATTTCGTAATTACAATTGAAAGATCGAACTTACATTTTCAAGAACACGTAAGCATCTGTCCACTTTTCTTAACTTATCAAGGAGAGGTTCTGACCACTGAATGACAAACTGTTCGCCCAAATGGCGACAGCACTCAGAAATAGTCTTGACAATGTGTTCTAAACCCCCTAGATCCCGCAGCTCTTCTTTAAACCATTCCCCTGCACGGCGTGATGTCAAACTAAGAAGAGTCTCCATTGCAAGATGTCCAACCTACATGAACAGAAAAAGGTAGAAATAAATCAGATTAATATACACAGGACATAAAATCTGTGTGGCTTAAACCCCACAGATATAAAAGAATCACATAAAAACTCTTAATAATAAAAAAATGAATTGGATGAAAAGCAAGAAAAATCTTAATATGAATTCTTACTGTAATGTTATCCAAATTCAGATGTTTTGCATGGCCTTGGCTTTGGATTTCTCCACATAATTCACGAACTTTCTGTTTGTTCTTATGTAACTGTGCACTGCTCATTCCACAGTCATCCAATGCATTCCTGTGACTTGCATCAGATTCCAAGAGATTCAGCATTAACTCTAGGCTGTGTTTGTCAAGATCCATATTCAAACGATCCTGACTAAGAACAAACATCACTGTTGCAGTGCACAATGCCAAGCTCTGCAATATAATGAAAACATTGTGAACTGAAAATATCAAAAAATTGGTATACAAAATAAAGACAAGAAACAAACAATATTTTGCATTGATAATAGTTTAGAAGAAGAATATTTCCAAATTATAACATGATCAAGAGTTCTTTCTCTGTGATCATAAAAATTGATTTTATGATCACAGCCACTGAGATAATTGTGTGAAGGGGAATTTGTTCTGATCTAAATACCTGATCTTGATGAAGATTTAACCAAAATTTCTTTGTGAACACCACTAATAGATCTGATTGAATTCAATAGTACATTGTGATTATCTAACAGTACTTCATGGTCTTATCTTCATTTAAGGCACTCCCTATAACATAACCTCCTCTAAATCCATCTCCACCTGACTTCAGACAAGTTAACAGGTTTTCCTTCTACATTACCCAGAACAAGATAAGACTACCACCCCACACAATCTTGTTCTACCAGGGCACCTGAGCTTTAGCTTTTGTTCTCACCCCATGCTGACGCATAAGTACGCCGAGAGGCTGGTACACGGATCCCGCCGGAATGTAGTTTGCCCTCACGGCAACCTCAATGCCTGGGTCGGGCCGCCCTGTCAGCTTGGAGCTCCTAGCTATCCAGACTAGTACCGAAGTCAAAACAATGCGATACACACATGCGCCGGGACTCTTTGCCCAGAGTATTGGGCCACTGCCACGACGAAGCTAAGTGCCCAACTGGAGGCCCCTGGATCGAAACCTTGGGGGCTCGAAGCCCCCAACCAGTCTCATTGCCTCCCCCTCGAGAATATCGACGTGAGTCGGCAGGAGCCTGGGCAATCCTGACATGAAGGCTCGTGTTCCACGTCTGGACATCTATATGTGAGTTTAGAGTACGCCGCTCTGCTGCACAGGGGATACTGGCTGTGGGCGTGAGGTACGTACCCCACGCCCAATTCCACCCACGGGGCAGCAGCAAGCTGCCTACTCACTGAGGACCAAACTCAGGTTGGCGACGCAAGTACGCCGTGAAGGTCAGGGTCCGAGTGGTTACTTGCATTCCCCCACCAGGAACCACGACTACCTACCCAGTGATGGAACTCCCTTGCGGGGACAAAATAAGACTGACAGCTCAAAGTTATCAGCTCTCTTTTTCACACATTTAATTTCGTGTTGCTGAAAAGTAAATATTTGTGACATAAGCTGAATGTGCCATTCTGTGTAGGGTACGAAAAGGGTTTGCAGGCCTAAAACACCCACTGTATGAAGTTCACTAACCTAAAGGAATATTTTACGACTCGGTAGGAGATAACATATTTTTCTAGGCTTTGTTTTCATAGATCGTAAGGAGGATTACTCGGTAGCAGATATTCTTAGCGGTCTGCCTAACCAGCAGGGGCTCATTGATAAGAGAGCCGAGCCGACAGACATGGAAATTTCAACCCTATGCATAAAGTAAACCAAGGAGTCTTTCATGGCCATTTCATAAAGATTGAAGACTAAAGTTGCCACCAATTTTGTAAATAAAGCAAGTCCTAGAAATGAAACATTGTAAAATGACTACATAAATAATTGCATGGAAATAGTTTTGTTGACTGTATAAATTAATTTCAAATACAATATTCCCGGATGTTTGAATCAAGAAAGAGAATATTTATCAATATTTTGTAATCGATTAACTTACTAAAATTTCCCAAAGGGAAAATAAATGCCCACTTAGTTTGGAGTTCTGTTTTTCCTGTTATAATGAGATACTTTATCTTTCCCTTGGATACCCATTTTTACCGCACGAGGGCGTGATTCGCACAACTCGCAAAAATTTAAAAATAAAGTGCCTCACTCTCGTCTCCCTCCTTTTAGCGCCACTTCGGAGTGACAAGGAGGTGGTAAATAAATACATAGAGATCCCATTAAGTGGGGTAATACTATAATAGTTTCTCTAAAAACATTTTTCTGCAACACTTGCATCATCTGTTGGAGGTTTAAGACTGATTGTAAAAATGTTGTGTCCTCTTATAGTACAAGATTGGAACATGCTATTTCCTCATTTATTGCTTTCCAGCAATGAATATTTTTCTCCCATTTTTTATGTACAGCTATGGGCACTCCTGCTCGTGTTTCTTTTTCCACACCACTAAAAAAAGTGTACATGATTTCCTTTCCTTTCATTTCAATTTTCCTTCTTTTTGTTTCACTCAACACTAAGATATCTATGTTAAACTCCTATTGCATTAACAACTTAATTTACTTTAGTTCTTAAATCTTGAACATTCCAACATCCAAAGTTCACATGTTCGTTCCTTTCGTCGTCGCAAGTTTATCCGAGGCTTACCCTGGAGGACCGGGTAATTTTCTTTTAGTTTTTCTTCCATTAGTTTGAGCCTTTCAGGACTCTAAGGGCGATGGGGTTGCAACTAGAGCTCTATACTCGGGCAAAAACAGCTCGAGCATCACCTTCTACAGTTTACAAAGCCTGCTCACTGGTACGTGACATCACTAAGATGGTGGCATAGGTAGTCATGAGGTAGCACGGCCACCGTGTGGGTGGATTGGGTGCAACCATGTTGTTTTCAGTTTAATTATCCTGGTGAAGTCTGTGTGTTCGAAGCACTTCGCAGTGTATTTACATACGTGTATTCTACTGCCGCTTCGATATACCTTTTAGATGTGTACTTACGATGTGTCTCAAAACAAAAGTGTTTGGTTTTCCAAAAGACCCTCATATGCAGAAGAAATGGAATTAATAGAAAGAATTACTTTAAGTAAGCATCGAAACAAAAATCTCGGTGTGCATGAACAAATTTCAAATTAAAAAGAAATTGTATTTGTTCTTTGGATAAATTGGTTTAAATGTGAAAATTAAATTCTACGTATATATTTGATATTAAAGACAAACCACTGTTCAATTTTAGTTTCCCTCTCATGCAACCTCATTACTATTATTATTATATTACAATACATTAAATATATTATTATTTTTTTGTTTCAGGCATGCCGTCATTTTCATGAAAATGACATTACCTGGAACATTATTTATTTTTCTCAAACATTTTTCTAGAAAAGAAAATGATAGGTTATCAAACAAATTATAGAAAATTGAATATTTTCCAGTAAATTCATCTGTGTTGTATTGTAAATAAAAAGGTTTAATGTATTGTAAAGAAATATGCTTAATAAAAAGCATGTTCCCGGAACAATATTTTTAATCATACACTCATATATTCCATTTAAAAAGAGTGAAAATTTAGTTTCCTGGCATAAGTATTGAAGAAAATGTGAGCGAGTGGAAGGGGTGACCGTTTCAAATGACTTGTAATAATGAATTCTTCAAAAGTCACCATTCGAAGAAATGTTTGTTGGGCCACTATCTTATAGTGTTTGAGAGAGAAGTAGTTCATGGCATTTGGTAGTCATTCAGCTAATAATTTAACTTAACTACCTGCGGTGATGTCACGAAACAGTGAGCAGGCTTTGTAACTCTAGGAGGTGGTGGCTCGAGTCTACAGACGCTCCACGCCAACGCTCGGCGGAAGGGGGAACCTTGCTCAGAGGGGAGGAGATCGCTGTTTGGCCGCCTTTCGGCTCTGCGTTATGTGGCGAACAGACGAGCGTCTTCAAGGGCTCAAGAGTCGCCAAGCGCTCGGTAGATCAACGAATCTATGAGATTTCAAGGCACCGCGCGTAGTAATCGCAAAACTTTCAGTTAATTGTAATTAATTATAATCGAAAGAAAATACAATTTCAATTAAGCTATTATTTAATTGGAAAAAAAATGGCCAAATATTTTCAAAATAAAAAAAAAATAAATATAAAAAGTTGCAATTACAAAATCATACATAAAAACAAAAATATTTGTTAAGGGAAAAATATTTTGTTTCATACCAACAGTAATGTCATTTAAGTTTCTTACAAATCTGAATATAAAGCATATTTATTAAACACAATTAACATTTGGTTTTAATTTTATGATTGTAAAATTAAAACCCATATGCTAAACAAAACTGAGGTGGGTATTATTCTTCTTTGCATGAAAACCCCTTGTCATAGGGCATACTCAATCATTGGGAAACAGTAGAGGTAAGCCACCATGGCCTCTGAATGGGTCGCAATCAACGCACAAACTAAAGCGCTCAGTGCAAATCAGCCGGTTTAACTCGCTGTCCTAGGGTAGAGTTTTCAATAATTTGAAATATATTAATTCAATACATACATCATTCAATACATCATATACATACGTTATTTTACATCACTTTTAATTCGTCCAAAGTTTGTATTCATGGAATGAAATGTTTTATGAACTGTGTTTTCTCCCCCCCCACACACACACACACACGCATACGTGTGCGCGCGCGCGCGTGTATGTGTGTGTGTACACGAATACAATGTTATTAAATTTACTCTATTATTTTTCGTATCAGTAAAAGTTAATCGATTAATTGGAACAAAAAATAGAGACTCTTTGCAGCAATCTCAGCCACCTCAACCCTCTACCGAGTCCGACGTGGCGGCCAAGTCTTGCGAAGCGCAGTCCGTCGGTCATCGACAGCCGACCGCGCGTTGAGCAGTCTCGGCCGGTCACCGGCGCACAACCGGGAGTCCCCAACCCGCTGCGGACGGTCGAGCGCATGGTCTCGAGAGAAAGAGGCGAGCGGGCGCATGGCGGTAAAATCGCGAAGAATGCGGAGCTCTAGTCGCTACATCCCCACGCCTGGTTTGATTTGAACGAAAGAAGTTATGTAAGTTGTCTCAGGTTCATTTGTTTAGCAATAATGGAGAAGAAAGTAGTTTACCAAAGTTGCGAAAAAGAAATCGCAGTGTACATCAACGCTTCTCGGTTATAGTGCGGAAACTATTTCACCTATTAAAGCGATGAAATAAATCAATTTTTTTGTCGGAAGTAGATTTGATGTATTTTTAGAACTTAGACATGGATAAAATGGCACCAGTATATGAGAGATGAGATTCACCATGTTGCTGAGCCACAAAGCCTTGCATTATTCTTTATAATTATAAATGGTTTCTAGTTAATTACAGATTAGTTTAGTTACTACTTAGTTCATTATTGAAACTCACCTGATCTTTCGTGGCATCATGTAAGGCACGGAAAAACTTTGTGACTGTCCCATGAGCACGCACATGCATTCGAAATGCAGGAGCCATACACTTTGATGCAAGTGTAATAGCTGACAAACACCTGAAAATCAATGAATGAATTTTAATTAAAGGGCATGAAATATAAATATTCTTAAAGCAATAGTACCACACAATAAGTAATCAACTACTGTATGCGAGCCCCACCATTACTCGACGAACACAAAACGCACCTATATATAAAATAAGCTTGTCAATACTTTTTTAAAATGAGAATGATTACAATATTGACATTTTTGTTGATTCGTTGATGTCAATTTCGTGTAAGATCAGTGTATATGCTGGCGCCTACTCATAACTATTGCATTTGTATCATAATGGGCTACACCCGATAGATGTGCGTGTGTGTGTGTGTGTGTGTGTGTGTGTGTGTATTAGTGACGTTTGAGGCATCGCCACAAATCCCACAACGCCCACGCAGCATAGGCGGAGATGTGAATATCGAAGGAATACCAGAAAGCCGATTACAGATCGCAAAAGGCGCTACCTATTAGTTGCGGCCTGAAGCGCGGCGGCGCGCCGGTGTGCTTCCGCATTATGGGCAGCGCGGCAGGGGTGCACCGTGACGTCACGTCACAATATTAACTGCGGAGCAGCGAAAAAAAGGCCCTCTTGTGTGAGACGCCGAGGTGAGAGGTCGAGTAAGATAGCAGGGTAGTTGTTGGAGAGAAGCCGTAGTAGTTATTGAGGCTTAGGAATGAGAGAAGTGATATAGTAACGAGGCTACGTGATTTAAGTAGAACACTGTATGAGACGGTTGTAAGAACTGTGAAAATTTAGGACGGAGCAGAATAGTGGCCGCGACTGCGGAACTGTGCGATTTTTATAAAGCATTAGTGAAACGACTCGCCAGCTAGCACACGCAGAGAGACTGGGCAATACGCGTACGCGTGACCCAAGATAGGCAGGCGAAATGAAGACTAGACGTGGATCTGGTGGCGGGCGTTAAGACGACTGTCCGTGGATCTGGTGGCGGGCGCAAAGACGACTGGTCCCTGGATCTGGTGGTGGACGCAAAGAAGACCGGGTGGCCTTCAGAGCGACACCGAAGGGCACGGGCTACGTGGCAGAAACGCCAGCGGCGGCACGGCTAGATTTAGGTCAGAGTCACTGACGACGCAGTGGCGCGGTCCGTGAGCCAGGGGCTTGGGGCAGCTGTGAAGGTAACCCAAATTTGCATAAAACTGAAGTGGGGAGACAGGAACTAGAAAGTGTTAGCGCAGAACTAGTGTTAGCGCAAGAAACCAGAATACTAAATCTTGCATGTTCGCCTTCAAACTGAGTAACGGTGAAGTATTTGATATAACCTCGTACGCCGGTGGCACATTTCATTCAGAAGCTGTAGTAAAGATAGTTAATTTGTGTATGTAATTATTGACGAGGAAAATTTTGTATGTGAATAGCAGTAAGACCCAAGATTATGTGTACTGGTAAATCAATCCAGGAAGTGTAGGAAAATTAAATTTTTAATTAATATTGGTCAAACCAGAACTCCAAGCACGGGTGTTACAAGGCAAATTATCGCAAGTTAGGTGAAGAGTAAAATCATTAAGCAAACATTTTTTTGCAATTTTCTAAGAGATATTACCACTAGTGAATTTGCATGCGTCCTAGCGCTCAGTTAACAATTTGGTATTGTTTTGTTCTCCTCTTTTCTGTGACAGTGTAAAGGGTTTAATTGGTGCAATACTAAGAATATTTTACTGTTTTTTCCTAATTCTGTCTCTGGGGGTGTATGTCTTTCTCACACCCCAAAGATCCTGCCCCCTGAGATATTCAAAGCTCGAAAGAGCATTCTTTCCGAAGACTGACACGGGATCTGGTGGCGTTAGAAATATATATATAATAAAGTTTGAAAATGAAACAGTTGCATTACAAAACTGCTTGTTTATTTTCTCAAATCCAGAACAAAGATTTTCCAATATTATTGCGGACAGAAATCAGTTGAACATAAGGGATTATTAGACACACGCCCGTGCAGTTAGGAAGTTTGAATTTATCAGTTATTTTCTGTTTCAATAATAACTTATGGCATTTGGACAGCATTTTTCTCCTGCTTCACAAGAACTTCCAGAGCTTGCATATTCACAAATTGACTAATCTCACGTAGTTACCGGTCAGGGCAAAGGATTATGTAAGGATGAGGATATTGAAGCGATACTCCAAGATTAGGAATGGCCCAATAACACAAACACAAAAATCGAGTTCTCGTGGCTGTTCGGGTGACGACGCATCGCAGTCGGCAGTGCCGTCGTTTCGACTATTCTTTTCGTGGTCTTGCTCGGGGTTGGTATGCCCTGAAGCAGACAGGCCGCGGAAGCCAACAACTTCACAACTAAAATCGGCCAAGTATTACGTGCGTTTCAAATCCAGCCTAACTGCCCATGTACTTGGACGCACCTGCTTTAAGCCCCTATGCAATCACGCCAATTGACTTCACCAACCGATTTGTTACGATTACGTAAAATAATAACTAGCTACGAATTTCTTATAGTTCAGCTACTTGTATTCTGTACAAATTGTTTTTTTGAAACAGCACACTATGTGCATTATCTAATATCTAAAACCTGCTTTAAATTAAAAATTATTGACTGATGCACATCTGATCAACATTGCGTTTTGAAAAGTTGAATATATTACAGACAGAACATCATTCATTGCCAGAAAAAAATAACGTAAACGATGTCTGCTAAGCTTTAGAATAGCTCAGCATTAATGAACTATTTCTCAAAATTAACCCTACCGAAAATACAGAATAAAATACATACAATATGCATGATTTAATGGTTTAATTTTCTTTCATGTAATTTTCAAATTGACGAAACTCTGTTTTACCAAAAAAGAGAGAGAGGATTTATCGTCTGCCTACTGCAGTATCAAATTTAGCGAAACTCTGTTGCTCCGGCAGTGCTGTCAGTAATAATAGTAATAGTAATAATAATAGTAATAGTAATAGTAATAATAATAATAATAATAATAATAATAATAATAATAATAATAATAATAATAATAATAATAGGTTTCTAAAAATGCCCATCTTCAGGCTCATTTTCACTCAAACTTTTGAGAAAACGATCTTTTTTTTTTAAAGCAAGTTTTAACCAAAAAGGTACTTTGATATATACCATGACAAGATATCTGATTTATATGCTAATATAATAAAGTACAATATTAAAATATCTCCTTTACGAACTGTCAGATGAAATATAAATATAATGGCCTGTTGAGTACTAAGAACCTGATTTATTATGCTCGAATAATCCGTTAAATATTTATGCTTTCAAGAAGAACATTTTCCCAATTATTTTAAAAGAGGAAGCTTCTTTGTGTTTGGAAACCTACATCGCTGACTTTTAAATAGGAAACCATAATATGGTCGGTGCAGCAAGTTAGGAGTTGGTTCATCAGTCTTACCAACATTCAAGATTGCCTCGCGAGTCGTATTATTCAAAACTATTGTAATTTTACTCTTAAATATCACGCATGGCTCTCAACAAAAAATTTATTTTTGTCCTGCAGCTTCAATGAAGCACACAAATACAAGCTACAAAATAGAAATTTACGTTAAATTAAAACGAAATAAATATGTGTAAAGATAAAAGGATCCAACGAAAAAATGTAGGAAAATGAGCAATTTGCAGAAATGTGGTGATTAACAAAAACAGAAAAAATACACATTATATCATGTTAAAATTATTGGAAATTTGGCGGTTCATACACATACAAGTGAACATAATCACTGAATGCATATTTGCAAAGAAATCCTATCACAAGAGTCTTTTTCAGTGTATATGGCTCTATAGTACAAAAAGTATCTGTCTTTCTGATGGACTGACAGACAACGATCAAACGGACAGAGAGAGAGGAGAGAGATAGAGAGAGAGGAGAGAGATAGAGAGCGAGAGCGAGAGAGAAGCAGACGGACGGACGAACAGGCAGAGAGAGACAGGCGGACGGACGAACGGGCAGAGAGAGGCAGACGCACGAAAGGCCAGACAGACGAAAGGACGTAAAGCCAGCTTTTCTTACTTCGATGAGGAAGAACGTCCTAGTTCACAAGCAGCAGTAGCGAACGACAACAAAACTATATTATATAAAAACTTATGGAGGTCCTTCATTAGTGAAAGAGACAAATTGATGTAGGAGAAAGACGGTTTGTGAGGAGTTTGGTACTTTCATGACTTTAGGTTGGCATCACAGGGATGAGCTGAGAACATCTCACAGATACAAACTGTTTGGTTTATAACCCCAAAAATGCATTTCACAATGGCATCTACGCTTAAAGTTTCTACGTTCGTTGAACAACGTTTAGTGATTCGATTTTTGGTTTCTGAAGCTGAAAAACCGGCTAAAATCGTTTCTCGAATGACTTTACAGTGTGGTGAAAGTTCTATGAACCGCGGAAATATTTATAAGGGAGAGAGAGGAGAGATAGAGAGAGAGGAGAGAGAGATAGATAGAGAGCGAGAGCGAGAGCGAGAGCGAGAGAGAAGCAGACGGACGGACGAACAGGCAGAGAGAGACAGGCGGACGGACGAACGGGCAGAGAGAGGCAGACGCACGAAAGGCCAGACAGACGAAAGGACGTAAAGCCAGCTTTTCTTACTTCGATGAGGAAGAACGTCCTAGTTCACAAGCAGCAGTAGCGAACGACAACAAAACTATATTATATAAAAACTTATGGAGGTCCTTCATTAGTGAAAGAGACAAATTGATGTAGGAGAAAGACGGTTTGTGAGGAGTTTGGTACTTTCATGACTTTAGGTTGGCATCACAGGGATGAGCTGAGAACATCTCACAGATACAAACTGTTTGGTTTATAACCCCAAAATTGCATTTCACAATGGCATCTACGCTTAAAGTTTCTACGTTCGTTGAACAACGTTTAGTGATTCGATTTTTGGTTTCTGAAGCTGAAAAACCGGCTAAAATCGTTTCTCGAATGACTTTACAGTGTGGTGAAAGTTCTATGAACCGCGGAAATATTTATAAGGGAGAGAGAGGAGAGATAGAGAGAGAGGAGAGATAGAGAGAGAGAGAGAGAGATAGATAGAGGAGCGAGAGCGAGAGCGAGAGCGAGAGAGAAGCAGACGGACGGACGAACAGGCAGAGAGAGACAGGCGGACGGACGAACGGGCAGAGAGAGAAAGACGCACGAAAGGCCAGACAGACGAAAGGACGTAAAGCCAGCTTTTCTTACTTCGATGAGGAAGAACGTCCTAGTTCACAAGCAGCAGTAGCGAATGACAACAAAACTATATTATATAAAAACAAACAAAACAAAACAAAAAAAAAAAAAACTTACGGAGGTCCTTCATTAGTGAAAGAGACAAATTGATGTAGGAGAAAGACGGTTTGTGAGGAGTTTGGTACTTTCATGACTTTTAGGTTGGCATCACAGGGATGAGCTGAGAACATCTCACAGATACAAACTGTTTGGTTTATAACCCCAAAATTGCATTTCACAATGGCATCTACGCTTAAAGTTTCCACGTTCGTTGAACAACGTTTAGTGATTCGATTTTTGGTTTCTGAAGCTGAAAAACCGGCTAAAATCGTTTCTCGAATGACTTTACAGTGTGGTGAAAGTTCTATTGAACCGCGGAAATATTTATAAGGGGGTAGAACAGCTTAAAACGGCTGAACCTTAGTGTCACGAGCAGCAGCCTGGCCGGCAAGTTGAACTGTAAACTTATTTTTAAAACCCTCTTTGACGACATTATTCGTGAAGACCGACACATTTCTGTTGAAGATATAACAAAATTGTTTCAGTAAGTTTTAGCACATTTAAAATTTATCAGTAACGACCTCAAGTACAGCAAAATAAGTGCAAAATGGGTCCCGAAAGAGTTAACGCGGTAACACAAAGAAACAATGCTGAGACTTGAAAGAACGTTATGAAAGGGAAGATGACTCGTTTCTAAACAAGTGAAGAAACAAGTTTTAACGTGTGAAGAAACTTGGGTTCTCCACTTTGAACCAGGTCCCAAAAGACGAGCAAACCAGCTTACCTATTCGAAACAAATTCACAACGCAAGCACCAGCGGGAAAAATGATGACCGTGTTTTGGGTTACCCAGGGTGTTGACTTTTGTGATTATACGGGATATCAGCGAACAATAAACAGTGCCTACTATTCAGACATGCTGAAGAACAAAGTAAAGCAGCAATGAGAGAAAAAGGACGCGGAACAGAAAAAGGCGTGATACTGTTGCCCTCGCATCGCCAAGCTGACAAACGAAACCACTGAAAATATTGGTTGGGAGCATGGTGGAAATACACTGGTGGGTTCCTCCGGTGCACCGATTTTAAATGGTTCTGCGCATCACCAGTTTGCGTCACGAACCACGTGATTAAATATTTGTGAAAAGTGACTTTCTTAACGGTGGGAACATATTTTCATGTAATACTGATATTTATAGTTACAACACTCGACGCAGAAATATGTTCAAGTGTCAGTATCAACAGTTCACTACAAGAAATCCACATACAATACATGTACGTTACTTTTCAACGCATTGCCAGATGAAATTAAACAATTAAAATTGGTACACAAATTTAAGTTAAATGTAAAATCTTTTCTGCTGCAAAACTCTTTCTATACAATTAGAGACTATACTGATCGTCAAAAACAAAAATAATGTTTGCGTAAATGTAGCTTCACTATGCGCACGTTTTGTTGAGCTTTCCTTTTGCTTGTAGTGGTAGTACAGTTTGGGGTGAGTTTCTATTTTGTTAGCAATACAGAAAAATCAAATCTGCAGTTCGTTTACCGTTACAAATAAGTTTATAATTCAGAAAAAAAATATATAGTTTTTGAAATGTTAATCTCTCGCTTTTTTAAATTTATTATTATTATTATTATTATTATTATTATTATTATTATTATTATTATTGTTTGTTCATCTTTCAACTATTAATAGTTAAATTGTTGGGAAGGGATTCTGAAACTCAAGAAAGCGTGCGCAGATGATTTTCTCCCCCATACGTCACATACAGTTTTTGACTAAATAAATAAATCACAGCACGGGCACTTCGTTTGAAAAGCCAGACCACAAGCTGGCCGCCATGTTGCATGGAGAGTATTGAGAAATATTTTGAAAGTGGCACAAAGTAAATTTTCAGCGGTAATCAACAAAAGATAACACGACGAAGATGAACACGATGCAATATTTAAAAGGAATGCTTAATAAATATCTTTCAATGTCTTGTAACGAGGTGATGATTATGGTATCTGGCTGCATTTAAAATTCCCGCTATCATTGTAACAGGTGTCTGAAGTTCATTGGCTGAAGTCGGATACGGATACGATGCGCAAGAGCCCCCCCCCCCGGTTGGGAGATACTATCTCACCCATCCTACAGTTCAGATTTAGCTCCTGGTTATCATTTGTTTGGTCCAATCAAGGAGGCATTACATGGAATAAAGTTCAGCATACGAATAAAGTATCAACAAGGAGGCAAAGAATTCGTGGGAAACTGGCTCAAACAAGACAAAGACATCTTTGCATCATGCATAAAACTAATTCATCGCTGGGTCAAGTGTATTAATATTCGTGCAGGGATTATGTTAAAAAGTAGCAATAGTCTCCTATTGTAAAAACAGTCTTTTTCTACAGCAATTTGTCTCTACTTATTGAATGTCCCTCGTAATTGTGCTTCGAATTCTCACACACGTAGGGGTGACGACGCCAAACCACTTCGAGGATAGACCATGCGAGAAGTGCACTCGATCAGACCCAGAGATCCAACAGAAAATTTTTTCCAAGGCGGCCAACTTTTTCATAAAAACAAAAACGCACTCTTCCAATGCTCACTTTGAATCATTAAAACTTCTATCACAGAAAATAAATCCTCCAAACATCCTAAAAAACAGATTTCGCTATGTTACATTAGCATCGTTTCTAGTCCAATTACCGACGTTAAGTAGTGTCGGGCGCACTTACGTCGTCCTTGGATGGGGGTCATTGCACGTCAAATCGACGCAGAAAAAGAGATTTTTCAATCCTCAACACTTCTCATATTTATGAAACTTGGTGCACACCCTCTTTAAGATACATGAACTAGCACTGTAAATTTTTAGAACGGTATAATTGTTTGTTTGTATTTTACGTGTCTTGGAAAATCGAAAAAATGTGTTAGAGTTCGGTGTGCAAGCACTCATTTGAATCGCAATGTCTTCCGTTCTATCAAAGGTAGAGCAAAAATTTGTATCATGGGAAAGCTGATGTTATTCCATATAAAGACGTGAACTAATAATTTGTTTTATTATAGTGTTAACTGCTGTGCTGATGAATTCTTCTCTCAAATTTTACAAAAATTCGTTTTTTTAATTTTTTTAAATATATGCTGAGGCGCAATGCGTATTGTCTTATTGGTGAAAAATTGAATTTGGGATGGCAACGCAGCAAGAAGTTATGATTCGAAATTCTTCCACATGCGCCAGCGAAGGCGCTTGCTGGCTACTATAAACGGAAGCACTGTTCCCAGGCGCCCGAGTTGACCAGCCCCTACAGGGTTCCCAGGGTGTAAATGTTGATGTTTTGATCACTCTGGAGATTAAACAAACAGAGTTGGCAACTACTGAAACCTTCCAAGGTTCAGCCGTTGTCTTTCGCGTACTGTAGGAACTAGAAATCTTTTCACTATGTGTGCAACACGGAAGATCGGTTTAAAAATTCAGTGTGCTGTAATACAATCAATTAAGTTGCACACGCTTCTAAAAAAAATCCTTCATAGTATTCTTCCTTGAATGGTCTGGGTATATCCAAATTTGTCATCTCAAAAAATATGCGATGGATGCAGGAAAGAAATGAAAGAGAAGATGTGTGTTGCATCAGAAGGTTCTCCAGTCACCAGAAGATGCAGTTAATGAGGCGTTGATGAAAGCACATCAGTGGATCTTTTAAACAGTAGTCTTGTAAATATATGTGACACACCTAGTATAAAAATTTAAAGAAAGTCAACATATAGAGAAGAAATTTAATAAAATTAAAATAGCTTTAAAGGAGAAAGTTTTTCATTTTTCTAATGACCCACAGTCTCAACCATCAATGAATTCAAAATATTAAATCAGTTGAAAGAGAACTTTCGAATCTGTAACAAAGTGAAAAAAATACTATTCAACACTTCTTCGGAATAGCTGGGGCATTAATAAAATTAAAAGTGAATTTCCTCTCTGAATACACGGTACACAAAGTCAAAAAGCTTGTTTAAGAGCAGGTCATATTGTTATCTCCAAACCCAAAACCAGGCAAGAATTTATTTGAAGAGACTCAAAACAGTAAAGGACAATTTTTGTTCAGATGCTATTAGTAGAATAATGTCTGACAAGAAAGATTATAAAGCACTGAGGAGTTCAGAAAGAAAATATTAGGAAGAGAAGAGACTCATTCTTGCAAATTTAAATGAAATACACACAGCTTTTAAATCTTCATAACCTGAATTGAAAATTGGCTTTTCAAAGTTCGCATCTCTTCGGCCAAAAAACGCCATTTTAGATGCTGCAAGTGTAACACACACCGATTGTGTTTGCATCGTTCTAACTGAAATGTGCCTCCTTACAAAAACATAGCTTGCATAATATGCAATCCATTGTATACTTGGGTTTTCCTAATGTGGCGGATGGCATTAGGTCATTTTTACACCTCCTGTCTTATAAAATGAATCTTTATAAAAGTCATAAGCACATGTTTGAGGCCATGAGCCCTGTTGAGAAGGAAGTTCGTGAATTAATTAAAAAGATCTATTTTATAAGGCAGGAGGTGTATAAATGACCTAATGTCATCTGCCACGTTAAGAAAACCCAAGTATACATTTGTTACTTCTTTGGTAAGTGCTCTTAATGTCCCAGGATTTCAACGACTAAAAATATTATGGAAGAAACAATGCAAGCAAACTTCATCAAAACAATTTCATTCAAACAGTGGGTGAGAACTGACAGATCAAATTTAGAGGCAAGCAGCCTGAAGCAATAATTAACTTGTCACTGAACAATTTATTTGAACAAGGTAATCTGAAGTACCCCACAAAAGGATGCAGTGTGACCTCCACATTATTCCAATGAAATCCTTGCACTTCATCTTTGATAACAAAGAAAAAAAATTCAGAAAATCGCACAAAGCTATGCATTGTCCAGGTTGAAGCGATATTTTACAATCTCTTATGTATTTCTTTTGTTCAGAAGAGATGAACAAATGTGTCAACATGTAACGTTTTGCCATTAAGCAATCAATTAAAATCTTCTTTGGACTTCAAAATTGCCTCTAAATTTGACATCTGACAGTCGCACAACTCAGGCCTCACTATGTTAAATGTCCATAAACATGATGTCACACATCGGTGTGCTGCCTCGTTTGCATCTAGACGCAATAGAGGGCATCTAATGGGCACTCTGCTTTCAAAATGATTTCGTACATTGCTAGTGCAGCACTATTTTAATTATTATTAAATATATATATATATATATATATATATATATATATATATATATATATATATATATATATATATATATATATATATATATATATATATATATTTATATTTAATTAATTAATAAGGATTTTAGGATAATCTTGAGAGTTTCAGATTGTGACACAATACTGTTTTTAATAAGTTTGTGGTGAGACAAAAGATGATAATGTAAAATTTGAGAGGAATGAAAAGAGAAAATTCCAAATACTGTTGAAAGATGTGAAGCCAAAAGCATTTTCAATGGAGAGTAAACAGGACTTCTTTTCAAAATATTATCTATGAAATAACTTGTTGAAAGGAGCAAATAAATGTGTACGGGAGAAACTGTTAAAGAAAAGACGGACTTATTCTGTGTGCCAATGTGGAAGGAGAAATCAAAACTCCCATTGTAATAGACATTTTCTCAACTTTTTGCTTTCTTAATAGAACAACTGAAATATTACTCAAGGATATTAAACAAGAGTAAAACCTCGTCCTACATAAAAACTATCATTGAAATATTTGAAGAGGTTTTTAAGAAATTGGTGATTAAGCATTACTGTAAATGCAAAATTTGAAGCTCTTTTTCATCGAGATGTATTGAGTTTTCGAAAAACTTCAAATGAAGTCATTTGAAGCACTTCCACTCACAAATGTAATAATGTATACAAATCACTGGAAATGTGTAAATTAATGGTGTGAGAAACTTTTCAAAAGAGTTACATTGTTGTAATTTTTGAAAAAACAAAAGAATAGAACAATATGGCATTTATGACATCCTATACAGTATATTTGGAACTACCCCGACCAAAAATTAAAAGAAAAAAATGTTGAGTCATTTTTGAGAAAATCTTGTTTTTGTTATTTTTTAAAATTGCAAATATTGCACAAAAACTATTAAAATTTTCAAAAAAGTACATGACATTTATGAAAGAACTTTATGGACAACAAATTTCATTTGAACAAAAACCTCAGTCTTTAATTTTGTAGTTGCAGGAAGACGCCAAATCAATTCAAACTCTTGCAATTTTTGAAAATTCAGTTATTCGTGAAAATTGAACCTATGCCACCTTTGTAAGTGTCTTTTACTCTATTCTGACATGAAATTTAAAGAAAAAATATTGAGCGGGTTTTGAGAAAATTTTGAAAATGTCTGTGGGGCTTCATTGAAAGTACCCCCAAATTTTAAAGAATGTTTTTCAAATTTCAAAGCTTCAACTAGAGCTGGATGAACAAGTTTTTCTTCAATTTTGAATAAATCCTTTGTATGGTTTAGGTGCTAGTAGTGTTCACAGATGAACAGATGGAGACTTGGAAAAAAAACACTTTCAGTATGGACACCTAAACGCGTATTTACATTGAAATCTCAAAATCGATTTTCCGCAGGATTACACAACTTTCTCTATACTACGTACATTACTCTGTATGTATATGAGAAAGTAGAAATGAACCATCAAAAAATGTTTAACAAATCACAAGTTATGATGCCACAGATCATACTCTGTTTTTAGAAGGAAAATAGAAAAAAAGGGCATATCAGATGAAATAATTAATCATTTCATCTCATCACAAAACATCAATAAAAGTATCCAGACAATACAGATACTGAACAGAAAAATATCAACAGCCTAACGCTTAAAGAGGTTTTAAATTGCCATGAAAGGTCATGCAGTGGCGAGGGCAGTCAAACGCAGCAACACGGTCTCTGTTTAGACCCAACTGTCAAGCATAAAGAAGAATGGTACAACATATTATATTCTTTAATATGTAACACACAAAACCATAACATGGTATTTGACTGAAATTATTATATTGTTGGCTTTGTTCATTATCAATAAGGTAACATATTATTGAGAACACCTAGACTCAAAACTTGAAGTGCTTTTGATCTTTATAAAAATTCACGGGTTCCTTGATCTGCCTCTTCACTCCTAGTGGTTTAGAAATCACCATCAATAACTAATCCTGACCCAAAGATGTTGAAAGTATGTATTTGAGGAATAGTATTATAACAATATTGACAAAGGTACTCATTGAAATGATCATTTGTACTGGATCTTCTTCGTAACTTGCAACCCATGTCTGGAAACACCACCTCTTCTTTTGGATTTTTGGCAACCTGTGAAATACCTTCGACATCCCTTTCACCTTCAATCCCTGGCTGCGTGCCCTCAGATTTCGGGCTGAGAGAAGGTGTCTAATTTTAGTTGGAAGAAAGAGAAAGCACTTCTGTCCTTGTTCCTCTTCAACGTACTGTAGCCACTATTATGAAAAGAGTAAATCCCCATCTCTTCATAAACTGTGGTCACTTTTAGCATTTACTCTAAGGTCAGTTGTTGTTGTTGTTGTTTGTTTGTTCGTTTGTTTGGGTTTTTTTTTCTTTTTTTTTCTTTTTTTTTTTTCTTCCCATTTTAAAGAAATTATATTTTATTATTTTTATTAATTTTTTCAATAATTATTAATGTACTACTTATTAATATTTTATTAGTATTTTTAATAATTTTATTAAGATTTTCTTATTAGCGTAATATGCATATTTCCACAACAATACTACATTATGGATATAAATAATGAAGAGCTTGGCGGTATGTTTCACGCGATATCTTCCTGATATCTCTCTAAGCTGGCTCTCATTAAATAATTATTGTTATGTTGCTGTTAACAAATCAATAAATCACTCATAACTTCCCTCCACATCTTCAGTATTATAGTTTTCATTCTTAAGCATACTGAACAGAATCAAAAGGTTTTGTTTCCCCACTCATCCCCACCCCACCCACTCTGTGCAGTGCAAAAAGATTCCAGCATGTGACCCACATACTTGCCCGCCTAAGCACTTGAATGGGAAAAACACAGAAACCGGAAAGTTGCTGCAGCTTATGACCTGACGTTTGCCTCCTCTGCGGACTCAACATGCCAGGCACAGCTGTCTTGAAAGGTGGCAAACAGATGAGGTTGCCTAATTACCAAAATGAGATAAAGTGCTCTCCGACATGGGTTGCAAGTTAAGCTGAGACACTGTATAAATTATAAATCTCCTAAAAATTTAACTACAAATTGTCATTTGAAAGCAAATGATAACATTTCATGTTTTCCTATTATTAAATTGTTCAAGTGAAAAAGACACGAGTATAAAACAGAAACACAAAAGATGTGAAAATGCAGAACAACTAAATATTGCATTCGATCTGGTTCCTCATCAACTAGTAATCTGCAAGCCGATTTTTGCACTTGAGTAGTAAAACACCGCTGTCATCAGTCTCCGTTGATTCTTTGCCTCAGAAGATCCTCGCAACCTCCATCACCAAATTGTGCCCACCTAACAGCCGATTGTGACCATATGAAACTTCGTATATTTGTTCATAATTCTTGTTCTACTTGTCAAAAGCACTTCAAAATTTAAAAGTACGCATTTCCAATTAGGCTCTGTCTGCTGGTACAGTTAAAAAAAAATTAAAGTGTCTGACATTGTGACACTGAACAGTAACATGTTACTGATAAAAATCTCTCAAGCTTGAAGTTACAAAACACTTTTATTTTAAAAATTAAATGAATTTACCTGGTTCCAATGGGATTGTTGTCTTGCAAGGCATCTAAAATGTACTCTACATCATCATTGAATTCTTGGAATTCTCCAGATTCCTGAATCTGATGAGCTTTTTTCACATTGCGAACTACTGTATAGTACTGCAAAAATACAAACCACAATTTTAGGTCGTCAATGGAACCACTTATTGGTGGAGGTACTATTCAAAACAATGCACAAAAATGCATATTGTCAATTTTTTAACCAATATCTCATGCCATTTCTCACCTCTTTATCCTTTTTATTGCATCTAACTCTTGTTATTATTTCATCTTCAATTCCAATTTCGTCATTGCTTTGTGGCCATGTAGACACTCTAGTAAGTTTACCCAATTCAAACTCCTCATCCATATCATAAGCACTGGCTGCCACAGGTTGAGAAGCAGAAGTTGCAGCAGCAGATTCAGAAGGCTGAGAACTGCCAGCTGCTGCTTCTTTATCAGTATCTGCCCACTTGTGTTTGTAAACAGCACGCCGCGTTCTACGACCATCCGATAGCAAAGAACGTGTTTTGAAAATACTCCCTTTTTTTGTGGCAGGAGAAGCTGTACGGCCTGAACGAAGCTCACGACCTACTTCCATTTCTGGTTCAGGCTCTTGTTCTTGTTCGAGATCTGCTTTGTCTTCCAATTCCTGAGTATCCTGCAAGTCCTGACTAGGGTGCAATTCCACAGACGATGCTTGTGGAACAACTGGAAACTCTGTGTTTTCTATCACTGGTCCTTGATCCATCTCAGATTGTGACTCGGCTAGAGTGTTAATTTGATCCAAAATGCTGTTACTACCTTCACTATCCGAGAACCAATCATGCTCAGGAAAACCTTTTCCTTGAGGAGCAAGATCAGATGAAGGTGCTGCAGCAGTCTGAGGTAACTGAAGAAGTTTCTCTGCAGTGCCTGTGAAATCCATGTACGTTTCCGCAAGAAGCTCCTGAGCCTTCAGCAATTTCTCTTGGTCATCTTTCTCATTGTCAGGCACATCTGGAGGTTCACTTTCCAACATATTCAAAGGTAGAGGATCCGTTACAGCAGGAGTTTCTACACTACAAGTTACCGCTAAATTTACATCTTGATTGGAAGAATAACAAAGAGGAGACAAATTACTAACGGTTGATGGTGCAACTGCTTCAGCTGTTATTGCTGAAGCATCGCTAGGTCCACCCTCAGGGGTAGTTTCAGGCTCACAGTCCATAGCCTTGCCAGCCTCTAAGGCTGCAACAGCTCGCTCCACATCATCTAAAGGAACAGGAGCTTCATTTTCCCTTTCTATACTTCTAACACGTTCCTCACGGTGTCTATGGGAGTCCTTCCTTCTCTCTTTACTTGATTTCTTTGGTGGAGGTGTAATACTGGAGGATGTGTCTTTACTAACAGAATGTACAACAGACACTTGATATTCACAATTTGGATCAACCGAGGCCTTTCTTCTTGAACTACGCACAATCACACCACTGTCACTGGCAGGTTTGCTGCTAGACTGAACACTTGTGGACACCGGAAGTTCATTCACTAAATGAGAGGTACCTTTGACTATCCTCAAGACTATTGGGGGTTTATTTTCCTCCCTCGCAGGAACAGTAGAGGGCTTGGGAGCACTTGACACAGATGAAGAATCTTCACTTGTTTTACTAGCGGCTGAAGTGAAAAACTTTTTGGACCCTTGATTACTTTTATTATATTTTCGTGATCCATGAGACCCACAATTCAATTCCCCACTGCGATTGCTTCCCATGTATGATGCAACAGAATGTATAGGATGAATTTCATCAGGGGAATCAATGTTTCGACTTTTGAAGAATTTCTTGGGCTTGGATACAGTGGGCTGTTTATCAGATCCCACTCTGCCATCTGGATCTGTATCAAATGTAAAGGGATCTTTGGAACTGCTTCGATTACTGAAGTCTATGCGCATTCGCTTGTTGCTGATCACTTCATCTCTACGACCTAGAAAAGTAAGCAAACCACATGGTAAAATAATTGCTTTTAGAAAGGGAGAAATTAATTAGTAAATTAAATAGTATCAGTTTTTACCAAAAATGATTTTAAAAAAAGTTATATTAAACAACAAAATGGTCTCATATATGAATTTCAATTTCAATAAAATTCTCAATGATTTGATGCACCCACAACTATGGGCTACAAGTATTACAAATAATTCAGATTCCTTTCTCTGTTATACTGTTATTTCACATGCTTTTTTTTAAAAAATGTTAATCAAATTTAAAGTACAAAGAATGTCTTTTCCCTTGTCTTTAAAGGGTTTCTTGGTTCTTTTTTTGCCTTTTTCAATGATTCAACGCTAGAAAATTTATATTATTTACATCATTCCTTTAACATTATTTATACAGTTAATATTTGAAATAAATGTTCATATATAACTAATATTCTTACAAACAATTCCTACAAATATTAAATTATTTTAATGCTTTAGAAGACTGTACCTACCATTTAAATTGGTGCTTCGTAATGAAGTGCAAGATATTACACCCCATCTTCCTATTGTTCCAGCAGACTTGGCAGCTGATGGTCTATTGCTGTTCTCGTGAAAAAGCTTATCAAATTGGATACTGGCTTGGGAACCATTATTTAACTTGCGGCTATATAATTTTGAATAGCCCCGAGACATGATGACAACATTTACTGCACCTGTAAAACTGAGTTCATTTACAATTTATTTACATCACCAGTTTACAAAGCTATTTCTAACTTACAATTATTCAAGTAACTTTATGTAAGTAAAGAAAGACGCAGTATGGATGACCTACTCTTCAACTTCTCAATCTATCAATGTTGCTTTACAAGAACTGGTCACATTAGCAATCAACAATGCCAAAAGTAACTCCAAATGTTCTTAAAAAAAACATAGCAAAATTTAAGTCTTTTCTAACAGATAATGCCTCTGGTCACACAAATTGTTACATGGATTTAGTTGATTAAAAATTAAACCCCCTTTCATTAACAACACATTAGGGTTGAGGGTTCATTACTTTCATAATTAGATCCCACGAGTTGGACACGATAACACATACTTAAATTTTAGAAATAATAAAACAGATTAGTATTTAGAGATAGCATTAAGAACTTACGATACAAAATTCAAAATGAATTTGGTAACAATATTACGCCATTAGACAGCACCTGTGATAACATTATGTTCGAAATCCTTCAACAACTGTCTACATTTTAATTACTTTAAAACACATACCGTCCTTCTTCACGTCAACTTCAGCTCGCACACACAGATTTCCCACTTCACTATTCTGGAACTATAGGTCTCCAGTCATCCCACGACAATTCATAAAACTCATCATCGATATATGCCAAGTGAACCTTTCCAAGTACATCATTGCACAGATTAGCAAAGCATAACGAAACTTCCACAGTACCTAGTTCCATGAAAATAATTTATGTCTCCTGTATTGTGACATGATCCAAAAACACGAAGCGTCCGCCGCCATGTTTTCGGTGTGTACACTGGTGTGTATATACGTACAAATAATGATCCAACGACACTACGTCAAATCAAGGAATCGTTTTTGTAACAGCTGCAGAAGCTTCGCGACGAACACTTTCACCAATGTGTTGGATTATAGCCATAACATTGACGTACAAGTCTACCACAATTTTAAAAAAATTAGCACGCAGCCTCACTCCCAAAACCACGTTGATACTACTTTGATTCCGGGTTGTTCAGTGGTTGCTGAATCTTTCGTAATAGGCGTCACTGTCCTTTGGATACTTGTTTACAGTGTGGGAGGAGAAAATTTTAAGGAAACGCATTGGAACCAGACCACGCGAAGAACCAGATGGAACGATGCTGATCATGCAGATGAGCGTAGGCTGAGCGTCGGGATTATCCAAGTTGGGACGACGTAGAAGAATGAGAGAAACGATCAGAGCTTGGAAGAGAGATTTATCCATTGTATTTCAATAACTATTGTATCAATGACAGACAATCATTACAATGTAGAAATGTATTTACGATGTAGACGAGATTGTGAAGAGAATAGATAAATAGATACAAACAACCAATCATTTTTTATCAATTTGACCTTTCGTAGGAGAATCATCCAAAATTTTAAGAAATTTGTATTAAAAAATCTCAGCTTTTAAACATCTTGATTTGTTATCAGAATATCATGGAAACAGATTTACGACAATAAAAGTTAATAAATTAGGCATACGGTATTTGCATAATTGTGAAGAATTCATGTGTCCTCTATTATTTTAGTAATTTAGCTGATTGTATACAGACGAAGACTAACGTAATGTGTACAGTTTTGCCAGGAGACAATTAGATATTTGCAGAAACAATTAAAGGTTGCGAATGGCGTAGGTGTCCTAAGTGGTTTATGAATTGTTCTTAAATAAATCTCTGACAGTAAGCCTGTAGTAATTTGACTGTCATTTCGCGTGTCTAAAACGTAAGAATAAATCAGGGATAACCTCGTTTCAAAAACTAAATTATAACAATCGAACATTGATGCTCTGCGAGATTAGATGCCTGTTTTAAAGTACAGTTTTCAAGTCACACGAGGACGGGGACTTCATTCGTGCTAATAAAACTTAATTCGATGTGAACAGAAACTTCTTAAAATTGTGAAAGCTCGGAAAAGTTAGTTTGTTATGAAGGACCGGGGTGAGGGTTGCTATTTTGTTAGCAATACTATAAAATTAAATCTGTAGTATTGCTCGGGAGCCAACATTTCTTAGTTTTCAAATGCTGTCAAGGGGTCATCAATAAATTACATAATGCTAAAGGGGGAGAAGGGGTCAATATTTACAGAAATATTTCATTTTATTCACTTCTTTACTGAAACAATAAAAACAAAGTATAATGTACTAAAACAGCACGTATTTTCTCGCCTCAGAAAAAATTACAATACCGCAATTATTGTCCATAAAATCCCATTTCGGCCATCACTAGTAAAATCATACTTGGGGGCGGATTTTAATGATATATTATTTTTGTCTTGTCGAAAAGAAAAGACTCATTTTATTATATGATTTTTTTTTCATTTTTCTTTGATTTCGACTAATCAGTCCTTCATTTAACTTTCCCCGTTATTTTAAAGTGTTTTTTTTTTCGCTGATTTAATCAATTTAAACATTATTTTAATGGTACTTGCATCAAATAATATTCACGATATGCAACCAGTTTGAGCAGCCTATTCGTTTTATTTGCTCAGATATTGTAATTTCAGTCGTTGCAAATAAATAATAATAATAATAAATAATAATAATAATAATAATAATAATAATAATATAATAATATAATACAATATAATATAATAATAATATAATAATAATAATATATTATTATTATTATTATTATTATTATTATTATTATTATTTCAGTTCTTTCACATAGAGATGAACATTTCTTATATTCCTATATTAAAGTTCTGCTTTACCTTACTCATAATAGTGTATAGTAAGAGAAACTAAAATCTGGAGCCCAGGAAAACTTGTGCACTTGCATACATCATATCTGACTATATCATATTATTATTATTATTATTATTATTATTATTATTATTATTATTATTATTATTATTATTATTATTATTATTATTATTATTATTATTATTATTATTATTATTATTATTATTATTATTATTATTATTATTATTATTATTATTATTATTATTATTATTATTATTATTATCATCATTATTATTATTATTATTATTATTATTATTATTATTATGTTTGAGTCACAGATACAAATACAAGGAATGTTCACCTCTATGTGAACGAACCAGAAGCAACATTCAATTTTTATTGTGAATACACTGTTAACTGTTTTTCTTTTTGTATTTTGATGTCTTTTTGTAGTATGTAATCCAAAGTTCTTGTGACGTCTATTAGCGCCATTGTCAGTTTTGTCAGCCGATTTTGGAATAACTAAAACAGGTTTTTTGGTAAACAACAGTCCAAACCAAAAGTTTGGAAGCGGAGTTCACTCGAAAGAAAGGAAGAAACCTCGATTACATTAGTTACAATCCAATAGTTCGAGCTGTTCTTCTGAACTGGTTTTGATAAGAAAATTTACGTCGTTTTCCTTAGCTTTTAGAGCATTGAAAAAGCTTTTAAGAGCATTTTATTGATCATGTTTGGCGATCTTAAGCTCATCACCCCCCCCTCACTCATTACCAATCGTAGAGATTCAGGGGCGAAATCTTAAACTAATTCATCAACACATGCGACAGTCCAAAACGCTGTTCCATTTCTCTGAAAAACCTCTCAAACAGTGGCGGCTGGTCCCCCAACAGGCTGGAGGTTGCAACTCCATTGAATGACGGATATAAAATTTCCAAAATTCAGAACACTAATATTTATTAAATGTAAGAGATGTATGTAAATTAATTAAAACTAAGTTAAATAAAAGCCTATATTGAAACATTACTTACATAATTTTACCCGCGGTGTCCGTGTCAGGTATATATACCTCACATGAACGTAGTTCTGGATTTTAATTTCCAGTTGGCACTTAAGTTTTTAATTAGTTATGCATTGAGACAATTGTCGGTAATACAAAACGAAAAAGAACTTGTTTTCGAAAATACGTCAATCGACTGCAGCACATTCAAACAAGCATTATTGTTTCGACACATTTTACACCAATACAATTATTTTATTTCGAGAACTTCACTACCCTGGTACATTTTGTAACACGCGCGCGCGCACACACACACACACACATGTTCAGAATGACGTCACAACGTTTGGCGGGAAAGTGTTGGGTGGTAACCTCTGCAGGGCGCGTGAGCGATTCCTAGAAAATTACTACGTTTTTTACTGTATTATGCGGTTACCGAGGTGCGTGTGTCTTATCACATTCGTTATTTGCAATGATATTTGCGTTCTTTCGGTTTATTTAGGTTCTGGCTATGAATTTCGTCGACAAAGTAGATTTAAACTAGTGCTGCTATGAATGGCACAGATTTTCTCGTACTAGTTAGTTTCCTAATCTGTTTCGTCTGGTTTTCGGTTTTGTCCTTATCTCTACTTCCGGCTGGTTCCTATCGGCGTCAAAAATAATTTGTCGCAATTTATTAATTTTTCGGTTCCCTAGTTGCAGAATATAACTTGTGATGCTATAAAAGAACATTTTTTGCGCTTAATTTATAATTCGTGTAATTTTCGCAAATTAGAGAGTTCAGCGAAAACGGACCGTTTTTTGTGTGTCATTTGGTCTATCCGTGGAGAAAATTAAAATAACATTTTGGAGTGGGTTTTGAGAACAAAAATTATACTTACCCATTATATATACCCATCCATACACCCGTCTTGCTGCCCTCAAATTCCTGTAACCTGCTCTTGCTGGTGCCATAATAAATATATGGGCACCAGCAAATGGTTACGAGAATGAGCTCCCAAATTATATTTAATTATAGCTCCGTTGCTGACTCAGTCGGCGGGTTCTTTACCGAAATAATCGTGAATACTTACGATTACTTATTTCTCCCCCCATACGAAGAAGCGTGGAATCTGAATTGCAAAATTTAAATTTCCTACTGGATTGCACGTGACGGCAAATGATAATAAGCTTTCATAAACAGAAAATAAGAAATTTATTTATAAATTTTAGTAACTTCTTTTAAAATAAACGAAGTATCACATTCTTTTTGGTCATGACCTTTACTATAGCGCTATGGAACCTGTTATCCATGAGAATCTTGGGTGCTATCCTGGTACAGGATGGCTCCCCGTAGACTTCAGCAATGGGCCTCGTCCATCTTCTTTCTTGCTACCGACCAAATCCGTATCTTGTCGTTTCTTCTCATAAACCACTATGTACACTGTTTATCCATTGGCTTTCCATCCCCATTCACCTGCTTGAATTGCTACAAGTTCTAATACTCATCGTTGTTCATTCCCTAAGCAAAATCTTAAGTGTTGTTAAAATATTAGCGTATAAATTCACTAAGTTATAAATTACGTCCATGAAAATTATATACGCCTCGGACCCGGGTTCCTATCATCGGAGACTTAAGTTCGATTATCATTGCCCGCTTAATGAAATTTATAAGTCCCACTTTTGGCATTCACTGTTCACTTCGTATAAAACAATTTCTGAGTTCTATCTTTTGAATACTAACAACGACAAATTACTACGTCCGAACTCGCGTAAATTTTCTATGTTCAAATAAACTGCTATATATCTAGCACCCTGATCCTATAGCTATCGTGTCGAAAGCTCGAATGAATATTTTTGTATCCTTCTTCAACATGTCACCTTTTTTCATCTTTTACTGTTTAAAACAAAATTATGCGATCTACCTCGCGGCGTCATCTACGTAATTATTTTTGACCAATAACTCACTTTTTTACATTCCCATGACACTTCCGGTATATTAGAATGAAATTGTCTCATTCGTGTAACTAAGCATCTCTTAAGTTTGTTTATCTTTCTTCGTAGGCGATACCATGGATGCTACTTATCGTCCGCTTTTGAACTAATGGGCATTATTTATATATTGCACTCCGATACCATGACAACCAGCGTCTTTTTGCTAATAAAGTGTTATTTTTAATGAAATTCGCTTAATTTCATATTGGTGACAATCTGGTATGTCACTACACACACACACACACACACACACACACACACACACACACACACACGTATACGAGAAAGTAAAAAGCACTATTTTATCAACATACATCGTCTTTACCTTTTACTTCTGACTCCTCTTTACATTACCGAAAATATGTTCACATTATGGGATTTATGAGTGTATGTGCTTTTAATAATGTCCTATAAATGTTTTGGAAAACTCAACAGTTTTCTGTGAAAATGAGCTAAAGTTTCCGCATTTTGAGAAACGCTCAAAAACCATTTTTTCAAAAAATGGCTCCAAATTTTTCTTCAAACTTTTTCAAGTGGATACTGCTAAATCCATTGATTAATATGACGTAAAGTTCATTTTAGTGTATTCTTTTGTTTTTTCAAAAATATTTCTCACGCCGTTAATACGCACATTTCCATCGATTTGTATACATTTTTGCATTTGTAAGTGAATGTGCTTAAATAATTTCAAATGAAGGTTTTCGAAAATTCAATAGATTCGTTTGAAAAAGAGCTTCAAAATTTGTATTTAGAGTAACGCTTAAACGCCATTTTCTAAAATAAAAAAAGTTTCAAAATTTTCAACAATTGGCATTTAGGACGAGATTTTACTCTTCTTTAGTAAAGTTCTTCTTAAAGTAATATTTAAGTTCTACTATTAGGAAACCGAAAAGTTAAAAAGAAAATCAAAAAAATGTTTTTTAGACGGCAGTAGATGGCTGCTGGCAAGACAATGAGGAATGACCGTAAAGCCAGTCCACAGCAAGGAAATTAGAACACTTTACTAGGAGAAAGTCTGAGCCATTCTGTAGCATCGCTAGTTAAAAATGTTTGCAGTCTCCTGTACTGAATTCAAATTTTGATGGTTGAATTTAAATATTCAAGTCACGCGCTTGAAATATTGCTGTTATCCCCCATGTTTAATGTTAACGTTTTTTGTGAAACATATTATCAATATCTTTTGCTTGGAAAGTTTTAATGAACATTTGATGCCATTTCTTGCAGTACAATTGAGACACGAGTTGATATCTCTGGTGGCAAAAGAAAATAGTTAATATGTACGTATTATTTGGGCTTTGCTTTTACACAAATATATCTTGAAGAATAAGGGTTAGCTTTTACGTAAAGTCTTGAAGATCCACAAAATTTTAGTGGCTCATACATATTATGATTTTGTGTTTGTACAACTCGTTCAGTCAATGCAAGTAAAACTTACCTTGTTTTGAGGACTACGTCCTATAGTGTCCTTTAGTCCCTTCGTTAATATTATTGTAAAAATTGTAAAATCTACATACGTGAAACATCTGAGAACGACAAGAAAATGTTGAGACGTGTGAATTGCGAAGATGGGTGGAACATGAAAGTAGCCACTATTGACATTAACAACAACAACAACAATAATAATAATAATAATAATAATAATAATAATAATAATAATAATAATAATACGTGTTGTACAAATCTCTATTTCCATCAGCTTGAGAAATATCCTTTTGTCCTCTTTGTTCCGAGAATGCTATAATTTTACATTCCTGATTTTGAGGAACAGTAGGGCATCCGAAAAAGCTAACTCTGTCTCTCCCGCCTCTTTTGCCCCAGACCACTATCGGACACAACTTGGTTATCGTGGAAATACTACTTTATTTTAGAAAAAAAAGAACATCTCATTGCGAGAAAAGTATACCTAAACAAATCAAAAACCTTGTTAAATCATTTTAGGCAGAGGGAAACCTTCAACGAAGAATGATCACAACGTTTTAAAAGAAAATCGACACTTGTGTCGTGTTTTATCCATAAGCTCACGGGTTCTTGCAGTCTGACGCTTGCCACCCAGAGGTGCCCGGAGGGTACTATATGTCTATGCCCGGAGGCGACGATGCTGCCCACAGAGTCCGAACTACTGAAAGTCACGTGTACTGGACATCTCTATTCCCACCTGCCTCAGAAACACGGTGTAAGACATACCTTAAATACCTTACACCGTGCTCAGAAATATCCAGCCACCGTGAGACAGGAAGGGACTTCCTTCCAGAACAGCCAACTTTACACAAAGAAGTTTTCAAGTGATGGGTCCATTTGCAAAAGCTTTTAATTGCATCTTAGATGGAACCGAGGAAATTGGTGAAAACATTTTACAGCTGAATCCTACTTTGCCCAAATAACGATTTTTTGCCAAAAGATGCCAAATTCCCCGAGTTGACTGATAAAATCTGTATAATCTCACTATAACAGTTTTTTTTATATTTAAAATTGTATTTTACATTTATCAGTTTCGAGGCTCTTGGGTGACCGGCTAGGAAGCCCGGGATGTAGCGGCGTCGAGCCCCTGGCCAAAGGGATAAAGGGCACTGACTGACTGCGAATTGACGAGAGTTGATTAAGATATAGAAAGAGTAATTATTTCCTCTTAGTAACGGAGAATTACTCCAGGGAAAGCGCTCAACACCCAACAAGGGTTAGAGACAATTTGCGACGATGACGACGAAACAAATTTAAAAAAAAAAAGAAAGTTTAAAGTATCTTTATTGACAATTTTTTGGAATGTGATAAAATATGTGGGTCAGATTGTTTGGACTTGTTACTATAATTGAAATGATTGAAGGCGTTGTCATTGTCAACAATAGTATTTATTTAAAAAATAGCAGCTTTCGATGGCAAAACGACTACCTGTAGTCGTTTTTGTGGCTCCCAGGCAGCAGAAAACTGATGATGATGGCTAAGCCATGGAAAGCTGCTATTTTTTAAATAAATACTATTGTTGACAACGCCTTCAATCATTTCAATTATGTAAATGTCAACTAGAACTCACCACTGAATCAATATACTTGTTACTATAATTTGAGTTATTTGATTCCACTAATTTACGAGTTCCGCTGCAATTAGTCTCATGGAAGTGAACGTACCTTGTTTAAAACATTAAAGCTATTTATAATATTTTGAATAAAAAATGTATGATATTGGCAAACGACGCAAATATTATGTACGTATAAAGAATTGATTATACGTATAAATAATTCTCACCTCGATATTGATTTAATATACGATAATTTTGTATTTATTTTATCTGTATCTACCAATGGATAATTAACACTTTCTTTTGTTACAAATATTTCTATAAAAACATTCAAAAGTTCGCCTTATGAAATTTTGCATCTGCCGAAATTTGCCCGCCCCCAAAAATTGCGCGCTCCAAGCTGCAGCCTACTCAGCCAGTACTCAGCCTATTGGGTAATCTGACACTGATTCATAATATTCATCTACAGTAAAACTTTCACGATGTGGAATCTCAAGGAAGTTTTTTAAAGTAAAATGTAATACTCTAGAATATAGGTTTTCCAGAACCGCGGTTTATTTTCACATTGTATAGATTTCTGCAATGCAATATTCTGCATTATTCACATTCCACATTGAGCAAGTTTTACTGTACGTTGGTGAAGGAGAGAGTGTAGGGATTCCAAGCTCAAGGAAAGTGAGAACATAAACATTCGAGAAAATTTATGTTTTATTTTTGAAACTAAAAACCTCAGTTCCTCACTATGCAAATCTGTACAACAGGTATTTGAAGTTGGATTGAATTGAAATAGTGCAGATACTTAAACACTTTTTTTAACGTTTTAACGATTTTTAACGTGGCATTTCAAGGTCACGCGCGAAAGAGGGAGAGGGAAGGCAAACGCCAATAGAGAGCCGTCAAAGTCGGAGCTGTGATGACGTTGTAAGTCCATTGGAGTCTGATCCCTGGTCCTCTTCGCGCGTGACCTTGTGATGTCACGTTTAAAAAACCCAACTATACCCATATATCAATTTATTGTTTTGTGTGTATGTGATTATTTATAAATTGAATTTATGAGGACCCTCTCTCTTATTATAAAAAGAAAGGTAAAAGTTTCACATTTTTTTCTTACATGATTCACTAATATCAAAAATGTATAATTTTGAGGTTATCGTTTTTTTTATGAATGTAATTTTTATGCAGTTGCAGATTTACGCCCCTTCCCACAAAGTATTTTTTGAAATATCACTCAATTTAATCAAAACAATTACCACACATAAATCTCATTACATCCAAAGCAGTGTTTCTGAATACCCTAAAACTGTGTGAATAAAAACAAGATTCATGTATTCAGAGATCCATATTGAAGATGTGAGAAGGGGTGGTATTATTATTATTGTTTTTTCCCCTCTCAATAATCTGTATCTTGATTTGATCTTGATTTTGCAAAATAATTTCTTAAATTTTCATATTCATAGGTTTTTATGTTTTTTGAAACACATATGTTTCTATTCACTTGCTGATGTGTTGAATAGAAACACTCTCTAAAATTTGTTGTTTCTATTTACTTTTTAAATGAGAAGAATAGAAACAAAGAATATGATAAATTAATACCTAGTAATGTATGAGGCTGCATAACTCAGATAAACAATTTCTCTATAACAACAAAAATTGCCTTTCACTATAGCTACTGTAGGTTTGATCTTTTCAGCAGCCCACAGATAAATTGAAAATGACATCTGACTGTTAATAATTGTTTGTTCAAACAATTTTACCCTTCTAAAGACCAATAACTTATTTCATTAAGTATCAGTTATACTTTAAAAATAAAAATAGACAGAATTACTCAAACAGGAATTGTTAATACATTATTTCTTTTACTTGAAGTTCTCTTTCCATTCACCCGATTTTATGGCACATTCAAAAATCAAACAGTATTAATCATTTTTTCTTTCTTTTTTTCAATTTTACAATGAAAAACATATTCAAAAATATTCTTGGGAAGTCTGAACAGTGGAACTTATTCCCCCCCCCCCCTACTTTCTGAATACTTCGCTGCTTCTCATGTGCAAAGTCATTACTTCTACCCCAAATGTCACATTTTTACTGTTTTGAGATAATAAATTATTAAACATTAAAAAATTATTCATAAATGATTTATCTTGAAGACCAGAACGTCCTTTGGTTTGCATTAATTTCAAGATGATGGTTTTTCATTATTATTTGTAAATATTTTGAAGTATGTTTATGACTGTTTCTTCTTGATTTTAGTCTTTTCAGTTCTAAGATACCTTTGGATATTATTGAAGAATATATATTTTAAGGTGGTAATACATCTTATAACCTTTATTATAGGGAATGTAGATCCCCCAATAAGCTAATTACCTGTCTTCTTTCCATATTTTTTATTGTTCATATTTTCATTTTTGATAGCTTTACATTTAAAAAAATTAATATTTGTAATATGAAGTATAAATTTTATTTACAATGATATTTAGGAATTGAAATTAAACCACAATGCACTGCAGAATGAGAGGTTTGATACCTGAAACTGTTTAGGCTATTGTTATTAAATACAAAGTGAAAGTATCTCCTCTTCTGACATGCATAATGTAATATTATAAATAGCCTTCCTAAAGATATTAAATGCCTAATAATTTTTTTCATAATATGATACTCATTAGCAAGTAATACAATCAGTATTAGTTTCAAATTGTAATGTTAATCTTATGACATTCAGTTCCAAATTATTTAACTTCGGCGAAAAAAGTTTCTGACCTAATGATAACCCCCAATTGTTTGTCTGTTTTCTTAATTAGTCAGTTTTGTATTATTTTTGTATCTGGATGATGTCTTGAGCTTTTGTTAATTTTGCTCATTAAAACCTTTCTTTTTTACTTTCAAATTGGGATGTTTTCATCACTAGTGATATGAAGAAATTTCAAGAATCTTATATCAGATAGAAAAAATATGGAATATACTTGCCTCAGTCATGGTACACAATCAAAAGGAAGAGGTAAATAACTGCAAAACATGCTTTCGGAAGTTACATTTAATACTTCTCTATTCCACAAGTTATAATGTTTTCTATATTACCAGTATCACATCATATACATATATGTATATATATTATATATATAACTTATCTTGTAGAGACCTTATTGCAATAGACTCAATAAAACTTTTCTGAGCCGTCTGAGTTGAACCATTCATGGAATATTCAGTAATGTCCACTGTTTTGCACAGAATCTTTACTGATCCAAGAATGGTCCACACTACGGCTAAATGAGGTTCTCGTACGCCGGGAAGCCTGAGAGCCTGCTCGTACCGAGTCCGTGCAATCTGGTGTCCGAGACAGCTCCGCTCTTGAGTAGGCATCAGGATAACGACAGAAAAACATAGCACATTTAGTGTAAGATTGTACGGAGCGTAATGTAACGTTAGCTAATTAATGCAATGCACAGCAACATGATGCCTTGATCAAATGGTGAACACACAGCTTCACCAATCCACCAGACGTGCGTATTGCTCACGAAGTTAAGCCCCGGAACGGCACCTCGTGATCAACTGAGCCCCATACACCTTTGGCGGATTAGGAATAGGGAGACTGGAATCCGTTTCCGGTAAGGACCCAGACTCCCACAAAATTTAGTTCTTTAGCATTTCAGAGTTTGAAATTAATGAACAGACACGCACGGTTTGACATTCAGTATGAGGGGTCTACAGGGTGGGGGGACTGACTAGACTAGTAAGCGCCAAGTGACAATAGTCGTCTGCTTTGGCAGTACGACCAAAATTGACCCGACTAGATCCTGGCACGCCTCCCTTGAAGGAGCCTGCTTCTGCTTGTCTTTTTCATACAATCCCAGCCTTCACACTGATCAACATGGATCAACAACAAACTTCCAGGGTTGCCACTTCTCCAACACCAACACTGATTTACATAGCCATCTGTAACAATCCAAGTAGCTGGTGCCTGCAATAGTCCTTCCCTTTTGGGATGACATCAGCAACTTGGAAAAATCTTCAAACAAGGTTTTTAGAACCAATATTTCAATTTTCTGAAAATATATACATTATTATTTCCCTCTTCCTTTCAAACTTCATGAATATCTCAATTCAGTACCTTCTTAATGTTCTGGAACCTCTGGAATTAATCACACACTATAACGACATGACCTGGAACTGAACAAACATGCCTTCTAGTAGAACGTGCTCAGAGAGACTAGCCAGATCGTTGGTTAATAGTCGGGAAAAAACTAGAGTTTTATCATTATTATAAAACTCTTCAAATCTTCATCCACATAACCCAGCTCTACCAACCAGGCTTGGGAGAGTAGTCAAATTTATTGATGGGTATTTTAACCTTCTTTCCAAGCTCATTCCATGTGGCCTCTTAAAAAATTTTAATGGAATGTGTCTTAGTGAGAACCACAGCAAAAATGCTTTACTCATCAAGTTCATTTCATACCCATGACGTTTTATGACACATTCAGAGAAAAATAAGGTCATTAGTTTTGATGTGCTTATCGCAAAGGTTACTGCCTGGCTTGGAAATGAATTCTTTATGAGATTCAAGAAAGTGGAATAAAAATTCCAAAGATTCTCTGTCAGAATGACAGTCTTCTTTCGTTGTGATTTTTTCCACATTCCAGGCAGAAACTGGTGACTAGATAATTCCATGCTACGATACATGGGTAAATGCTTCAAAAGTATATGAAAATCTAGTTTAGGTACGATTCCTATTGATGATAGTTTATACTGATCTCATCTTAACACACGATCTGAACTTCAGATCTACAACAATGCTATGACCGACAACAAAACAGATCTATACATTATAATAATACATTGTCAACAACTGTTTCCAATGCTCATTTGTGTTTTCTATACAGATCACAAAGAACAACAGTGTGAACATTTTTAGATTAGTCCTTGTCCATTGGTAAAATACCATACTCAAAGTAATATTACCATTACAATATACATTACTAGTAACATAAATGCAAAATTAAGCGTACATGCAGCCGCACACAAGGATCTTGTGTAAACCCATGCCCAGTTTTTCTGCAGTTTTTAATAACGAATGAATCAACAGACACATAAATAAGACTACAGGGGCTTATTCATCTCACTTACTTTTAAACACCAAGGCATGGAACGTCCTTGTGGTTCCAAACAAGCCCCAGAGTATCACTCACCTCACACAACAGGGGAATGAGATCTACATGTTACTGGCAAACACACAGGAAAAATAAATAATAACAAAATATTTTCTTTGCTAAGTAACAATGATAGAGAACCAGTAAAACTGGCTCTAGTTCATATTTTTTTATAACCATGCATTCCATGATTATTTAAATAGCTCTGCTTGTCATAGAAATTTTTGAGGGCTATTCCTAATTAATTTTCTTTAGCACTTTTCCTCACATCCTCTTTTCTTCTTGTCCTTGTCCTCTATGCTGTGCCACTTGCTCGGATGTTCTGCAGGGATGTTAAAGAGAGGCAGGACCACTGGCACCTTCAGAACGCTGAGTTGTTGTGGTTGGCAGACAAGTCCGCCGGCGCCGTCAATTGTGAGCCCGGGGACACCACCATCAGCGGCTCCGTGTTGCGGCGTTTCATCTTGCCCTTCATCTTCTTCAACATCGTGGCCTACGAGGGGGGCACGCAGGGGGAAAGGACAGGAGAAAGAAAAAAAAACAGTGCAAAGGAAAGACAAGAATTTGTTGTCAATACTTAAAAAAGTGGATCCATGCATACACACAATTGTGAGGAAATTACAGTCTGCATTAATAGGAAGAAAAGCTGCAGTTCAACAAGCAGAGGAAGGTATCTAGGAAACCATTTGAATGGAATGAATGGAAACATTAATGGTTTGTAGCAAAGACACAAATGTTTCATGGGTGCTGAAAATTATTCATATATACACACATCCAAACACACACGTATCACTCATGCGCGAAGGCCCTTATGGGCACACTAGCACACTAAAGTGGAATAGGAAGGAAGCACCCAACTCCCAAAATGCACCAGATAGAGATCCATGAGGAAGAGGAGAGAGAGGGTTTCTAGTCGTCACTGCTCTTGCCCCCCTCCCCATCTGCCGGCAGAATCGAGGGTTCAGTGTTTCGCCGCTTGATCTTATTTTTCTTCAGCATCGTCGCCTGTAGCCAAGAGGAATGGGTCAGATATTAGTTAAAGGAGTGGGTGGAATGCACTTGACTCTAGTTAGGGCAGATTAAGGCATGATGATTCACTATTAGAAGAGGTGAGGTTCAACTTAGTTAAAAGAGGTTACAGCAATCTGTATTCACATGAATGGATATTAGAGGACTGTGCTGAGAAGAGCAGAAGTTTTCAATTTTTTTTTTCCAGTTTTGTTTTATTTAAAATAGTTTATTTTTTGTCAGATATGGGTGTTTTAATGAAATGTGTCCCAAGAACCTCTCACTGAAAGAGACAATAAAAAATTATTTTACTTCTGGACAATGTTTGAATATGAAAACCCCACTATAAAACTATTTTAGAAGTTAAAATGAAGATACCAGAAAAGGATTTTCATATAATTTCCTCACGTTAAATGTTGACATGTTTTTATAATTCTTTAACATACATTGGAGAGAAAGGGAGGAAGTAGTTTTTGAAGATCAGAAAAGGTACAAACTTCTACAATGTTAAAATCATTAATAAAAACAAAATAAAGGCAGATTTGCTATGAAATTTCCAAGCTACATTTCATGTCACATTTCATTCCTGCACACTGAAATGCCAAATAGAGGAACAAAACATAAAAAATAAAAGAAAGAAACCACGAAGAAGCAACAGGGCAAATGAAAAATATGCCAATGTCACAACACAAAATTGTTACGACTCATTCAAGGCGAGTACTGGCAAGTCATCATCTATCCTATAGAACACATCCTCTGCTATTCATTCATGCGAAGAGACTCACTTTAATGAATTATTATGTAAATAAAAATATAAATGAACTAGACACGTAAGAACTGCATTTAGAAAATAACCCTCACTACCTTTGCATAATAAATCAGAAAAATTACCTTCAAGGCTGACTTCAGCACAACAACATCCCCAGGGCTTTGTACCCAGGGTTCACCATCCACTTGCACTGGGACATCTGAGTTGAGGTGGATTTTTATATGCCCACCCTGAAAATAAAAAAGAAATCCATCAAAATCTCTCAAGACAAGTTTGTAAATTACATTCAATGGCATTTTTATTCTGAATATTTATATCACAGGGTTTACATTTAGTGTTTGTCACATTTTTATGCAATATATACCACTGTCCAGGTAACAAACTAGTTCAAAGAATGCCTATGTTCACTATATCACAAATCTTTTAGGTGTAATGTTTTCATTATTAATATGCACCAGCCATTGAAAGTAAGTTGCAATGCAATGATATTTTCAAATTTATAAAATATTTTCTTTAATTTAATGGTTATCACTCTGTTTTGAATATTTCACATATATTGGGCTTTTTCAACAATTAGAGTATTCATGTACCTTCAAAATATAACTTTTATCCTTATTTTATAAAATATTTTTGAGATATTTCTATAATAAAAAAATTGCTTTTATTAACTATACATAAGTCATTCAAATTGTAAATATTTATTCCAAATGTTCATATGATATATTTATTCACATCAGACATCATATTCAGACTGTAGTATTACTCATTAAAACTTACTTGGGCAATTCTCATTGCTGAGCGTAGGCCAGATTGAATCTGACCAAGGTGTACAACACCAGTGACGCCCACCACCTCCAACATTCCATCCCAGTGGTTTGGTTTGGTAAAGTGGTCCTCTTTCTCAGGTCCCCATGGGTTTGCCCCAGATCCCCAACTGAGAAACAAAATACTTCATTGTAAATATCCGTATGAAGAATAAGAAAAGAAATTAGAATAGATTTTTCCGAGTCATATAAAACATCATAAGTAGAGCCCAGAAGTTTGGCAAAATGCTTTTTTATTATTGTTATGATTTTATGACTTTTAACAATAGGAATCACTTAATTATACTTCTGGAGTTGTTTTAGGAGATTTTCATTTTGTCTTTTTTTGCCTATTACAGCTTCTGAAGCTTATTTTTGGCATTTCCTTTATTTGTGCCTTTTTTGTCATTATTTTTCCTTTCCTCCCCCCTGGCACCAAGAGCTGGAAATATATCTGCAAGCCTGGAAAACATGAAACAGTTGTGTATTGTCTCTCTGAGGATGTGGAGGCTCTAGTGCCAAGTAGTGTTAAAAATCTAAAAGGGAAAGGAAAATGATACCAGTAAAAATTTTTGATATTTTTCGTTGATGCTGATAGACTTGTTCACTCACGAGAAATCTCAACATAGGTTTGCATATGGCCCCTGATCCCTTTTGAGAATAGAGCTGTCTGTACATGATATACCCTTCCCAGTTTCTCCTTGTTCTCTCTTCCCTTCTAACACAAGTGCAAAGAACAAAATCTATAATTCAATTTTCACTAATACCATTTCAAGATTCAAAAGGGAGTTTACAATAGCATTTCCTACAGACAGCATCAGGAGTAAAGTAAAATCGTAGTCCTCATGACAGATGGCCATGTGCAATCAAGATTTCAAACAAAAGGAAGTTTCCTTCTATGTGAGTGCTAATGTAAATTTTGGAGTGACAAGAAAAATGTGATTGATTTTATTAATTATTAATTTCTTTACAATAATTAATTTAAAATACTGGTTTTTCAACGTTTCCTGTGTTTTACCCCTTACTTTAGCCAGAATAAATGCCTTTTTTGCATGCTTATTGTAATAAAAATAAATGCCTTTTTGTCAGCCTATTTTAGGATAAATAAATGCGTGGACTTTTGGGCTATAATCATAAGTATTTGTGTTCCTAAGTTATTATTGAATGACAACAGGTTACTCTAAGATTTAAACAGAACAGATTTATTTGAAATTGACTAATAAGTAATAATCAAACAATAATTGAACCATTTTACGTTTCACTGTTTTTGCTTGTGTGGAGGTCAAATCTTCCTAACATCAGAGAAGAAATGAAAAAAAAAAGAAATGTATAAACAAGCCATCACTTGAAAGTACATAGGAATGTACAGCCAAAAAAGGGGGAGGGGGAACTACTTTTCTGGTTCATTTTTCAATTAAACTTTTTTATTTACATGCAAGATGTTTTACAAGTACATAAATGAAACATGCAAGAAGCATGAAATTAAAACTTTAATCATACAATGAATATTTATTTCAAACCATTCCAGAATTTTGGTGAAAATAGAAGATATGCCACATTATTAAGAGTATTTTGCACTATTTGAGCAAAAATATGTAGGAAAAATATTTGGAGCCAGTTTTTGAGAAAAAAATTATACATTATGCTTTATTTTTGTCACTATATCACTCAAAATTACATAAAAATTAGAATTTTCTTAAAATTATTCAAATAGTATTTAAAACCTAATTTTTTTTGTCAAAAAGGTAGTTTTGAATGGGTTGAAAAAATTTTACAAATGTACAATGTTTTAAAATTCAAAGTTTTCAATGAAAATCAATTTGCAACATTTTTATTAATCTTCTCTATTCAAGAAAACATTTGGAACCGTTTTTGAGAAAATTTTGAAAACATATCGGCTTCATGTAAAGTAGCAACAAAAATTTAAATATCCATTTCAAATTTAAAGAGCCTTGAGATCAGGGAGATTGATTGGGGAATATCAATTTTGATAAGAATTCTATGTTTGGTTTAGGTGCAAGTGTTGTTCAAAAACAGATAGACAAATGTTTTGCCAAAAACACAATTAGTCAACATCAAAGACCTGCAAAATGTGGATTCTGTCTACCCCACCTACTGAAGAATATAATTTATTACATAAAGAAGCCATAAAAATCCACTCTTTTAGTATCAGGGACCCACAAAACTCCAAAAATTAGCACATTTTCCTCTAGCATTGCAATACTTTGTCAATATAACAGATTAGAGTGGAGAAAAGGAGTTACTACATAATGTCTTTCCTCTAAGATAGAAACGAAAAACTTTAAAAATCTATGGAAGCCCCATATCAAGATCACAACAGAAAAAGACCTTGAGAGTTTCAGTATCTTAAAAGCTACATTATGTTGAAGTTAGGGAAGAGAAGCTATAATGCTTAGACAGCCATAAAAGACAATTTTAAGACCCAAGCTTCTTTATAAATGTGGTTATGGGGTGGCATATGTACCACTCACATAAAAAAATTAGAAATGATACAAAATGGGTCTTTCTTACTATGCCCTGGGTTCCCCCAGACAACTCTAAAACAGTCATGAAATAGAACTAAATGTGAAATACTGTCATTAATATACAAATTAAATATTTAAAAATCCTAACTCTTCCGAAAACCCACCCAACCCATCATCTCCTTTCCTCAGAAAGAGCACTCAGGGAGTTTTAATGTCCAGCATCATTGACAATAAAACATTCCTATTCCTACACCAAAGCCCCTTGTAATAAATTATGTTTTCTCATGGAACTGGATTGATTTAAATAATAAGATGAATACTAAAGAGAAAAAAGGGTTTGATAGGGGCCATGAGATTGGAATTAAAAATTATGCAGCAAATGGAGTATTCAAACAATATAGAAATTTAGGAAGAAGACAAGAATATTCGTATCGAAAAAAGGAAATCTTTTAAATTTTAGGTCTTCTTGTAGAAAGAAAGACTGAATTAGATGAAGTAATGAAATAGATTAAATGAGGATGAAATATGAAAAATATAATAATTAAATTATATGAATTAATTATGAAAGAAATGAAATAACATATATGCAACATATGTAGAAATGTAGTTCAAATGTAGCAATTAAGGGCAAAATTGTACAAGACACCTATTTATTCAATTATCCAGTCACAACAAAAGCATATTCTTAACATTAACTTAACTGCTTCTTGATGTTTGGAGGATGAAAATTAATACAATAAAACCTCAGGAGAAATAAATACCATAAAAGTTACAGAAACATAGGCAAAATAAAACTATTGCAAACATTCTGAATGAAGAGAAATTATAAAAATTTGTGTCTAATACTAAAACATTAAATTACATACATTAGTACTTATAAGCACTCTTACCTTAAAATGTTGAGGATAATAATTCCCTCAACCTGAGGAAGCTCCACAAGTTTACCATCAACTTCCAAACGTATTTCTTTGTGAAGATCCTTGCACATTTTACGGCCTACCATTTTCCGTAACCCCATTTTTACATACACTCCTTTGTTGTGTAGCCTAGCAAAACAACACATTAGGAAAAGTTTAAATTATGGAATTAATTTTTAGTTCAAATAAGAAATAATTTTTATTCATGAATGAATTGGATAGATTACACTGAACAGCTTTTACATAATAGGAAATTGGTATATAAACTGAATTATATAAAGTAGGTACTACTGAAAAGTATGGGTTTTAGATTAGGCTAATAATTTGAAGTACTACATAACACAAATATTCTACCTTAATATATTTTGCAAAGAGAATTTAAACCATCATTCAGAATGAAACTTAGGAACTGCATTCCCCCAGTCGGGAAAGTATTTTGCAATTAAAAAAACTTAAAATAATTTGATGAATTTCCAGTTAAACATTCAGGGAACATAAAGGAGTAGAAGGGTGGAACATGTAAGATATATGGGGAACATGAAAGGCAACATGCAGAGTTCATGCAGGAAACTTGAAGAAGGAAAGGTGGGATCCAAGTTAAGTGTCTTAAACTCTATTCTACTACATGAAACTGTTTTGAACTTTCTATTACATATTTACTGGTTTAGTTTTTCTTGATACACCCAGTCCATGTTGCAAGTGGTCAGAAATGAGAAGAGCCCCGAAATCCAGGTAAAATTAAATTGACAAACAATATATTAAAATACTTAGCAATATTACAATATTGGCCCAAGAACATTCCTAGATCTAGAACGTTGTGAGGTTCAGGTCTCAGGTTGGCCACTCAAAGTTGGGTTTGAATACAAGCTACTTTCACTTTATAAAAAACGATTTACAAAATACAGAAGGTTTACATGGATCCCAATTAATAGATTAAAAAATTACAACTTTTAAAATTTTTACCTTATCATGATCAATAACAATGCAACTTAAAAATTTGATGAATAAGATGCTGATTACGCCTTCTTTAGATACACTTGATGTTTGTCAATAAATAATATATTATTTCATAAAATGTGATACGATGAAAAAAGCACCATAATTTTTGAGGGAACTCCTTTCTATTGTGATCAGGTGAGTGGTGTTTGCTTTCACCTTCCATTGTATGAAAGATTCCATCATGAAAGGTTGAATGGGGTTCAAATGTAATGTCATGTATGAAGCCAACCACTATATGATAAAATACTCATGCTTTATGAGGGACTTTCACATTCAGTAAAAGCCCTTTTTGGGGACCGACGACAAAAAGTGTAAAATGCAGGAAAGTTAAAAACCGATACCTTAGGCGAGTTCTTACGTTATTTACTGCAATCGTGGCTGTTTTTACTTTTTCGCTCTTACTTAGTAAGTATTGTAATCGTTCGCTGGAAAACAGCTAATTTTCGACAGAATAACTCTTATTGAAGGGCCCTGATAAAGAAAAAGGGGATAAGTCATGTTCCTGTATATAATAAATTACTAACCCTAACATGTGATGTAGCTAGAATCCGTGTTAGAGGTAGTGGGTCCTTGAAACCAAAAAATTTGATTGAGGGCAAAACGTTTGTCCGTGTATGGTCAACGCTAGCGCCAAAACCGTTAAGCCAATTTTCTCCAAAACTGATATTTCCAGATTGATCTAAACAAACTCAAGAATGTGCGAGTTTGCTATATACATATGTAGCACATATGAATTAATTTACTACATATTGGAGCAGAATTTATCCACTTTTTCGGTATCAGTACAAGCTTTTCTGTCGAAAAATCGCAATTTTTTCCTGCAACATTACGTAACTTTTCTGGACTATGTAGTATGTTTCTCCATATAATACGCATGTATACGAAAAAGTAAAAGATAAAGATGAAAAAATGACGTGAAAGGTGGGAAACTCTCTTCATATCAAGTTATAAATTGCGAGAAGAATACCATTGTAAATATAGGCTTTACGTCAGGTCCAAGAAAAACTTATCCAGGCCTAAAAGGCAGGTAAACGTAAAATACGGAAACATAAAAACTTTATTTTGACTTTATTTGTACACTGCTCAAGGACTCAGTGCCAATAGGCACAGCATTTCATGAAATAATGGGATTAAATTATATGACGACCTCAAGACTGACTTTTGTTATTGATAATAAGATAACAATATATCTGCTTGTCTGATAGTATTGGTTTTATGGAAATAATTTTCTTCCATTGAACTTGAACACATGACATTTAAAAAATATCCATAAAAAAAAATTATTTTCTTCCCTTTTAATTTCAATGATATCCAATATTGCCATGATCATTAGGAACAAAATTAACATGATTGAAAATATAATTTCAGCTAATTATGAAGTTTCAGTCTATTAATTTGTAACACAGATTCAGATGACATTCCATGTTTTTCTAACAATCATTATATTAAATGAATGAAGTTTAAAGTTTCAGTTCTTGCAAAAACTTGAGGTTGGTACAATTGTCCTGGTGAATATTTACACATATAAATGAAGCTTAGTTAAGTATTTCTTGCAAAACTGATATTTTTTAACTGTGAATAAAATTTAAAAAACATATAAAAACTTGTTGTATTATATGGAGTGAAACGCACAATTCAATAAACTTTTTAAAAAGCCAATTCATTCTCATTCAACTTCAGCATTTTTTGAATATGTATGAAATTAATTGTTCTATTTCTTGTTCATAACAAATCTAAAAATGCATGAGTTAGTGAATAGTATTTTGCTATTCACTGATGTAGGTTCAAGTAATGCAGTTCTTGTTACTTTCTGCAAAATATTATTTTTGTGTTTTTCTCAAAGAAATAAATTAGTGGTGCTAAAACCACATCACTTCTTGTATTATTTGTAATGGTTATATAATAACCCAATTCTAAAAGAATGCATGTGAAAATTTTGCCCATTGTAACTTGATTGCATGTTTTTATGGCCAGCCACAGGTTACTTCACTTTGGATCTAACATTTGCCTCTATTCAAGTGTTCCTAACCTGCAAAAATGTTTGCATAGGCTGGAATTAAAAATTAAGCTTATTGGTTTACAAATTCAACACTATAACTTTTAGATAGGAAAAGGAAAGGAGGAATGATACAAAATTCTAATTTTAATGTTGTAGTTGTAAGACTATGAGAAAAATTAGAACACTTCCAATTTTCAAACAAACATAGGGATTTTGAGGAAAATATGACCCACGCCATTTATTTAAGCATTCTTTGTGCTGTTCAAGAACAAAGTTTATTAAAAATATTTGGACCCATTTTTGACAAAATTTCAAAAATGTTAAGGCTTCGTGTAAAGTATTCCCCAAAGTCAAAATCCCTATTTCAAATTTACAGGGCCTTGCATTTGTTCACATTGAACAGGGAATATCAATTTTGGAGAAAACCATCTGAACGGTTCCGGTGCTTGTATTGTTCAGAGACAGGTGGACAGACAGACAGACGTATGGCTGTCAATAATTTTTTTTGTATCAAGGACCCACAAAATATGGATTCTGACTACATAATGAGTTAGAAGAAGTGATTTATTACATATAGGAATGAAATTATCCACTTATTTGTTACCAGGGCCAGCCAATAAAGAATTTTTCTGTTAAAAAAATTGCTGTTGTTTCCCACAGCCTTACAATACTTTCTCTATACTGCTTAAGAAGTATGTGAGAAAGTAAACAGTATTGACTGTAAAAATTTAATATTATAGAAATAGAAAATAGTACCATTTTTATTCTTTATGTATTATTTTTTTTTTTTAATGTTATTTTTTTTTATTGATTAAAAACATAAATTCTTTTAGCTCTTTTGCTCGTTTCTCATGAAAATCCTGGCTGCACCCATGAATGCTTATATTTTTATACGAACATAGTGTTTTCAGAGTAATCATTGGATGTTAGAAACTGTGAAGGAATTATTACAGGCATGGTAAAGTAATATTCTGGAATAAATTATTCTCAATAAAAGAAATAATGCATACATAACAAGGAGAATCAATATTTTTAGAACTTCATTTGTAATGTGACTAAAATATCTTCAGCCCTTCCAAGGTAGATGAAATAAGGAAACATATGAAAATTAATATTGAAACACACCTGCTGATAAATTTACTTGGATTTTCTTCCCGAGCATTATGAAAATCCAAACACAGGTCAGCATCTATTCCAATACCAAAATAATTATTCATAACAAAAATCTGGGTATTATCCTCGTTGGTGGATCCAGCTGAAACAAACAAGTATTCACTGTTTGTGAGCAACAAAAAATGTTATGCAATATCTCAAAAAGCAACATTTTAAACACATTTATAGGCTTTAAGAAATCAGCTGCTTGTTATTCAATAAAGAAAAATATACAATATATAATCAATGTCAACTTCAGTTTAAACTCCTCTTTCCATCTGTGCTAGTGTCCAGGGTTAGACTATTATCTTTTGGACTCCATCTTAGGACCAAATTTTGAAGCCTTTACTAATATTGAAATATGCAACTTATGTACTAAAAGTTAATATGAAAACAAACTGTAACCCTTACAATGAAAAACATTAATGTTAAAATATTTTTCATACTTATGGAGTAATAAAAAAATATTTAAAACATTATTGGGAGACCAAAGCACATGCGTAGTCTGCTTATGCATTTATCCATCCGTGCTTCTGTCATTATTCTGTTGTTCTAAAATATTCTCACAAAAATTTTGTGATAAGGATTTTTGCTCTTTTAACAAAAATCAACACATTGTTCACAATCTACTAATGACATGTCTATGTTTTACTATGCCAGATCTGATCAGAAAGTCAATGCATGAGAAATATTGTAAATATAGGCTCCAATTTCCAATAGCTAAAGAATTACATGTGATTAAAATATGTGTGAAAAATCAGAAAGAAAAATCTTTACAAAATGCTTCTGTCTGCACAAAGGAAAAACAAAGAAATCTAGTGTCCTTAGTTAATCTTCCTTACTGTCCTTAATTAATCTGTTGGTCCTACATTTTAAGTGATATTGCTTGAAAGGACAGAAGCAGTGATGAAGTATCTACTGACAAGTTCATCATCTGGACATCCTAAACCATGATATTGCCAACAACAGAAACCATTGAAAATGTGTTCTTTTTGGAAAATGAACAAACAACCTCAATTTCAAGAGTATCTGCAATCAGATATTGTATTTTTATAGCATTAAAAATAAATTTCGACTTCTGAACAAAACACTGGATCTCTCCTCAAATTCACAAGTGAATAATGGTAGCCTTTTGTCAGAAACTTTTACAAGCCATTCAGAAAAATATAGAAGAAACAACTGTTATATTAGTAGAGAAAGGGAGAAGAAATGACACACCTTGAAACCTGCAACCATAAATAAATAAACATTAAAGATAACACAATACAAATTACCTATCATTTTTTGCTATGGAGCACATGAAGAAGAAAACTAACTGTTAAGGTTGCTTATCAGTGAAGAATTGAAGAGAATCATGAATTGCAATCTATATTTGCCCAAACTCTCGGAGCAATCTTTTCATTTGGAACTGTGAGAATTCTATATCTCCCCAAAAAATGCATGCATATAAAATGTTGTTATTAAATGTTGCATCAGAAGTGCTTCACACGGAAATATCATGTCAACGTAATACAAGCAGAATGTGGGTTTGATTGCAAGCTTCGAAAGGAATCTACCCACTACACTAAATTTTCTTCAGTCTCAATCTCTAAAGCATTGAGCAAGCACTGCATACTAGAGTCAAACATGCAGTGTATAACCGATAAGTCAAAATGCACCTGCTTTTAACCCCATTAATAACGGTTAGCAATAAAATATTACAAAGTAATATAAAATGATTGTAAAATGAACAAGTTGCATAAACATACACTATGTACAAGATGCATTAAATGCAAAAAAGGCACTGAACACTGGAGCAACCAAACATCTAATTCTGGAATGTTTCATAATGAGCAATATGTAGAATTCCTCACTTTGCAATTGATCTAAAATTCTACAACCTCAACACACATTTCCTCTCTTGACAAATATCATCTTAACTTGGAGGACTAAATTTCACATAATCTATAAGTAGACATCACAACCATTATTAATCTTAAGAAGGCACCTGATGGAAGAGGAGCCAAAGAGAAGTTAGATTTTTCTATCAAAGACACGTACTAATACATGTCTTTTGTATCAGTACGTAATATATTCATTTATTAGTTAAAAATATTTTACCATATTCAATACTTTGAAAATAATTCTATAATTTAGAAATTATCACCTTTAACAGAGAAGAGATACACATTTTACAGCATTAAAACATTGTGATAATGGGAGTGTACTATTGAACACATTACACTAACACAACTTTTTAAAAGAACAATATGTATGCAAAGCTACATTCAACAAAATTGAAACAAAAATTAAAAACTGAGAAAATAATCTCAATACAATATTAAATTGTGGTACTTACTCCCATGATATGTAAGTATTTCTACATATTACTTTCAATATGTACATAACAGAAACCACACATCATATAAGCCAGGAATGAGATAGGAGATTTTCATTAATGGATCATTATGAAAAGAACTGTTTATGAGAATCAAAGTGATAATTTCCTAAAATGGCATGTTATTTTCTACCTTCAAGCACAAAATAAAATTAGTTAAAGTTTCAGAAAAGGAGAACTACTGAAAACACATGCTATGTAACTACCACAATCATTTCCCTTTATCACTGATTGTTAAAAGCCTACGTAATCAAAGAAAATTCTACATTATAAGCATAAACATGCTTGCTGGACAGTGATTGCTACATCTCACAAAAGACATACAAAATCTTTTTGCTTTTTGCAAAATGTTTTTTAAAGCTGATGAACAAGAAAATGAATTTAGTAAAACTTCACTTCAAATATTTTTTCAGGAAGTTTAGTATGGAATGAAATATGCAAAACTAATTCTTACAAATTGTTTCTATTTTGTTTTATTTTATTAAAAACTACCTACTGCATGATCTGAGGTAGATGTAGCTTTCTCCTGCAGCATATAAGACATTGAGTAATATTCCAAGCTTTAACTCTTAAAAACTAAATTGATGCATTAAAATAAATGTTTATCCTTCCCAAAGCACTTGGTATTTAATAGGAACTGCATAGTTGTTTTGACAGGTTAATGTATTTCAAGGAACTTTCCTTGACCCTTTGGGACAACAATATGACTCACAACATAAAGAGGCAACAGGCAGCAGCAAGCAGGCACACTGACAGCAAGTAGGAGAGGATCGGGGTCCTTCTAACAGCCACCGGCTCCTGGTTTCAGTATCAACTGCTAGTCTCCTATAACTTTGCTACACAGGACCCCAAATTCATCCTGGGAAACTTAAACCAGAGGATGGGTATGACAAACCAGAGCCTACAGGCGTCTGAAAGAAGAGAGAACACCTGCGTGGACGGGCCCCATTGACAGACGGGTTCTGTTACTACTAGTGTATCAGTGTACCTTAACAGACCACACAACAGACAATGGGATCAAAAGTGACCTGCAGGAAGTTAGGGAAAGGGTTAAGAAGACATGACATCAACTGAGTTAGGCACCAATTTTCAGAGCCAAGTATACATACCGCACACCCCCCTCCTCCAACTCCCTCTAGCAGGCAAACCCTTAACTTTCTCTGTCTGAGGATGATCTGCAGAGAAATAACAGCTATTCAGTATATGTGTGTCTAAGATCTTTACACCTTAGCAATCCTCTCAGAGAATGTCAGTAAAAATGACTGACACAATTTTATTTGTTAACAAACATATGCAAATTTTACAACAAACAACAGATGATGCCCTTTGTTACAAAATAAAGAGATAACCATTATGTTAGAAATAGAACTTTCTTCCTGTGCTTCACAATATTCTATGAATGAAAGGAATATTTAAACACTTAGAGACTGACAAGTAGTATTAATTGTTCCTAGTAAATTAAACCTGTAAGCTGTTTAATACTGTTAAAATATAACTTAATGCCTTCTGTCTAGCAAATCAGAATCTTCAAGAACATTATTCATATTTTTAAAAATAAAATCGTCTTTGATAATGTTTCAGTAATTCTAAATCATCTTCTTCACTGGAATTTAAATGAGAATAAAGAAGTGGATGTGCATGAAGTTAAAAGAGTCAGGAAAGAAGCAGCTCTCGCTCAAACGTTTCAAATCAATAGTCCATCTTCTGGGTACACAACTCAAAATCAATATCTTATCTTGGCTGAATAAACTAGAATGCACAGAAATAAAAAATGGCCACTGCTCAAATCTCAAACAGCCAGACTGACTGCATTCATTATAATACAATAAATTATTAGTGCAGATCACAATAAAACTTAATATTTCCCATTTTGAAATTAATTGTATGAAAGACATGCTGAAATACAAATAGTAGAATGACTTACAACAAAATTAATGAATGAATGAACATATTGCAACTATCAGATTTACAAAACTGAACACCATTGATCATGATAAGTATATCTAAAATATTTTATTTCAAGTGCATACTGTTGAAAATTAAAAGAAAAAGAAAACCTTAATATTACATTCTGTAAGAAGTAGTCTCTAAAGTCTTGAGAAACATCTAATTCAGTACTTTTACACCTACAGTGTAAAGGCATTCCAAGCACTAGAAGCCTGCATCTTACCTGTGGAATTTACCACAGTCACAGAAGCACCTTTGTCTGGATCCTCAGGATGGAAAACAACTGTCCAACGATCCAAACGAATCTCCTCTGCATCAATAACATCTCTCAGTAAATTCAGAGGATCTTCTCCACCAGTGTAGCCCGGACCCCAACGCAAAACACGAGCCAAGTCATTGCCTGCAAGATGCTCTTATGTAATATATGTGTAAAATATCAGTGATAAAATAACCAGATATGTAACATTTTGCTGTTTCTTTAATGCAAATTTCTGAAATTAATAACAGATTAATAGAATGCAAAAAACACTTATCTTAAATGAAACACCACAATCATTATGAACAACTTCCAAATAAAGTTGTTTGTTGGGTTGCAGATAGAGGTAATTCTACTTTTAATCATATCTTCACTTAATTAATGAATTTCCAACACTTACATTACAAAATTGGAATTAAGTACATAAGGCAACTGATACAAATGATAAGTTTAACACATTCATAAATATATACTTAAGGCATTTCAATGCCAGTTTTCCTAAAAACTCAAAAAGATTCAAAATAAAAAAAAAAATCATGGATTGCCAAAGGCATCAAAGTGTCATGTGAAAAAAAATTCAACATGTATAAAATACTCTCACAGAACACATGTAACCCCAATTTCATTTCATACTACAAAACATATAATTCAATCCTAAAAAAGTAATCAAACAAGCAAAAATTATGACAAATGATAGGTACACTGCAAAAACAAAACAAAAGCTTGGGGATATTATTAAAAAGATACAGCACCAACTAATAATAACAAAAAAATATAGAGCTCTACAAAAAACCAAACTTTACAAGACCCACAAGAAATTTCTGACATATTCAATGAACATTTTTCACAAATAGGGAAAAAGTTAATCTCTCAACATTCCCTAAACAATAAGACACACCAACTACTGTTACACAAATTGTGTTACTGTTACACTGTTACAACAAACACTAATGTTACACAAATCGTAAATTCCATATTTTTGTATGAAACCACCCCCTCTGAAATTTTAAAAATCATTGGACAAATGGAGAATAAATTCTCAGTGGGCTTGGACAACATTCCAGATTTTCTTATGCCCTACGCAATGCACCATGTATAGTGCAACTACTCTCTCATATTTGCAATTACTCTCTAAAAACAGGCATATTCCCAGATGTATTCAAAACGTCAAAAATTAAACCACTGTTTCAAAAGGGCAATAGTTATGATCCAATGAACTACAGGTCTATTTCCCTGCTATCAGGATTTTCACAAATTCTGGAAAGGCTCAAACATTGTCTGAATGCAAATAATGTCCTTATAGATGAACAACATGGCTTCAGGGGTAATAGATCCACAGACACAGCAATCTTCTCCTTTTTAAATGACATACTTGTTGCACGAAATCTGAAGAAAATTCCCATTAGCCTTTTCTTAGATTTGTCAAAAGCCTTTGATATCATTGATCATCATATACTTTTAACAAAAATAGAAATGCTAGGGATCCAAGGCACTGCAGGCCAATGGATCAAAACATACTTATCAAATCGTAGTCAAGTAGTTACCCTCCAGCTCATTAAAGCAAACAAAATCTCTTCATACTACTACTGCCCTCAGATGATAAATTGTGGAGTCCTGCAAGGATCCATCTTAGGGCCAATACTATTCCTTATTTACATAAATGACATACCTTTGGCTTTAAGAAATAACAAAATAAGTTTGTTTACAGATGACACAAACATAATCATCAAAGCAAAAACACAACAATCATTAGAAATAGAAACTCAAAAAACCTTGCATGTACTAGTAAGATGGTTTCAAGACAACGAACTCATCATAAACCCCAGCAAGACAGTCTCTCTAAATTTCATGAATCCCCGATCCACAGATAAACTCTCACAGCATTTGCTCATAAATAATAACTCTGTAACAATATCCCATGAAACTACCTTCCTCAGTTTAACAATCCAAGAAAACCTAAAATGGAATGCTCACATTTCAAATCTTAATAAGAAGCTCACCAAATCTTGCTATGCCCTATACCCCCACAGGTCAAGGTCCAACATTGAGACACTTCGGACAATGTATTTTGCAGATGTGCACTCACACTTGAAATATGGAATAATACTTTGGGGAAATGCCCCTGAAAGCTCTTGCATATTTATTAGCCCAAAAAGAATACTGAGAACAATGACCAGCACTCATAATAAGCTTGAGTCTTGCAAACCCTTGTTCATTAAATTAAGGATTCTTCCACTATCATGCATGTATATATTTGAAATAGTGGTCTTCACAAAGAAAATTCTCATGGAAAACAAAGACACTTTTACTCTAAATTCTGATGTACACAACTATAACACTGTCAAAAGGATAACCTACATGTTCCCATTCTGAAACTACACTTTATCAAAAAAAGTACCCTAATAGAGAGCATTACACTTTACAACAAATTGAGACTGATATTAAAGACATAAACACAATACATACATTTAAAAGCAAATTGAAAGCTTTCCTGCTTAACAACATGTACTACAGTGAGAAGGAAAAATAATTGCCTTAAAAAAACATGAAATTGTATATAGATTAGAATTGGATTTAATTGGGTTAAAAGAAAACAATCCAGATGTCATCAGAACTGAGAAACAGCTTCAAATTAAAACTGCATCATAATTTTGTTTAGTAATTTTTAAGTTCAATGTGTGGGTATAGTTTCATTTTCTAGAACCCAAATTATTTTGAAAAAAAGTTGTAGCAGATTTAAAAACATTCAAATCAAATATTTTTCAAAATTGATCCAATTTTGTTTCTTGACCATTTTCTAAATAAAATCTTGAAAATGCATGGCATACCAAAACTTTGCCTCCTCTTAGTGTTATTACTAAACAACTAGTTATTTTTGTATGTCCATAACATTATTCAAAGATACAAACTTGTACTGGGGGGAAAAAAGATCTCTGGTTTCAATATTAGAAGTGTAGAACAGGTTCAAAAATAAATTTACTTTTCGAATTTGCAAACTCTCAGAAATTTTAATGAAAATTGAAACAATGTGATATTTATAAATGTACTTTCTTCTATTCAAGAAAAAAATGTAGATACTATTGGTGGTACAAATGGCACAAATTTTCTCATACAAGTTAGTTTCCTAATGTCTTGGGCTAGATTTTCGGTCTTTCTGCATTCTCTTAGAAGGCATTTATCACCACCCAAAGTATAATACATTTTTACTTTCTCCCTACCACTTATGCAGTAGAGAGAAAGTTATGTAATGCTGAGAAAAAAGGAAAAAGAAAAAGAAAGAAAGAAAGAAAAAACAAACCAAAACAAACGCCTAATATTCAGCAGAAAAACTTATTGCCGGGCCCTGATGCAAAAAGTGGATAAATCCACTTGCTAATTTTAGAAAAAAAATAATCCTCTAATGCATGGTATAACCAGAATGCATGTTTTGTGAGTCTTTAACACCCAAAAATTGATTGACAGCAAATCATCCATCCACCACTAGTGCCGAACCACAGGTAGAATTTTTCCAAAATGGATATTCCTCACTTGATCCGACTTGACTCAAAGGTTTGTGATTTTGAAAAACATTCTTTAAATTGTGAGGGTACTTTACTTGAAACCCCTGTGACAGTTTCAAAATTTTCTCAAAAATGGTTCTAATTTTTTTGCATTAAATTTTGTCAGAGAATAGAGTAAAATACACTTATAAAAATAAAACACTTATAAAATAGAAGAGGTCCGTTTTTCACGGTTAACTCTGAATTTTCAAAAATTTCAGAAGTTTGAAATTTCTTTCGCTTATTCTTACCATTACAAAATTGAAGATAGAGATTCTCCTTCAAGTAAAATTATTTCTCCATAGTTAGTTCTTTCATTCAGGTCATGTACACTTTTTGAAAATTTTAGTAGTTTTCACGCAATATTGAGAGCAATATGTACAATATTAAAAAGTAACAAAACAAGAATTTCTCTAAAACAGCACCAAATATTTTTAGGGTAGGGATATTGCTAAGTGTACTCTTTAAGAGATGACATAAACACTACTTGTATTTTGTTTTTTTCAAAAAATTCAAAAATGGAATTTTCATGACTTGTCTCTCACATTGTTAATATTTACATTAGCGGCAATTTGTTCACATTTTTGCATTTATGAGCACATGTGCTTTAAATAATGTGATAGAAAGTCTGTGGAGAACTCAACAGTTTTCTCAAATGCCATTTTCTAAAAAATGGCTCCAAATTTTTTCTTCAAACTTCTCTTGAGGATTGTGCTAATTGCACTGTTTAATATGAAGTAAAGTTTATTTGGGGTATTCTTTTGTTTTTAAAAACATTTGTAATTTTTTTAAATATCTTTCATGGGGTTAATATATGCACATTTTCAGCAATTTGTAAACACCTTAGCATTTGTGAGTTAAAGTTCTTCAAATGACTTCGAATGAAGAATTTCGAAAACAAACATTTTCTGTGAAAAAGAGCTTCAAATTTCTCCTTTACAGAAACGCTTAAACACAATCTTTTTTAAAAATGGCACTAAATCTTTCAAAGAAAATTGCTATTTAGGATGAGGTTTTATTCTTTTTCAATATTTTTATAATAATATTTCTGTTCTATTATTAGGAACCCAGAAAACTGAGAAAAAAATGTACTTTGGGCAGCAAAAGACAGTAGCTGCCAAGAGTAACTGGCAAGTCCGAAAAGACCCGGCACTCAGACAAAAGAAATTAGAAAAGAAACTTGTACGAGAAAGTCTGTGCAATTCTGTAACACCACTAGTTTTACTAGTTTTGAAATTTTCTCAATTTTTCGGTTACATAATGGCAGATCGGACATATTTCTTAGAATATGAAGGATATATTTCTTAGTATAGAAGAGTAAAATGTTGTCATATATGGAAACTTTAGCTGAAAAAATTTGGAGTTATTTTAAAGGAAATGTCGTTTAAGAGTTACTTAAATGTGAAATTTAAAGCTCTTTTTTACAGAAAAACTTGAGTATTCGAAAAACTTCATTTGAAGTCATTTGAAGCACTTCCACTCACAAGTGCAATAATGAATACAAATCAATGGAGATATGCATATTAATGGTGTGAGAGATAAAAATTTACATTTGTGTAATTTTTGAAAAAACAAAAGAATACACAAAATTAACTTTACATCATATTAAACAGTACAATTAGCAATATTCATTGGAAAAATTTGAAGAAAAAATTTGGGGCCATTTTTGAGAAATAGGTGTTTGAGCGTTTCTGAAAATGCGGAATTTGAGCTCATTTTCACAGATAACTTTTGTTTTTAAATTTAAACATCATTGGAAGACGGTGCTCACAAATGCAATTTTTGTATAAAAATTACTGGTAATGTAAAATATTAACGACGTGAGAGAGATGTCAAAAAATACATTATTATAATTAAAACAACAACAACAACAACAACAAAGAACACGAAATACAGCAAACTGGTGTTTATGTTGTCGTGTTCAGTACATTTAGCATGGTAGTAATAACTTTTGGTAGTGATCTATTATCCCTTTCAATTGGTAATGAGCTACTATCACTTCCAAAGACAGAGATGATAGTGCGATGATCCCATGACATTGCTCCTTTTCCTTCGCGCATTCATTTGCGCTCGTTGGCTCAAGCGGGCCGACCCCACTCCTCCCCCCATCCCGCCTCGTTCTTTTTGCCATTAGTTACGCACAGCTGCCTGGCTGTCCAAAGGGCTGAAAACGCCCATAAAACTTGAAGATTTGCCGCGACGCCAGTTTGACAGCCACCCTTCCAAAGCCATCCCCGTTTGTCACAAAGGAGTCAGGAGACATCAGGGGAACCCGCCACCAACGCTCAAGGAGGTCACCCGACCCCTATCAACGCGCGCTCTGCGCAATTAACACTTTCGATACCATGCAGCACCAGATTTGCTCTGTTCCAAAAATGCCCCCCTCTAATCCTTCAGGACAAGCCATAACTTCATCCACAATAGCAACAGCTATCAGGTGCTCCCCTAGGCCCTCCTTCTTCAACATAAATCAAACAATCACGACTAATTAGAACCATCTAGTAAGAAAGTAAGTCATAAGAGTGGAGATTGCCCCGACCAATAGGCAATCCCACCGCTTAAAACATTCTCGAAGAAGCTAAGGAACTACTGGCGAAATAGGCAGTACGCACATGATCAAACAGCGACGCCCTCGCAGCGAACAGCAAGGTACAGGGCAAGGGAGTAGAGTATCAGATGATGAAAAAACACGCTTTCTGAATTTGAGTCGTCACCTAATAAGCTCTCCGGCTGAGCCGGCCGACAAAAGTTCGTCAGTAATCAGTTTTTGACAGAGAAATATTGGAAGTTACAAAAATATAATTTGTTGCGTCGTTGACGCAACGCGTCTCTAAACCCTTGTTGGGCGTTGAGCGCTTTTGTTGGAGTAATCCTCCGTTACCAAGTAATTACTATCATTACTTTACTGTTGTGTAATTACTGTGTTTGTCGAGTCTCGTCACGTCGGAGTCAGTCAGTGCCTTTTATCCCTTCGGCCAGGGGCTCGACGTCGTTGGATCCCGGGGTTCCAGGCCGGTCACCCAACCAGGAACCCGCGAGTCTCGAATTCGCTTAAGCTTCGTGACTTCACGGAGCGTAGTAAACGAATTCGGCTAGCGCCGCCGGCTACCGGAAGCAATCTTCCGTTCTACCGGAACCGGTACAACATTTACAGTAATTTAATCGAGCGATGCATCTACGTCACCCGTAATTTATTCCGTTTAGTGGACGAAATTAAAAACGGTCCGAAAAATATCTGCCACTGTGTCTTGCCTGCTGTGACTTGCAACTTAACGCGAGAAGGTGACGTATGACGACCTTACCCGGCGTAAAATCGACATTAACACCGGTACGAGAGAGAGGGACTCCAACACTGGGACCAGCGCATGCCGCTGACCAGTGACCACGCCGACGCGACGCGAGGCCGCACCCGACATCCGGCCGGCAACGCCATCTCCTCCCGAGGCATCATCATGCGTGCGCACCGGGAGCGGTGGCTCACTGCATTAAGTGATGGCACTCCAGTACCTCTGACCGGGAGGTCCTAGGTTCGAGGACCGATGGAGGCAGGATTTTCGACAGTAACTTTTCAGCTAGGTCGAATTCAGTCGCTGTCTGGAGGAGAATTCTAGCGGCCGGCTGCTCTGATCGGTTTTCCGTAGTTTCTCCGATTAATACCAGGCGAATGCCAGAACAGTACCCTAACTAACAGGACATGGACCGCGCCATTTTTAAAAATTTGATGCGTCGTTGTTGACGCAACGCGTCTCTACAAAACCCCGCACCTTGTTGGGCGTTGACTGCTTCCTCTGGAGTAATCCTCAGTTACTGAGTATTTACTATCATTACTGTTACTGAGTAATAACTATATTTGTCAAGTCTCGTCACGTCACAGTCAGTCAGTGCCTTTTATCCCTTCGACCAGGGGCTCAACGCCGTTAGATTTCGGGGTTTTTAGCCGGTCACCGAACCAGGAACCTACGAGTCTCGAATTCGCTTAGCGTAATAAACAAATTTGGCTAGCGGCGCAGGCTAGCGCCTTTCCTTCCTCCTCCTTGTCCTATCCTCACCCCACATTTACATTAACATGAACTACACTATTACAGATGCCGGGAGACCGGTCGGGGACTTAGAACTTGTCCGGGCTGCGGCTGTGCCTCGCTGGTGGGAAATATCTGGTTGGAGAAAACCCCGCTAGTCGACGGTAGGTCGGCGCCGGATCTCGCCATCCAGTGGGGGAAGATCACCGCCACATACCGATTAAAAAATATGCACTACACTTAGTGGACTAATGATCTCAGTGGTTGACGCGCCCGAAATCACTAACAATTAATCAATCAATCATGCGTGCGCAACCAGAGCGCAAATCCAATGGAGAGGTCGACGAGCAATTTTCAACAGCGAGGTAACCATAACTTGTTACGGTAGGCCACTGTTCAGATTCACTGTAACCTTATTGGACAAAGGAAGGGAACAGCATAGTTTAAAAGAATATATCTCAATTTTTGTAAAAGAGCAGTTCTATTTAAAAAAAAAAGTGTGTCCGTTGCTTTGACGCACGACACTTAAGTCATTCAATGTAGTATTAATTACTATATTGAGAGCATGTGCAACATCCCGCTCCGAAGCGACTCACACCCTTGAGATCTCTACAGCTGGAGCAGGAGACAGGTGAGTATCGCGCTCGATACCCGTATATAAATTTAGTGTGAGCGACCTGAGATCTTCCACAATATCGGACACACGTGTTTCAATACGGAAAGTACGACACGCATTGGCTTGCGACGACGGGTACGGTCATCACAATAGACATCTCCATTTTCGGGTACAAAATTGAGTGTATTTCCTCGCAATCTGCATCAATTTCAACCATCTTTGAAACAATAATAGATCTTAATTCTGACGTATGTGTGAAGTTGAATATCAAAAGAAAGCTTCATAGTAGTCATTATAATCGAAAATTCGAGATCGTATTGTTGAGGTGATTAAAATACTTAACCTCCTGATACTATAGTATACTATAGGGAGGAAAAGTAACAAATGGAGGTATTTCTTGATCCAACGCAGTAGTGTGTAAAATATTAATTTTATAGAAGTGAAAAATAAACCCTCGTGTTAATTCAAATGTTCTATAAATATTCTGTATAATAGTAATAAGTGTGTCTTTCATTTAAAATAATTAGTTATAGGAGTGAGAGGTACATAATGTTATGGCTGAATAGACCTGGCATTATTATTACCATGGTACAAGGATTTCGCACCATGATTGGTACACCAAGATGTCGGTCGAATTCTTAGTAATGTTTTGTGTGCGCACGTCTCCTAGCATCGCCAGCACTCGAGACGTTTTGCTGAACATGGATAATGGGGTTTGCAGTGCACCTGCAAACGCCGTACCCGCCAGTGTAAGGAGAAGAGCGAACGCGCCCAGTAATTTTGTTCTTTAAATAAGATCATGAACAATTCTTTCGAAATATGAGTCGTTTTCGAACGCCAAACGAACGCTCTCTCCGGCGTCTGGTGCTTTCCCATATCACGCTCTTGGCTCAATTACTGCATTTCAGTTTACTCTTTGGTCGTATTCCTAAACCAGGGCTTTCGTTATTTCTGCAAGACAACCAGTCACCAGCTTACACTCAGCATGATGGGGGTGGTGAGGAGCTCTGGTCGCCGAGGGCGGACCGGCTTCTGAGGAGAACACCAATTTTGTCTTCGTCTAGCTGCAAATTTATGAATTTCGTGAATTATTGAAAGTACACAAGTTCAGTCAATTCTCGACGGTATTGAATGCATTATTTATGATGCTTGGAGAATTTATTTCCAGTTGATCTTAGGTTTGTTGATTCAAAATGTATATTTAATAAGTCCTTTGTGTAATTTTGGGCGTTCTGGTAGGGAGTCTCTTTCAGTCTCTCACGTTCTTTGCGTCTTCCCGGCAGCAGTGACATTTAGCGAGCGTTGTTGTGATTGCGAGTATGTGTGGAATATCTTTCATTATTGTAATATATACCAGCGTAGTGACATTTTCGAAATAAAATAATTTTGTTCTATTACAAATTAAAATAATTTATGTAAAAAGTATCTAAATAACGCTTGTTGCGAAGTGCGGGAGTATGGTCACCGTACATCTGAAACCAAGATCTTTTTTGTTTTCTATGAATTCTATTACCGCCAATAATCTCAATGCATCACAAATACTGCTAGTGATGCTACAGAATGGCACATACTTTCTCGTAATAATGTTCTATTTTCTTTGATCTCGGCGTGCTATTCGGACTTGACCAGCTGAATGCTATTCGGACTTGACCAGCTCTTGCCAGCTGAATCTATCGCCGTCCAAAGTGAGTTTTTTGAAATTTTCACAATTTTTGGGTTTCTTAATAGTAGAAGCGAAATATTACTTTAGGAACATAAAACCTTGACCTACATGGCAATTTTTGTTGAAAAAATTGAAGCCGTTTGTACACGTATTTTGGTCTATATACGTACGTATACGAGAATGTAACTATGGTAATACACAATGGCACATTCTTTCCCGTATTACTTAGTTTTTTACTCTCTTTTGCCTGGGCTAGCTTTAGTCTTGCTCCATTCTCTTCCCAACTGCCACTATCACCGCCCAAAATACATTTTTTGAAGTTTTCTCCATTTTTCGGTTTCCTAGTGGTAGATTCAAAATATTACTTTTAAAATATTAAAAAATAGTAAATCCTCGTCCTATATGGAAATTTTCGTCTACAAATCTTAAACCGTTTTTATGGAAACATCCTTTAAGCTCTATTGAAAATGAGAAATTTGAAGCTCATTTTCACAGGAATCTTTTGAGTTTCCGAAAAAATTCATTTGAAGTTCTTTCACTCGCAAATGCATTAGTATATATAGACTGCTGGAAATATGCATATTAACGGCGTAAGAAATATTTCAAAAAGTTACATTTGTCTAATTAAAAAAAATAGAATTCAGCAAGATTTTATGTCTTTTAAACAGTCCTATTAGCACTATCCGTACGAAAAGTTTGAAAAAAAATTAGAGCAGTTTTTGAAAAAATAGCATTTGAGCGTTTCTGAAAATGCGGAATTTTAAGCTCGTTTTAACAGAAAACTTTTGTTTTCGAAAAACTTTAAAGCTCATGTACTCTTCAATGCAAAAATGTGAACAAATTGACGCTAATGTAAATATTAAGGAAGTGGGAGACTAATCAAACACATTTTTTTAATTTTTGAAAAAACAAAAGAATATAGCAAAATGATGTTTATGTCATCTTATGGTGTCATCTTAGTACTATCCTTACGAAAAGTTTAAAGAAAAAATTTGCAGTCGTTTTTGAGAAAAATCTTGATTTTGTTAATTCTTAGTATTGCACATATTGCACGCAATATTGCCCTAAAACTACTACAATTTTCAAAAAAATGTGCATAGTCTTAATGAAATAAATAAATATTGACCACAAATTTCATTTGAAGGAAAAATCTCTATCTTCAATTTTGTGTCGAACTCTATCAATCAATTTACGAAGATGCTGGAAAAAATTCAAACTTTTGAAATTTACGAAAATTCAGAGTTAACAGAGAAAAAAGGACCTACGCCATTTTTGTAAATGTATTTGACTATTTTCTTTCAAAAAAATTGGAGCAATATTTGAGAAAATTTTGAAACTGTCGCAGGGGCTTCATGTTAAGTACCCATACATTTTAAAGAATGTTTTTCAAAATCTCTAAGCTTCGTCGAGTCGACTCGAGAGTCCAGCCAGATCAGCCGGAGAATATCTATTTTTGCTTTGGTGGTATTCACAGGTGGACGGACAGTCGGACGGACGGACACACGGACGAACGTTAAAAAAAAAAAAAAAAAAAAAAAAAAAACACTTTTCGGGTTCAGGAATCCCCAAAACATGTATTTCTGTTGAAATGTGGAAATCGATTTTCCGCAGTATTACATAACTTTCTCTATACTACGTATATTCCGTATAACTCCGTAGTAATATATTCTACGTACGTATACCGAAAGTAAAAACTCGAACTCAAAGCCAGAGCAACATGGGTGGGTGGTGAAAATACTTCCACATGATAAGGACACCACGCATACTGCATAAAATTATGTATTAAGTAATGTTTCGATAGACTTTTATTAAATATTGTTTTAATTAATTTCATGAATTGCTTACGTTTTATTATGTATTATTATTCTGAATTTTGGAAATTACATTTCAATCATTCGATGGAGTTGCAACCTATAATTTGTTGGGGCACCAGTTGCCAGGGATTAGTTTCCTTATTCTTAACCACACTCCTCACAACCTAAACCAACAATATCTCTCTTTCGACCCTAAAACCAATTTCAAAATCCTCTATTTATAAAACGAATGAAATAAAATGAGTATTTTAGAAAATTTTGATATTTTAAAATTAACAAAAACTTTTTAGCTGATGAATATTTAATAAATCTCAATGTGCAAGCTCAAGTTAAATACAGCCTCATTAAATCTCATTGAATAGCTTCTCCACTTTCCTATTTTCTCTCCCAATTTTTAGTCACAGTCGTACACAAGATTGAGTTGATTTAATTTTCATGTGTTTAATGCATGAAACTTGGGTAAGTATTCAATTTCTACAGATTTTACATGTTAGAGTTTTTGTATTTCATCCATTTTAATTTGAATACGGAACACAACTTTACAGAAACTTCCTTAAACAATATCCATAACTATTCCTTCTGATGAAACAGCATTAATGTACAGGTCTGGAAAGTATGTCTCGCGCATTCGAATACAGGAAATTAAGTTCGAAATTCAGGCAGGAATGCAACGGTAATAAACTCCAGAATCAGTAAGTGTAACCTCTGAACTATAGATCTAAGATTTAGAACCCAACACAATGACACGATCATCAGATAGGTCCCAGGCAGAGCTGGAAAGTCTAAAAGAATAACGATAGCGGATTAACTGAACAGCTCAAATAAAACTATGGACAGGAAAAGGCCAAGCATTGGGGATTTGCTTCTGACTTTAGACCTAAAACCCCAAGGCAACAAAACTAAAAATAAAGAGTTTTTCTGGCGAAAATTCGCCGTTTTCCGTCGTAAGATTACATAACTTTCTTTCCTTACGAAGTACGTGTAGAGGTGAGAAAGTAAGAACTGCCAACCTAAACTAAATTAGCAAGTGCAATACTTGTATATACCTATGAACGAAAACAGACAAATTATGACGTATGAACAAGTAAATCAGATATCTACTGTTTAGAGCTGACAATCGTAAAGTTAAGTTGCGGAAATATTCCTCGAAGCCTTCTGTAGGGGAAGATAAAAGATGCGCATTCATTCGAGAATCATGAAGAAATATTGTAAGCACGCATGGTACAACATCGAAAATAGAAATAGAATATCTGAAATTATAGATACTCTCAGACGACAACTAAGCGTCTATTGTCACGAGTGCGACGTTACATCAAAAGCTTCAGAACGAAAAAAGACTATCAGGATTTTTCCAAAACCAGATGTTCTAAAAGAACCTGAGAAGAGATGTTCATAGAGGAAAGTTACCACAGAAATCGTCAGTAGAAAAACCCTGGGATGAAATATGGTCATCTGTCATTTCCAATCTAATGCACTCTGAAGAAGAAATAAAAGAGGTCATCTTCGTCAACATATCAGAATTCCCACAATTAATGCACTCTGACTAAAAGAAGTGTGAAACATCGTAATCAAGGTCAAAGAAAGGGAAGTTTCTAATACATCAATGGATGTTCTAAAAGCGGTCATTGACCAATTTCGGAATTGAAAACGCCGTGGACCAGAGGGGATTTATAATTTCTGAAAATATTGATTTGTTGATCGTGAGAGGATTATGATCTTCATAAATATTTACCTGCAACGTCCCGAAGAATTACCAAGGGCGTGCGAAGGTATCACCTTCATGAAGCCAGAAGCAAGTGATACCAAAGACCCGAGACAATTTCTACTTATCACATGCTTCAAAGATTTGTATAAAATCAGAAACCTTACAAGGACTAAGGCAGATCATACAGGCCGCCGAAAGATTCTCCATGACATACGAATGCAATTTGGTATTTAAAAATGTAAAATTCAAAGAATCGATAAAAGTAAACACATCCGTGCATCAACACGAAACCATGTCAAAGGGGTACTGTCAGAGCCCTAAAAAAGGATGAGTTCTACAAGTATCTAGGATCCAGCGAAACGAATTGGGCATGCACAGTAAAATTAAAGGGAAAATACAGGCGGAATTTGTTGAAAAAAGAAAAAAAAAAAAATTCAAACCCCTTCTCAATTCACGAAATCTTGCGGTAACAATTAATATGTACGCAACACCAATTACATTCTCACGGTGGTTCCGAAAGATAGCTGTCATCTAATCTTCTAAAGTGGTTCAGGAAGCACATGATAAGTATATGCCGATTTATCCGAAAAACTGGTGTCAAAATCCTCCCACCGTCGGAACTTGAACCTAGAACCTCCCCGTCAGAAGCACTGCAGTGACATCAGTTGATTGCCTGAGGCACTTCTCCCGGTTTCTAGGAAGTAATAGAGGTTTCAAGTTCTATAAGCATCAACGTAAATACTCATATATGCTTCTGAATTGTTCACATAAATAACACATAAATTCATTCACATAAATAAACTGCTCGTGAGCTCGTTGATCTTGTGTACGGACCTTCCACCCCTCCACCGGTTCAGATCGGTCCTATCTGGCCCTGTCGACACTCCGGGGTTCTGCTAGCAGCTTCCTGCCCTCTGCCGACTACCGTGCACTTCGAGTGTTTCCAACCAGTCCGATGGCCACTGCAAAGTCGCTCTGTTGGACAGCCGTCCCCGCCGAGGCTGGGCTCCGTCAGATGCCGATGTAAGTAACACCACCCAATAAGCTGCTGTAGTTTGCCATGGCCTGTGTCATCCCTGTTCTCATTGCTCCCTCTCATCCGCCCGTATGCCTGTAGGAGACGGGGAACGGCCCGGAGGGCCACTTCTGCCCCTACCGTCCTTCAGCTCCCCCGCACGTGTTGAAAAACCTTTCCCCCACAACAATTCATTGCCATTTACCTTCTCAATTCCATGTGAAGTAAGAAGAAACACGTCCCAACGACAATCCGTCCGCAGAGCCAACGCAGGAGAACAGAATGGTCTCGCATCGTGTGTCACCTGTTTCCTCGCGGTGGTATTAGCAGGGCATTACAAGCAGCAGGCATAGTAAAGACACTTACATTCCTCAAAAATATTGCTATGTAACGTAGGGCCATTTGCATATTTATGAATTCGCCATCTCACGCTCATTGTAAAAGAAGGGGAAAGCTAACGAAATCTATAGGATTCCATTTAAAAAAATCCAAGTTATGACGATATCTTTTGCAATAAAAATATCGTTATAGTTTAATATTAAATTATACATCTTCTTATATGTGTAATAGTGAAAACCGACCCAAAATATTTCAACGTTAGTATCGGTTCAAGAGGTATTTTATGGGAACATCTTAGGTCAGCCGCACATATTTGATAATATGAATGATACGGCATGGCCTTCAACAATATCAGGAGAACGTAGTTAAAATGGTATTACCAGTTTCAATTAAAATGAATATTCAAAAACAACACTTATTATTTTGATTGTCGGGAATACGTTAGAGACCTGATACTACACATACACAGGATACTTGTTTCAGAAGATGACGAAGACTACGAAAATGAAATCTGTACGTTATGTTTTTCAAACACAATGTGGAAACTTCGGATATATTACAAATTTGTTTCTTCAAATAAATTCAAGAAAATTCCTTTTTTGTGTAAAAATTTTAATATTTAAAAAAATAAAATAGAATGATTTTGCTTTTTATGTGGTAACGATTACTTAATTTTAAGAAAACAAAAGTTTTTTATTGATTTCATGCGAATTAATGACATTTTTCTGATAACCTTGAGTACGTCTAGTACCAGAAACGAAATAGAAATTATCAATTTACGAAGAGATTTTTTTAGAGAGACTTGCTCAGCCCTCTCTTTTGAATTCTACTAGTATTTGGTGTTTTGGGTCGGAAGTTCGACTTCGCCGGCCAGCTACCGGTGTCCCCCTTGCCTGGGCCTAGTTAAATTCCCATAATTGGGGGTAAGAGCGACATGAGGCGAACTTGACGTATTCACTTCATAACCGTAACTAGCAAGATCCGCCTGCTTGAGCTTTTCTTCGTCACACAGCTACAGAAACTGGACGAGTTTAAAGGAGAGCTACAACTATATTTTTGCCTCGACCGGGAATCAAACCCGAGGACCACAGCACGAGAAACTAGTATAGTACGCTGCCCGGGCCATGAGGCATATATATATACGTGGAATTGAAACAAGCAGATGACACAAACGAATTTCGTCGAGGAAGCATACAGACAGGTGCGACCAGAAGGGGGCGGGGAGACCGCTGGGGTAACTTTCCGCAGCTCTCAACATTGTTGGAGATTCTAATTTTTTTCATTAAAAAAATCTCTAATCCAAATATAACGCTAAAAGTTATTTCTGTTGCATGGAGAAATGAATTCCGTTTATGAACCAAAGGAGGAGGAAACTTTTTGTTTGAAATGAGGGACCCCATGCATCAACACTCCAGGCCCCTGGTTTTCTCTGGGCGCCCCTGTATAGAGGTATTTGGGAATGAAGCAAGCGGGCACATTGACCGAAGGAAGAACTTTCTCATGAATCTTCCAGTGGGTCTCGGAAAGTGTTGAATGCAAAACTAAATGGCAAAAATGTCATCAAGGCTATAAACACATATGCTTTCCCTAAAAGAAGTACTTAGTCATTTGGGATTATTAAGAAGAGCAAGCATTCTTACGTGTATATTGAGAACTTTGGACGGAAAGTGAGAGTTTTAATGACAGTGCATACACTGCCCGAAATCTTCAGTTTAAACAAATTATACTGCCGAGAAAAACGGTACGCATTAATGTTTTAAGTTGTGTTCGTGAAGTAAGAGGCATTCAGAAACCCTCTTTATTACAATTATACTTTAATCCTTCTTTAATCTCTTGGTCTGATTGGCAACTGTGAGTGTAATGGAGGAACTGGATCCCTATACCCAAAGCATGATTTGCTATTGGAAATAGTTTTTATTACACATGAGCTAATATTTTCAATTCTTACCCAAAATGCTCATTTCCACCTGTTTTCGTAGTTAAACTTGTAATGAGTTTGCGCAGAGATCCCAGAGTTTAAGGAATCGTACACATAATACACTTCCCATAGTAGGTCACACAGTTTTTAACTGTTCTTGATGTTTAACAAATAATTAAATAAAATGTGGCCAACGGATATTATGAACAAAGGGTCGAGGTACGACCATAGATACGCGCAGAGAGGGTGAGCAGGCTGGCCATGACTCCCCTCCCCTTGAAAATTTTGAAAGGTGCCTCGTTGCGTGACGTTTTAACACATTTCCTTAAATATGTTCAAATTCTCAATTTTCCATTTTGAACGTAGCAATTTGGAAAATTATTATACAACATTTGAGGAAGAGGCTCTCCAACTCATCTAGCAACCGTGTGTATGGTTTTAAATAAAATTAATTGTATTTAATAATTGTAGCAAGTTTTCTTCATTCTCATTGTGTATTCATTTACTATTAAATATGTCATACACAAATAAAAATGTTCAATGGAAAAGGGGACCCAACAAGGTAGTAGCCACCCCTCCTCTTGATTGAGGCTGTACCCGCCTATGGGTAGGACTGTTCTAAGTTTGGGGAGCGTGGGGGTGTCATTCGTTGTGAACGTTCTCAGAGGAGCGGTAGACACCAGGAGTGGCCCTGGTAAGTTCTTTAGTCGCCGATACCTAACAGCTAGAACGAGGGCGAGGAAAACCGAAAGGCTAACCCAAATTGGATAGAATAGGAAACTAACCTATAAAGGAAAGTATGTGCCATTCTTTAACGCTACTAGTTGCATTATGTGATTTCGTGAGAACTTTGCGTCTATCGCGAAAATACGCCAATTTCTCTTTCATCGCTTTTTGACGTGAAAATTCGCGAAAAAATTGAATTCCGATTTCCCACTACTCAATTTGTCAAGAAAACACGAAATCGCTGTCATTTAGTTTTCGTTTCTTTTATCCTAAATACACCTGGCCACTATGGTTTTATTAATTATTTATCGACTATATATTAATTGATTCCAAAAGAAAGTAAATTATGATTTTGTAAAGTCACTTTAATTCTTTATTATATTAATCAGAACATTCATTGGAGCTAATGAATGGCACAAAGTTTCTCATAATATATACCACTGCTCTGAGGTGTGGTGAGGCTTATTCGCGCGCACCGAATATCGAAAGATCTCAGTCCGGTACCATTAGATAAATGCTCCTTGGCCCCACTTCGGTTCTTCTTCTGGGTTTGGGACCCAGTTCCTCAATTAAACACTGCATGCAGTTGCCTGTCAGGCAATGATATTATAGTACGGTACAGATGTAACACACGAACAAGGGTTTCGGAATTCTCCCCATACCTCAAACCCAGCATATGTCTCACGTGGGTTTCCAATCACAGCATTAGTTTCCACGTACTTTGGCTCATTTGCTCTTAGCTCGCCTCACGAGTAGTAATGCGACATTGTCAAGAAAACATCGATGTTGTCAAACATTGATGTTCCACACATCGACCAAAAACCATCGATGTTTTTAAACAACGCCATCAGGATCATTTCGGGCAAAAGTCTGATGTCTGCTCGATGAAGATAGAACAAAACGCGTTCGTTTCGATCGAATACAAACAGATATTGGTAACATCAGTTATTGTTTATTGTATTTGTTATTGTTATTTATATTTTAATTTTTACAAAATTGTGATTATGGGCATCTTACATCTACGAACAGAACATTGAAAACGTAAAAATATCGAACCAAAAACATCGATTTAAAAACATTGGTTTCGATATATTGATGTTTAAAACATCGATACTTTAATGGAAACATCGATGTTTTGAAATCGTCGAAATCGATGTCGCATTCCTACTCATGAGACAAATATCTCGACCGTACTTAATGTAAACGTGATACGTCTTTGTTAAATAATAATTTAATAAACTCAGTAATATAACAAAGACTGGCCCTTTTTATGCACACGAGTCCTTTAATGTGAGCTAAATGATATATTGGATCCATATATCTGAATAATTTTAATACCATTCGTATTCATACCAATAATGCGAACAAAGTTACTTTTCGAAAGTTTAGATTGATCAACGAAAGTGGGACCGGCACCGTTCTTCTCAGTGTCCTTTGCTTCATTCGTGCAAATATTTTGAACGGTTTTTGAGAAAATATTTTTGCGTAGTAGAGAGAAAGTTATGTAATGCTGCGCAAATAAACAGCGAATTTTCGTCAGAAAAAATTCAATCCCGGTCTCTGATAAGGAAAAAGTGGATAAATACATTTGATAAATTAAGAAAAAAATCCTCTAACACGTGGTGTTGCCAGAATTCCTCTTTTGTGGGTCCTTAATGCCGAAAAACCAATTGAAAGCAAAACGTCCGTTCGTCCGTTTGTGAACACTACTAGCGCCTAAACCATACGAAGGATTTTTTCCAAATTGAAGCAACCCTTGTCGATCTGGCTCTAGTTGGAAAACATTCTTTAAAATTTGGGGGTACTTTACATGAAGCCCCCCGGACATTTTCGAAATTTTCTCAAAAACGCCTCCAAATGTTTTCTTTAAATTTCTTGCAAGAAGAGTAAAATATACTTATAAAGGTGGCATGGGTCCAATTTTCGCGGTTAACTTCAGAATTTCGAAAATTGCAAAAGTTTGATTTCCTTTCGGAGTCTTCCGGCAACTACAAAATTGAAGAAAGAGATTTTTCCTTCAAATGAATTTTGTTTTCCTTAATTAGTTCTTTCATAAAGGTCATGTAGATGTTTTTGAAAATTTTAGTAGTTTTGTGCAATAGTGCGTGCAATATTAACAATTTTAAAAAATTACAAAAACAAGATTTTCCAAAAAAACGGCTCCAAATTTTTTCTTTAAATTTTTGTTATGGTTAGTGCCAAATGTACCCTACATGACGACATAAATGCCATATTGCTCTATTCTTTTGTTTTTTCAAAAATTACAAAAATGTAATTTTTTGACTTGTCTTTCACATCGGTAATATTTACATTATAGGCGATTTCTTCACATTATTATATTAATGGGTACATGTGCTTTAAATACAAATAAAGTATCTTGAAAATTGAACAGTTTTCTGTGAAAATGAGCTCAAATTTTCGCATTTTCAGAGAAGTCAAACACCATTTCCTCAAAAATGGCTCCAAATTTTTCCAATTGTTAGTGCTAATTGCACTGATTAAAGTTATGTAAAGTTCATTTTGGTGTATTCTTTTGTTTTTTCAGTTGTTTTTTTAATCTCTCTCACACCGTTAATTTGCATATTTCCATCTATTTGTGTACATTAAAACATTTGTGAGTGGAAGTGCTTCAACTGACTTCGTGAAGTTTTTCAAAAACTCAATAGATTCATGTAAATTCATGTAAAAAGAGCTTCAAATTTTGCATTTACAGTAATGCTTAATCGCCATTTTCTTAAAAACGACTTCCAATTTTTCAATGAAAATTTCTATTAGGACGAGGTTTTACTCTTTTATAATATTCTTGAAGTAATATTTTGGTTGTACTATTAGGAAAGTAAAAAGTTGGGAAAATGTATTTTGGACATAGATAGATGGCAGCTGACCACAGGATGGAGCAAAACCTTAAAGCCAGACCACACCAAGGAAATTAGAAAAAATTGCTATGAGATAGTCTGTGCCGTTCGGTAGCACCTCTAGTTTTTATTAATTGACATTTCTGCAAGAAAAAACGACTAGTTTTTTCAAAAAAATAAACCTGATCTTCTTTAAAGAGCTGATTTTTTAGAATGCATTTCATTTAAGACTCTCTCTTCAAATTTGTAGTTTTGCAATGTTAAATTTTTGCAATTTTCGAAAAACAGACAATATCCTATAAATAGATCTAACATTGACTTTAATACATATGAAAACAAAATTTAAAGAAAAACTGAAGCCTTTTTGAGAAAATAAAGAGATTAAAAATTACCTATATTTTTAACAAAATTACCGGAAACTACTAATTTTTGAAAAATTGAATGTGACCTTATTTCAAGATGTCTTTAAAGAACAGATTATGATGAGGAAAAAATGTATATATTCAAATTATAATTAATAGTTTAAATTAATTATTGATTTAAATTATAATCTTCAAATTATAATTTAAACTTTTACAATTTTCAAAAAATAAGGGATTTTAACCATGAGACCTGTGTCTCATTCTTTTAAGCATTTTCTGCACTATCTCACAAAGTTTAATAAAACAATTTAGTGCCATTTTTACAAAAATATGAAAATGTTAAGACTTCATGTAAAGAACCTCCAAAAATAAATTTAAAAAAATAACTGTTTTAAACTTGCAGAACCTTGAGTTTGTTCAGATAAATCAAAGAATATCAACAATAATTTGCGGACCCAAGTAATGAAAAAGTTTCTCTCTAAAAAGCGCCGTTCTCTGGTGCACGATTCTTAATACTACATAAGAAGAGAAAATATTTTATATATTATATTATACTATAATTATAATAACTTCATAAGAAGAGAAAATATTTTTAAAAACCTATTGTTTGCATGTAGAGACCTGTCGAACAGCTTAAATTCATTATTAGGAATGAAGCTTGCACAAAACAAAATTAATTTGGGCAATGAAAAACACAGTCTTTCTCAGGCATACAAATTTTATGTCAAAAATTTACCCCAATTAAAGGGTACAATGAAGATGGATATTTTTCCTTTGATTCATCATGGTTTATGAGAGCAGCGCCTCGCCATTACAAGCAGGCATCCTCTCCCAGCAACAATGGGACAGGTACAAAACGCCTTCCTTCTCATGTTGGTACCCAAACAAAAGGTGATGGCAAAGTCTGGATAATAAACCTTGTCAATGGCTTCTATCAGGTGGGTGAAGGTGAACAAGGCCACGGTAAAAGTGATTAATTGGTAGTATATTATGTCAACATTTTCCTGGTTAATAATGATCCTCAATGTCTAGTGGATGATAACATCACACTAACAAAAACAGGTTTTAACATCAAGATTAGGATGAGTATTTAAATACCAACACAGGGGCTAATATTCTCTGCTTACATCAGAACTTTATGTCTCATCACAACTCCCGATTATCCAGGTGTACTCCAATGCTCCCCATCTTCAGTGCACATTTGTGAGTGAACAGCATATAGCCGTATCACCAGCTTTAGAAAATGCTTTATTAAAATGAAATGTGAGTTGCCTTATGTGCCTTGTTATATTAAAGAAATAATTTTGTAGAATTGTATGTAGACAATAAACAAACAAAATTCTCAAAACTACTGACCCTGAGGTCAGATAAAGTTTACATTAGCATGCTTTGAAGAGTTTCAAAAGACTTCATCCACCAATTTTCGATACATAACAAAAACATTAACTGACTAATTCTGGAATTAGCTACAATTGCACCTTATCCACATCACTCTGCGAAGACAAAGTAGGCCTATATATTCACCATTTATATTTTTTGGGGTGAATATCTTCCATTGCCCAGGTATTTATTTATCACAATCATCTATTAAACAATCTTGCTCATCTCGCTCACTGTGGTATCCATTGCGGATTGCATAATGATTTTGTTTGCAAATAACACTTCTTTCCCATCCACCCTTCTAGGGTGTCTTATCTCCACAGTATTCTTTTCCCCATTGTAATTCTCCAGTAATAATGTATATCAAGTTTTGTTACAATAACATTGTTCCTGCATTGAAGAGTTATGTTGGAACACAAATACACACATACACATCCATCAATTTTTTGTATATTAATATTTTTGGCAGTGGCTACACTTGTGAGGCAATGTTCACCCCAACAGTGAAGTAAATAATATTATTACATGTATTTATAATTATATTTATCTTAAGTTAATTAGAATATTATCAATATGTGTGTTTTTGTCCACAGTTTGGGGAAATGAAACAATTGCATATTTTTAAAGTTCTAGCTCACGTGGTAACTGGTTTCAAAAAAAAAAAAAAAAAAATGTTTTCTATGAAAGTTGTAAGAAATTGTATTCTCTTTAAAATTTATTGGAATAATTTTTCTGCAGGTCTTAAGGATAAAGAGTTAGAGAAATACCCCAAAAAGTCAGAAAAATCATTGGTTTTTTGGAACTCCCAGAGCGAACACAAGATCTGAGAGATCAAAAACTAGTGCCTGGAAAAATACAACATACCCAAAGAAAACATTTTTATAACCTTTTTCCAGGTAACCTTTTTTCAGAAACTGCCGACTGGACTATAAAAGTCATTTTCAAACTTAACAAAAATTGAGCTTAACTTGTAATGGCTGTAGAAACAAGCCCAGATTTTTAAAAAAATTCATGTAAGTGGGAAGGAAAGGAAAAATTATCTTGAAATATTGAGAAAATCTTCAAAAAGAGATCAAAATGTGGTTACCATTACTTAGTTATATCAATAAAACTAATATTAATACATTTATGACTTACCAGTTCCAAGTGGAACAATTGCACAAGCTGGAGAGGAGCATTCGCTGTCCTGTCCAACATTATCCAAACATTGCAGAACCCAACCAATAGTGCCATCACCTCCACATACAAGAATTTTGTAGTCCTTAATGTGTCTAAACACATACAGGCTGCAAATATACACATTTAGTTAAAAGATGTTTCAGAAGTATTTTTAAAACTATTATAAATATGTTTACAACTATACACTTCCTTTACTAGGAAATTGGTCTGTGATCAGCTCAGCAAATCACTCATTTTCAACTTGGTATAAATGATAGTTAATTATGATACAAGTGGTAAAAGTAATATTTTATTTTGTGAATAGGAAATGTTGCGACATGAAGCTGACAAGCTAAGTGATGCAATCTTATGAACGAAACAAAATCACTTTTACTACATGTGCCATACACAACTTTTTAACAGCCTTACTGACTTTCCTTTTTCTTTATTATAAGTATACAAATCACTCAATTTTTGCCATGTTGCAAGATAAGTATGACAAATCCCTTATACTTCTGTGATGAATGTTTATGATTTTACTATTATTATTAATATCATTATTATCATTATTATCAATAATTATTAATAATAATATTTTTATTGAACATCACATTCAGTAGCAAGAATAAAACCCAGTTAATTTTGTCAATAAATTTTGTCGCTTACCCAGGTAATGGACCACCATTGTCGAGATCAAACACTTGATATGGATTCAGCAACTTGCGAAAACTGGAAATGAGCTCAAGGCCTTGGCATCCTCCAGATTTAACATTGACAAAAACCAGAAGAGGTTGCACTCCCGCAGGAACAGCACTTGGCTCAATGTTTGGCAGCAGCATTACTGTGGACATAAGATCTCATTAGTTTCAATAAGCTCTCCTGTATGTTTGTTAATGTTTTTGAATTAAGTAAAATTGCTCAGAGGAAAAAATTTTCAAATCATATGAAAAATAATATAATGTGTATTCGATTGTTAAATTGGTTGAAGATATATCTTTCTAGAGATATTAATGTGTCTTCAGGTATTCCACAAATTACACACTTTGGACCTTTGTGTTTTTTTTTTGTTTTTTTTATATTGTGGCGTCGCGGGATTCGGTGCCGCAGCGGCGGGCCGCTTCGGGGACACCCGCTCCTAAGCCGGAGGTGGAATGGGGGTGTGAAAGACGGCGGCGCCACGCCGGTCGGAATATACCGGTACGCAAATAACTGGGAGAAAAGGACGCGCGCGGGCACGAGTCTTAGTGATGTCGGTTGCAGCCCTGGAAGGGCTGGCCAGCGAGCCGAATGACGCCCGCCGTTCGTAGAGTGGAGGCGAGCCGAGGGATACTTAAGGCTGCGCCGACATGCGCCTCAGGGGATACGCAGAGTGTCGAAAGACGAGAGGTATCTCCAGTGCTATCTTTAAACGTGATCTTCAGGTCGAAGATCGGTTTGGCGACAGGCCATGTAACTTCTGCAGTTACGGGGCTCTATGTCCGACAGTTTCGCACCTCGCGTTGCTTTTTGCTGCTTCCGAGCAGTGGTTCCGGGCTAGGCCTAGGGACGGTCGCGGGGTTTTGCGGCTAAGAGAATTGAAAGGTTGCCAAGGGGTTAAATTTTGTATTATAATATTTATACATTAATTGTAAATATATTGTAAATATCAAACAGAAACAGTCGTCTGTGTTATTCTTTCATAGTACGTCACTATAAAAATGACATCAAGATCAATCTCACTCATCTGTTTTTGTCATTTGCTTATGATATCAAATTATATGATGAAATTCTTATGATGAACGATGAAATTCATTCAGAAGCTGACTGAAACTTTCCAGAAAATCTTTACAATCTTCATGATTTGATGTAAATGACCTTTTAAAAAATGTAAATATTTCTAAATGAAAACTTATGATTTATCATTTATCTACAAGAGTCTCTTAAGATTAAAGATCATAATTTAGAATGTATACTAGAGATTAATGATTTAGGACTCATTTTCGATCAACCGACTAACTGAATCTCCAAAAACGTGGGTAACATCCGAGCTTATCAAATACTAAGATTTAATACAAGAACTTAAAATTTCCAAACCTTCAAAAATTGTATTTTGTATCAGACAGACCTATACCATTATACTGCTCCCCAATATGCTTCCTTAGTATCACAGATAATCTCTTGAATCTATCCAATGTAAGTTCTTCAATTTTGTGGTGTAGAAACCAAAATTACCTTCATCTAAATTTATCATAATATAATCAAATAATTAACAATTTTCCAAAAAAAAAAATAATAGATTAAATAAAGGAATATATCTAATAAATCAGACAATTATTACAATATCATCAGATAATCAAATTTCAATATTTATTAATATTATATTGAACATTAGTTCTTATATTGTATTAAGAAAACAATCCTCATAAAATAAAATAATAAATACTATGCCCACCCAATGCTCAAAAAAAAACATTGGATAATCTGTGTCCTATTTTAATGAAGAAATTCTGTCAATCCTTCTTCAAATACTACTCTAATTATTCTGAAGTTACTAGTACTGGATAATTTGAAATGGCAAGATGTTGAGAGGAAAAATAACATGTGGTGTGCATGTGTTCCTTTCCCACTTGCTATAGAATCAACTATGCAATTTGCCATACAATCAACTTGCTATAGAATCAACTTGAGATGAACTTACAACCCTTTTTTCTTGGTATTATTCTAATATTGTGTTAGTGAAATGTATGAATTTCTTCCACTCCTGTTACACACATTCACAGTAAAATTGTTATTCTGTTCATTATGAAACATATTTTCCAATGATCATATACTAATATACTGTAAAAAGAAATGAATTTAACTACTCTAAGAATTTATTTATTTTATTTTCTCTCCTACTATGTACTTTCATAATAAAAAGAAAGAAGGCAATTTTTCCTCAGAAAATTCAGTGTGGGCTCATGATATCAAAAATGTGGATAAACCTTGTTCCTACATGTAATGAACTACTTCTTCTAACTCAAACATTCCTCTTTCTCTAACTTAAATACTAACTCCTGTAGTCAGATTCCAGAGGCATTTGAAGCTGAGTTTTCCTGAGAAGAAATTTTCTCTTTTAAATCAAATATTTACAAATGTGTTGTGGCAGAGAAGTGGTAAACACACATTTGCTAGCAATATACCTGGCAAGGTCCTTTTTATTGTGATCCTGAGTTCCACTCAACTTCCTTTCAAATAAAGGCCAATATTTACTGAATTTATTAATATTAATTATTTATAAATTAGTAAATATAGGGAAAATATATGTATGACGCATGGCAATTGCCATGCTATTTTCTTCCCAGTTTCAAAAATGTTAATTCTAATTTCCTACAATCTGTTACATGTACAGAGGGCCCTGAATGTTCAGAAACAAAAGCCAATATATCCTCTACAGTCCTCATGTACACATATGTGTACAAATTAATTTGAAGTTCCCACAGGTTCAAGGATAATAATTTAACGCTGGTAGTATTTCCAATGATTTTCTGAAGTCTCCTTTGATGCTCTCAGGCAACAATTTTCCTCTGGCAGTGTTTCATGGGAATTGTGCAATGCTGTGGAGGGTGATTCAGTGATTGTGCTGCGAGTTGCATTCGCAGAAGAACTTTTTGTGATTGTTAAGAAGTAAGTGGATTTACCCAAGGTAACTATTGTTGACTGATGACCTTATTGTTATAACTTATTATTACAATAAGTATTATTATTAGAAAATATGTATCACTTGAAAGAGCTTATTACAAACTACACGAGACAGAAGAACTCAACAACATACTTTTGTGCATTGTTACCTATTCATTCTATGACGAGTTTTTAATACTTCTTATGAATAAACATTAGTTTTCAATTTAAATTATAGAATTTATTGTTTGTTCATTAGCTACATAATATCTTAAACACTTTTGAGGGAATTGATAACTTGTTTAGGGATAATGATGACATTCTCATAATCCTTGATGAGAGCAATTTCAAAGGTAATAGCAAGTTAGATGCTGAATACCCCCCTTCCTCCTCAGATGTGGATACCGATTCATCTGACGAGGTCAATGACAATAAAAGACAATTGTCAGAACAACAAAATTCAATCACATCTCCAATACTGCATGTTTTGTCCTCCAAGAAAGTAAATCCTCCCTTAGTAATGGGAACTGGAAAAGTGAGACGAGGGGCAGAAAGGCTGGAATAGATTGTAAACGTCATTTAAAGTACACGCCACAAACTCTAAATGACTCAAATTAGAAAATATATTGTTTTTGACTTCATTTTACCACTTTCACACAGACTTATACCATAACCGAATATATGTCATTGAGTCCTAATGTAGACATATGTGTACAAATTATAACAAGATAACCATTCCTTGTTTTTCATAAATGTGGATAATTTTCGTCTTGAGCCAAAAAGAGGCTACAAAATATGATTTATGAACTAAAATACAAAAATTGTCCACTCGGGTCTCTAGAGGATATATAAACAAAAGCTGGGAAACAAAGGAGTCCTAACCTCCTGAAACCCTAAAAAGATAGCAGGTAGTATAATTTTATGAATAGTAAATTAAATAAATTTATGAAGTGCAGAGTTTTCACATGAATCCTGTAAGCTTTTTCTTATTATAAATAGATGAGGGGGGGGGGATGCAAGTGTTATATAAGTTTGGGGGATAAATTCCCCTTTTGCATTCCCTTTGTATTACAGCGGCAGTAGTATCCAAAATACTCCAAATTTGTTTTAAATAATTTATAGACAGCTCCTAAGTGTCTCAGTTTGTAAAGTGCTTAAGTAACAAGAAGTAAAGAAAAAATATTAACAATGAAATGTGTGCAATAAATCCTAAATAAAAGAAAAATACAAAATCATCTGAACTCTCTTTAAATATAAATCAAGAATAATGAGAAATGTCATAAACAATTATTTAAAAGAAATTATACTACATTTCTTGAAATTTAGTCTGGGAAATAGAAAATATAGATTTTAGATTACTATAGAAAGAGCATAGCATTGAAAATTTCAGCATATTCTCATAAAAAAGAATTATTTCCAAACACTTAATTTAAACAGAATTCAGTGAATTGCATTGTTAAAAAAGATCTATTTGCAATATTACAAAAAGTACTCCATATTACAGATAGTCATATGTCTATATGTAATAGCAATAGTCTCATCCCATGAATGCAGTTATTATTCCTACTTAAATAGACATTCGCATTTAAATGAAGTGAAATTAAAATAAGAGAGAAATTTAGAATAATATATGCAAAAATGGGGAATAACATTTTTGTACAGATATAGAAAGGAATTGCAAAAGCATTGAAAATTTTGAAGCAATGTTTGCATATTAACATTTGATTATAATTAAAATAATTTAATAAAGGTATAAAAATTGGCTTCTTTATATAATAAATAAAACAAAAAATAAGTAAAATTACAAACAATTTACCTAAAAGATGCTTATCTTCATAGGAGGACTCTCTCAATTTGTACAATGCTCGGACAGCTTTATCAGCATCTTCGTATATAATAACCATAGATCCATACTCATAATAAATTGGTCCAATACATGAAAATTTATTCTCTGCAAATGAAGAATACATAAAATAATTACTAGAGATTAATTGCTTAGTTCAAACATATAATATTAATATTTCTCGAAAGACACATTTTATATGACAAACTTTTGAATTTAAGTTATATATATTAGCTAGCATTCACGTGAAAATTATGAAATCAGGCATGTAGTAAAATAATTTTCAAACTTCTGATTTTACAAACTATTATCAGTCACAATTAGGTATGGACAAAAATATATGGTTGATATTTTTATCATAAGTCTTATTTCAGTATTCTTGAGGTAGGAGGGGAGATCAACTTTGAAAAGTAATATATTTTAGATTCTTTCATAGGTTTCTTATAACTCTGTCTTGGCAATGCTAATTATATGTGAAACACATAGACACATTTAAATGGTATTACTGAAATTTTCCCATTTTCTGAAATCTTCAGAAAATTTAATACGTACCACTCCCGAGCAAGCCATCAAGAATTTGCTGATAATCTTTCTCTGACAAATTGGGAGGCAAGTTCCCCACAAATAGAGCCAAGTTAGGACCATGTGGATCTTGTTTCAGTTGCAAGTAGAAGCGCATCAACTCCATTTGTCGAATTGAATCTTTCCCAACTTGCTTTACAATTTCCCATGGTCGTTCATGACCTTCCATCACATTCTGAGTCACTGTTTAGAGAGAGAGAAACAAACAAAATAATATAGTTTAATCTTTCTTCACTGTAAAATTAATTAGAAGGCATTTTAATAGGAGCTGATCACTGGATTAGTGAAAGCCTAAAGAACCAAAACACTAAAGGGGGCAAAAAATGATTACACAAAAAAAATTATGCTTAAAGTTTTGAATTAATCAGTTTTCAGAATTTATTTCAATAAATTTATATTTTTGGGAAAGCAGACAATCACAAACAATACAGTTTCAAATGGATTAGGTTGAATATCAAGCTTTAAGGTTCTCTATTTCCAGCATTACTTTTATTTTATAACAGAACTGAAAAAATAAAAATAATTAAGGGAAAGAAGAAGAATTCTTATTTTTCAAATAACTTAAATTATTTTGACAATTTTCATATATACAGCAGTTAATAGGAAACAATACTTCCTTATTTTACAATTAAAAAAAAAATTCTTACCACCACGATCTAAAAGAACTTGACTTAGGCGGAAGTCCTCCGGTCTTGCACCTTCTACTCGAAAGCGTACTAAAGCCTCCTTGATCAGATCCTCAATAGTTGTATCTGCATTTACAGGGATGGTGCAGAATGATTCTGTCACTTGAACTTTCCCAGGATAAACCCGCACTTCTCCACTATCGTTGTCTCGATCCCTGAAACAATTTGTAGTAAAGGTCTCCAAAATCTTTTATTTAAAATTCATGAAATGGGTTATTGACACCAATCTTCTTCCTGTCAAATAATTTGTTTCATTTTATACTATTTAAAAATAACAGTAACAACAAATGCAAAAGTAAAATATAACAAAACATTGACGTCAAACACTTTACAATTAAACGGAACTAATATTTTGATAAAAAACATATACCATAGAAGTTGTTGATACTTGGTTATATTGACATAGGTTGTTAAGAGGTTGTTGTAATTGTTTGCAACTATAAAACAATCAATGCAAAGAGGGGGTTATTTCAGAGAATTCAAGACAGTAAGTCTAAGCAAACATGAGTTATTTGTGAGTAGAGTGTGGTGAAACAATTAAAATGAAATTTTTAAAGCTTCTTGAACATTTGGAAATGTAAAATCAACATCACCTAGGAAGCCTCGCTGGGTTTTTGAGACCATTGTCAGGTAGCTTAGAAGGTCACCTTATTGAAATGCCATGGATAACAACTCCTCCCAAGAAAGCCATTAAATAAGTATTGTAATCTATAAGAGGAATAAGATTTGACAGTGCAATGGCAGCAGTCAGGAGATTGGGGAAAGATACAAGAGATTAACAGAATATTTCAGTACAGAGCTAGAAAAGATAAAGCAAAAATCATAGCAGAAGAATATAATCTAAAATCTAGACTAAAAGAAATATTTCAGATTATAAGAGATATGACAAAGGAATTCAAACCTATTAATAGGTGCAGTCAAGGAAAGCAATCATAACATTCTCACTTCCAGGCAAGATATAGTTAAAGGTGGGGGCATTATACTCAGAAGCAATAGGAATCCCAATATTGACAGACAAAGAAAAGCAAGAAGTTATGAGGAGGAACCCCCAATATTAATAGAGGAAGTCATGTGGGCCCTTAAACAGTTCAAGAATGGGAAATCTCCTTGGCCTGATAATATATTCATTGAACTGATAAAAAATGTAGGTGACTCAACTATAGGAAAAATTTTAGATCTTTGCAATCTGCTATGGAGGAGGAAGCAATAGCCACCTGAATGAAAGAGAACAATTTTCATTCCTCTACCAAAAAATGGAGTCAATAGAGATGGTGCCAACAATAGCACTGGTAGGTCATGTAAGTAAGATACTGCTTAACCCTTATGTAGGGCGCATGACCAATGGGTGCGCAGCATATCGAGTATGCCATATCATTTGCTTTATGTAGAGCTACTAAAATGTAACTAAATACTTTAAAATATCATATTTATCGCACTAAAATATTTATTCAAACATTTTCTCATTACACGATTTTTTAACAAAGTAAACAAAAATGAAGGCAAATGGTTTTAACAGCTTAAATTTACAAGATTCCAGCCTGCCAGAAAGTCTCTTTTGCATGATATGCTTATTCGTGTACAAAACTATTTGATCTAAAATATCTACGAAATTAATGAAAGCAGAGAGTTTGTCTATCACATTATCAGCCACTTCTGTTTATGCAGATGAAATAATTTTCTTCATTTTTTCCTTCATTTTTTTCTTTCTCTTTTTTCCCTTTTTTTTCTCCCGAGAAAATTTGCTGTTCAGGGGAGTTGTTTTTCCCCTTTTTTATATTTCTTGTAACTGTTTCTAGCGACATGATCTATTGTGTTTGAAAATAATTTTAGAAAAGCTTAACTCATTGCTATCTCTATCTCTGTTGTAGCTTGATGTTCATGTGTCTTCTTCAGATTTACTGTTTATTTGTACATTTTATGGTTCATTATCTGGTGAGTTGTTGTCAATCTGTTCTTCCAAATGTGATTCCATCCCAAACTTTGAATCTAGAAGAGCGTTACTAGTGATACACATACTTTCTATTGTAAAAATGAAAAATTTTAAATTACTAACATAACTAGATGTGCGTGAAACACAGCATAAGCCTAGATGCATGGGAAAAGAAAAAGAGCTCCCACACAGCTTACCCAACACAAAGAAAAATACATTCTGATGCACAACTGGCGGTAGGGTATTAGGTGTCGGAAATTCCAGCTTATCGGAATTTTAGGTAACATAAGCTCAGAAATGTACCATGGTGTACTCAGTATGTTGCATGCCCACTTATGGATTAAAATAATAAACAAAAGACTTGAACCTTTTATGGAAAGAGAACTTTCAATAGAACAAGCTGGGTTCAGAAAAGGCAGGGGGATCAGAGACCAAATATCAAATTGTAGATGGATAATGGAAGAGAGCAGAGAATTTCAAAGGAACCTGTATTTATGTTTTTTGGACTATTTTAAAGCTTTTGACTATGAGGACCATAATCTGTTATGGATTACCTTAACAAATATGGGCATACCAGGGCATATAGTAACTCTATTAATACAGCTCTATATAGATTAGGAAGTAAAAGTTCAAACAACAGAAGAAATTATTTAAAGTATAAAGGACACATACACATACTACAGCATTAGAACACCAAAATGAGTTTTGCCAAACATTAATTGTTTTATGACTATTTCACTCATGTTCTGTGTCCAAATGTAAGAAAGAATTGATTCAACTTCAATCAATGCCAGGTCTATCAACAAATAATTATTAAATTTTCCCATCAACATAATTCATGCTATGTACATTGTTTTTCTTTCATTAGTCAAATAAGATAACTTTGTGAAAGTGTACATTACATTGTTCTTTGGAAACAAACAAGCACTTCATGAATTAAAGCAAAATGAAATCTTACAGAAACTTAATGTACAGAAATAGATAAGTAGGAAAGCAATTCAATGCCCAAAATAATGACAAAAAACAGGAGAAGCATTTGGAAACAGTTCCAGTAGTTCTGCTGTAAAGGAAATTATGAACTTCTGTTACAAACAAAAATATGAATGACTGGCCTAGTGGTAATAGTATTTTTTAAAGCTGTTGATTTTATTAGTTAATGTTTTTTGTAATATTACAGGTTATATTAAAATTTTCTTGCTGCTAAATATGTAGGCTCTTTTAGATATATAAAGAAACATTCTGAATTCATTTTCTTAATGTATCATTCATCCCTTGCGTAAAATCATTCTCAGAAGCAGTGATACTAAGAAGATTTATCAAGAAATGGTATGTTAAAAGTACAATATTTATCTTTTTCACTTTCTTTGTTTATTTAATGGTTTTAGTTTGTGTACTTATTTATAGTGTATTTTAAGTTTATTTGTGTACTTCTTTATAAAATAGTCATACTACTTACAAATCATATACTGTGTGTGTATAGTAAAGTCTCAATAAATCCTCTTTGTACTTTGTAACTTGTAGATTTATCAAGAGTTCCCTGTCTACTCATGATATTACTTATCAAATCATGTAATGTGTGCCACTATAATTTGTTTAGCATACTCTTGCTATCATTTTTAAAAAAGTAAATTATATATAAAAGCTAGTGAACAAACAAAAATGCCTTACCTGAAACGCAAAAACACAGCTGGTCTTTTTCCTTCCTTGCGATGCAAATTGAGCACTGGCAGTGGGTCTTCTAGTCGGGCCTCAGGCAAACGAGTGTCTTCTGCTGCATATACATCTGTCAGGTAGAAGTTCCCTGCAATTCACATTTCAAGAAATTCAGTTAATCACTCCATGTTGGTTTAAGTTCAGTAATAATAGTGAATACTGACATATATCTTTTCTCATTATTCTTGGATCATATTGTACAATATGGTATTCCTCATCTTCTATTACATTACTGGAATTATTTTCCCATCTAATCAAAATTGTGATCAAACTGTGTGTAATTGCTAGGTATAATTAGATTATACAGAGTATAATTAGAATTTAATGGAATTCAATAAAATATATCACAAATAATTCATTTGATATTATATTATTATTCCTTACACAGAACAAATCAATGATGGAGTAGACCTGGTAGCAAATCCTAGTAGTATTTCTAATTTAACAGTTTTGGTTTTGCCCAATTGGCTTTTAATTCAACACTGTGTTCAGTCTTTTCTCTTTCATTCTGTTAATAAGAGAGATCTTTCTTTTAACCTCTCTTATCTCTTTAACTACATTCTTTGTCTTAAATCTCTTTATGATGACTTTACTTTCTTGCCAATCCAACAGAGTGACTCCTGCAAGGTGACAAAGGAATCTTATTTGTGTAGCTTCCAGTTTTAATGCTCCCTCCATTCATTATCCAAATTTCTGATCCATACATTAGCATTGGCTTTGTTGTCCTTTAATTGTATTATGTCATTTTGTATTCTTAATTTTATTTTTTGTGACATATCACTTTTGAAATTTTGAATAATTTATTTACATTTATAAATAAAACAAATGAGCAAACACATTCCATCAGATCTTAACTGCAGGACCAAAACTATTATTAACCAGTAAATTTTATATCAATTGATGGTAGGTTTTCGCATTCTTCAGAGCAGTATCTTGTTGCACATAAAATGTCAGATCTAATGACCACTATATTCATAAACGTAAGCTTTCATAACCAACAATAAAACATTATTTTCTTTGACAGCGTCATTTCCACAGTTGGGTTCTTTTAACTGAAATAATTATAGTTCGGAACAATGAGAGGGTGTTATAGCTTTTAATCTTTCAATATCTACAAACAAGATTTCATTCTCACTGTGTTTAAAAGTCAAAATAGACTAGAAAATATTCTTACTTCTACAAAATTAATATTGCAAACAATTAAATAATTGCATGCAAGGTTGAGAAAAACAATATGGGTATCAGTGCTAATTTAACTAGTAAGAAAAAAATGTTTTAATTATATTGTGTAGTTTGGACCAACATTTTTAAATAACTTCTATAAATGAATCTAAGCAAATAGAAAAAGAACCTCATGATCTCCGTTCCTCCAAAGATTCCTTGTAACTATTAATAAGTTTCAATGAAATAATGAAAAATAAACAAATATAATTTCTAACCACAGATAAATCTTCAATTGATATAATTATCACATGAAATTAACACAAATACCCTCATATTTTTGACAATCAATAAGGTAATTCATCAAAAAAAGTTTTTATTTTACAATCATGATGTTTCGAGAGTAAGTTAAATTTGTATATGTTTTACAAATAAGATATGTGCTTATTTAAACATGTTTGGTAAGTTCTCTCCAATCTATTTTATATTTTTTGCTCATTACTTACATTTTTCACATACACATTTTAATGATTTTCATTCTCTGTTTTTTGTTACTTATTTTAAAAATTTGTATGAAAAAATGTTTATTATTTTATGTACACACCAGATGATGAGTGAAACCTACACATGAAATATCATGATTGTAAAATAAAGATGTTTTTGATGAATTACCTTATAATATAAGCTAAAATATAAGGATATTTGTGTATTACCATAAATTTCATTTCTAACATCATTAATTTAATATGCATGACAATCAGACAATTCAACCATAACTTTGAAAATTATATCTTCACTTACTTAACCAAAGTTCGTGGAAATTTTAAATAAGTTCCATTTTAAATCGTGGACTATTTAGGACAAATTTCCATACATGAAACACTGCTTGAGCATACTTCAGTTGCCTAGGAGCTTTGTCAACAATTGAAAAATTGTATTTATTTTGGAATGTGGCATAGTGATTACAATTAAGTAATTTTAGAGAAATCACATCCACCTTCTTTCATACGTGAATATTCACTGACGATCTAAGATGACTAAAGGAGACACCAAGGTACCAAATAACGACCAGACAATCTCATAGATACCAGTAGTCTTCAAACTTTTTGAATCTATTTTATAAAAACAACTTATTTTGTATTTTGAGATTTACTGCTCACTCTCAACAACATAGTTTCGTTATACATGTGGCCAATCAACCAGTACTGCAATGGAACAAATACATTGAATGGATCAAATACATTATTGATTCACTTAAAGACATATTTTATTAATCTCAAATGCTCTGTGATCTAAGAAATGCTTTTAACAATGTTGTACCTGAGCTTTTCATTCAAAAACTGGAAAACTACAGCTTAAATGAGAGCAGAGGAGTGGCTGAAGTTTACTTATTGCACTTCTGATGTTGTGTATTATATTATGCATGTCATTTATCATAAAATGTTTACAACTTATTACTCTTCGCACATCACAAATTAAACAATATGTAACCGTGGGCAACAACAACTTCAGAATTATTGACACTGTGGATGGGGTGCTGCAGGGCTTAATCATAGGTCTGAACCTCTTTACTATAATAATAAATGATCTAACTTATAACCTACCAGTGCTCCATGATGATACTACACTGAGAGTACAACATAGCTTTAGAGAGCAATTATAAATTCTGTCAACTGAAAGCCCGAAAGTCAACTGATTGCACAAAACTGGTTTTCAACTAATGGTCTTTTAGTGAATGATGCAAAAACTCAAATAATGAATTTCAGTCTTAAAGAAATAACTGATAAAAGCCAAGAGGTCATTTTACTGGATTTTAAACTTGACTCAAAGCTCACTTGGAAATTCTATATCAACCAAGACTGTTCTCCCTCCTTGTACGAAACTGAAGACTTTGCATTACTCTGAAAATCATGTAGCACCACATCTTTTCCAAAGCCACATATCATATGGTCTTCTTATTTGGAGTCATATCCCTTATATGCTTTCATGGCAAAAGAGAGCAATTAAGATTATATTGGACAAAAAAGAAAAATGAACTTTGAAGACTACTATTCGTGCAACTTAAAATACAAACTTATTTAGCCTATACATGTGATAATGTATCTCATTCATTTATGATAACATTAAATTTTAAGGAACCCAAAACCCTTACATATAAAAAATCTTTACAAATGACTATTGGAAAAAATACTCAATTCCATAGATGATTTTTGATAAAGTATCATTATAATAGGTTTTGTGTTTTAATATATTTATAATTGTACTTAAATTTGTATTATTTCTCATTTGTAATCAAATTAATCTTGTATTATAATGTATTATAATTTATATTTATATGTAATGCATCCTTCCTGTTATGGAGAAAGAGCTGAATAAGCAAATATACAAACGAGAGAACTGGAAAAAATAGGAATCATTTTGAAAAAGCGATACCTGAAAATGAGAGAAAACAAGTCATTATTACAAGACAAAGGTGAATGAACATAAAAATAGGGCTTACCTGGATCTCGAGTGATATGGAAGGCTCTTAAGGCTGCTGTTAAAAATTGCTCAACGTTTGACTGCCGTGGAACAGTTACCACACGAAAAATTCGTCGGCGATATGAAATGTTGCCATCGTAGACCTTAATACTCTCTGCAAAGAAATATGTACAAAGAAATGAAGTATTTTTCTTAGAATTTTATAAATAGCAATTCACAATACTTCATTCTTCTTTGGGACCATTTATAGCTATAAAGAGCCATAAGTCAAATTATTTTGAGGCCCCATGGTTAGTATAATGTGTATTTGATACTACAATTATTGCTAGTAATATACAGTATTAAGCCTAGAAAAATATTTTCATGCATGAATGGAAACTCATTATTTGAAATAAATATTAATTTTTGAACAGGTAAAAAAATAGAATTTTTTTTTCATTCTAGAACAAATAGTTTACTCAAATTGAGTTAATTTCTTGTAATTAGATGTAAATAAATGTTTCTTAAGGAAAACTGAAACATGAATGAATTTTTGTAATATTTTTCATGATTCTTATAAAATTGCATTGAAATTTATTTATATTCTTCGGCTTAATTTGAGTGTCTTTAAAATTTGGGGATCCTGAGTGCGAATGGGCTCATATGTTAAAGAAGAATATTCATGTTAGTTCAGAGAGTATCAATTCATCCATAATATTAAAAATAATTGTTTATCACACAGATGGCTTGTTATTCTATACCATAAGAAGTACATAAAAAACAAACTTCAAGCAATTTTATGCTTTTGAAAAACAATCAAAGATAATATACCCACTAAAACCAGAAAAAAAAAAAGAAATTACATTAGAATTTTTTTTCTCTTTGTATGAATTATTCTTTAGAATTAGTTTATAGAATACATAACAGCATTGATAGAATTTGATTTTAATAAAGATCATACCATTTAAGTAGTGGTTGGATAAGGAAATTCATTTTTAAATTGCATTAATGTTGCATTATGTGAAAGTAAGTTTGTAATAAAATAGTGTTCTGACTATTAGAAGACAATAACATCTTAGAAGTAAAATCTGGTTGAAAATAATTATTTTTGATTTTCTTAAATAAGTGAGAACAAAAAAGGTTAAATTGTATTTGGTTCCAGGTACAACCATTCAGAGTAGTTAAATTATGAAATGTAAAACCTATTTGGAATAATTTGCATTATTTTTTGGTCAACATTTTTATCTCTGGCTATGTTAAGGGGTTGTGTCTATTGGCAATATTTAGATATCTAATCATCGATTAACAAATTCATAATTTCCATTCTAGGAGTGAATTCAAAATATCAACCAAGGGGTAAAAATGTGATTACTCTTGGCTAGGCAATCCTGTCATACACTGGTTGGTTCATGTTTTGAACATCCTGTTGGGGCATTCTTCTAGGCAGAAATGTGTGCCATTAAAGAATGCCCATTTGGATGATCAAAACGATTGCAAATCAGCCTGGAACAAGACCTGGAAAGCCAAGGGCAATCATATGTCTTTAGTTGATCAAGCCCATGATTTCAATAGATAAAAATGTCTTCCACTAAGATATTAAAATAAAAAAAATTAGAACAAAAGAAAGAAAACAACAACAACTAAACATCATGTTTGGAAAGGAATACAAACCTTCTTCTCGATCTTCTTTTTCTTTATCCTTGCCACGTGCATGAGGGTAGTCATCATCACGGTGCTTGGTTATATCCCCACTGCTGAAATCGTCCGAGACACTAGTAGCTATCAAAAAACAAACAAAACACCACACAATGTTATACACAAACATTTCATGTACAAATTCTTATCATACAATTGTAATGTAACCTTCTTATTACATATTCTATCATCTAATAAATTCCTTCTACAGATTACCAGAGGACATGCAGCAAAGAAACTCAAGGGGTATTAAAAAATATTAAAAATAACTCTATACAAATTATGTTATACCTGAAATGTAGAATACTTTTGAAAGACTTCTTTGACATTTTGCACAACCTGCATTCAAAATACAACATGTATAATGATAAACATTAGAAAAACTTCATTTCACATGTTTCAAAGAAATACAAAGTTAAAAAACAGCTTAAAAGAGTTTAATGGAAGTCACAAATCACTCTTCAAACATATTTTGCAAAACTTCAACGGCTACTATGTTTGCAACTCATATTTTTCTTTTGACAGAAGATAAACACAATAAATGACAAACTAACTTTAATGACAAAGTTACTTCATTTTTCCGGGTGTTGGGGTGTATGAACACAATTAAAAACAAGTAACCTTTTTAATTGAAATTGAAATAACTGAAAAAATTTGTAAAACATTAAGCTGCTATAAATTGTTAACATGCAATTTATATTAACAAGTACAATTTATTTATTTTGTTATTTGTTTAATTGAGTGTGCATCAGAACTGATGATGTAGAAGTATATGGTGACAAAAAATGAATTGAGATATCTAGATTTGGGTTCAAGACCTAAATTTTCTGTTTTCAAAGAGATTTTCTGATTATCACAAAATGCTAGAGTTGATTTCAGCTTTTTATTATTATTTTTGTTTCTTTTTGTTTCATTTGGATGCAATTTACAGCAGCTTGGCAACTGCAGTGTCTCTTACCATGTGCTGCAGAGTGCATCATGCGAGGGCATACAGCTGCTGCCCAGCACACAAAGCAGCAGGCAAAGCTTTGGACAACAACATGGAAGAAGCAGCTTTGGACAACAACATGGAAGAAGCAAGTGCATCATGCTGAATAGAACATCAACACACTCAACATGCTATACAGTCACCTAGAAAACAAAATAAGTTTGTTTCATTAGATTACAGTGATGTGGTAACAATTTTTCTTACATACATGGAATCAAAAAGGAAATTAGTTTGAGCTCAGCAGTTCACATCTGCTGCAAGCTGAGAGAAAAAAAATGAGCTTAGTCCCACAGCATAGACCTTGTTTGAGAACCTAGCTATTATCTTTATGATAACAGATAGTATGATATAAAACATAAAAAAAGTCTGTTCCCGTTAAATGATTATTTACAAAGCTATTTGAAAACCAGACATTTTTAAAGACTAGTATGTGCACATTGATATAAACATTACTCTGCTAGGAAAACTTAAGAAAGCACTTCAACTTCCTCAAAACAAACGTGAACTGTGTATGAGTTATATACATATGTATGTGCAATTAACAGAAATCCCAGAAAAAAATTCTTTATAAAATTTCCAATTCTAATAACTGATAGTTTTTACACATTCAAATAACTCAAACTTGAAAAAATATTTTCAATACTACATAGATATTCACATACATACACCATGCCCTCACCAAATTACTAATGATAACATTGTTCTTGATGTCATGAATCAAATAATAGGAAATATACAGTTTGGAAAAAGTTGATTTTTTCAACCCCTAATCTCTTGAAATGAATAAAATTATAGGCAAGGATAAAATAAACAGGAAGAAAATGTTTTACATGATCAGGTTATTGGCAAATTCAGCTGCCATTAGGATGAAAGGTATGTTTAATCAGGTGCAGTACTAGAAAAGATTTTTGGAGGCCCATGAACCAGTAGCCACCAATAAGGAAGGATATAAGGAGCATATTTCTACTTGAGGAACTTATCTTTAAGTCTAATTGATATTTTCATGAAGTTTTAAAATGCCCAGTTGCAGTACCCAAAACCGAACAAAACTGGGCCTGACTTGGATGGGGGAATTAAGGATTCTATTCATCCCACCCCTTTGAGTTGACACGACAGGTGAGTCATGGCTGCTACCAGGTCAGATAAGCTTGCACTGCCTGCTGCTAGCGGGTGCCACAAACAGGTCATGCAGCGACACAGCACAGCCATGGCAGCAACCAGCGACTGACAGGGGGGTTCATGTACCTCGTATGTAGGGAGGGGAGGTGTGACAGTTGCCCTGGCAGCTGCGAGGCAAAACAAGAGACAGGCGCTTCATGACAGCTGAAACTCGGCTCCCTCTACCATCACAGCCTGCAAAATGGCAAAACTTGGCAAAAGTTCACTATAAACCAAGGCTTACAACATGGGCAAGCTGGAATGTGAGCCAAAGCGTGCATCAGACTGCCAAACTACAAATCTGTGGAAGACAGGCGTGGTACAATCAATCACTCCACAAAAATCTCACTTGGGTTACTATTTTACACATGGGTAAGTCACATGATCATGAGTTATCAACTTTCATTTAGTTTTGTTTATCACTTCAATATTTCTGAGACTGATATTTTAGTGCCGTGATATTTGTATAAACATCTGGAAGTGAAAAGTATGAATTGATTGAATGCCATGATATAACAGCTTGTTGTTAATATGCCTTAAAAACATGTTCTCTGGAGACTAAGATAGTACTCTAGAGGATTGCTGATAAAAAAAAGTTCAAGGATTTATTGTTTTGTAAGAAAAGCTACAGACAAAACTTTACTTTCTCTTTTGAAGAATTTCCCCTTAAAAATACAAAACAAAGCATTCATTGAAATTTACAATTTATTTTCTATAATATGAAAGGAATTTGGCAGAAACTATACAGTGACGATTTCTCCAATAAAAGTTCGAAGGTGATGAAAACTAAGTTTGTCACTAATATTGATAAAAGATTAGACTTCTGTGTGCTACTTGGCTTAAAAAATAGTATGTAATTACTCATACTTCTGACTCATGCTTCTGAATTACTTCAACTGTCCTCATGATGCCAGGTCAACATAAAAATGCCAGGTCCCTCATTGAAATTTGGTCTTATGCTATATCTCATCACTGCAAGGATGAAAATATTTATTCATGAAAACTGAAAGGAATTTGAAGATATCGATGATAATAATAAAAATAAGAAGAATAGAAGAATAGGTGAAACATTTTTTTGATAAGTGTTATAAATTATTCCCACAAATAGCCTACTTTGAAAAAATATTTTGATATTAATGTTGCAAAACATTATTTTCCACATTATCATTATCAAACAATTTGGAAAAAATTGAGGTGCTCCAAATCAGTTAATACGGACCAGTTAATCCTGAAGGAAGGACTATAAAAAACAGCATACCACAAATGGAACAGATATCTATTGATCTAAACCAGAAACTTATTGTAAAAGAGCATCAAACGAAAAGGAATAAAAATGTTTTCACATGATAATAATACATTTTTTAATTTTCTTTTTTTCTAAACTAAAATGGTTTTCCTATTATAATTATTGTTGTGATTACTGAGAAGAGACATTTAAAACTAATTCTCGTTCAAGGGGCTTATAAAAGGCAATTTTAAAATGTCTGAGAATTAGACAAAAATGAGCTAAACAAATATAAACAATGCAATAAATATTTTGAAAGACAGGAAGATGATAGCTAGGTTTTCTTCATATTTGAGGTCACAATTTTTACAAACAGACTGAAATCTTTGTTAAAATTATTTATAACGCAAGTTTAGAAAATGAAAATTAGATTTTAATCTAAAACCATTTACCGAAGTCTACTGCATTCCATAACAACTACAAAATATTCGTTGTTATTCTTATGCTTTTGTGAGAGAAAAAATGCTTCATCTAATTTACTTGCAAAAACAAGTGCTTTAGAAACTTGTAAATGAAAAAATATTTTTCATTTTCAAAATAACATGTCCAGTAAGAAAATAAATTTTTTTTTATATTTGAACCTACAAGTAACTCCTCTTTAATATTACTCATTTTTAACATTCTAAAACATGTATCACTTGAACACTTGATTTCTACATGTAAGAAGAAAGAAATTGTTCTATGAGAGTAGATCAATTCAAATAAAAAATTTCAAAGGTATTTGTGAAAACAACATTTTAATAAGGTTAACATTTCTATTAGTGAAATTTAGTCTGGAGAAAATTCAAGTTGTATTACAAATACCTCCCTTAACTTTGTTCTTGCTCTAAAAATGAAGCATTTCAATATACTGTAATTAAGATATTTGTTTTAAAGACACAAAACACAGAAGGAATGACTTGGATAAATTAAAAATTGAAGAGGAGTCACTAACACTACAATGTGAATTAATTACTGCTAAAAGTGAATATAACATCTTTCTAATTTTATTTATGACCAAATACTGCCAATGCTATTATAGAGAAATGGTACAAAACATGCATGAGCACACAGCACGAACATAGCATTCCATTCAAGCAAAGTGGTCAGTTCAAATATTAATTACTTGTTAGGGAATGTACTAATACTTTAGACCTATCTATCTTTAGTGCCTAGTTATCTACTGACACTCTTACTGACAGGAATGACACAAATTAGATAGTATTTATAAGTAAATATTTCATAATATGAGGAGCACTGAGGAATAGATACCCATTTTAAATTAAAATAAATATGGGCTAACATAATTAGGTCTTAATTATAATACTTAATATAATGGATACTAAGTTTGATGTCCATCTAAATTGAATGAAGTTCAGATTTTAAAAGCACCAGATACACAAATAGTAAATACTTAGTAAAAGGCAAAAGATGTTTAATTTTTTGTATATCATGTATGCTAAAAATCTTACATATTATTCCATTTGTTCATGTCAGTGAAATTAAAATGTTTTCTTAAATGATGTTCAGCTAATTGTGTTGGACTATTTGTGTATAGTGGAGCAAAAATAAAATTGCTGAAGTTAGATCCATAAGAAATGTGTGCAAAGTCCTCCAAGCATTTCACAAGCACAATGATTATTTTCGTCATTGATTCCCTTCAAAATCAATCCATATGCACAGGAAGATGAACAATTTTGATGGCCCCATAAAAGAAGTTTTTAAACAAGGAAGGGGAAAAAAAACCTGAAAATTATAATTATTTCTTTAGATTCTTCCAATTATGTTCTATTAGATTCTTTCCATTTTTAACTTTCTGCAAAGTATTTCAAAATGCCATTTTCTTTGATGCTTCTTGGTCTAATTTATGTATTAACTAAATGTTTGAAGAAAATAACAACAAAAAGAAGATACTTTCATTCATTTTTAATACAGATGCTTCAAAGTAAGTCATTTAGAATGACACATTTTTTAAAGTAGAGATGATTTTAGAAGAGATGTATCTAGGTGAATTGGCATCCATGATAAACACTAATCTTATGCCCCTGTGTGACCAATTTACACTCCTACTAATTAAAAAGGAAAAAAATTACTTAAATAAAATACAACTACTTCAGATATGTTTTTATGTAAAATTATGATGTGTATTTTAATTCATAAGCAAGTATAATGATATTATAACCCTCACGTGACTAATTGTACATTACAGTAATGAAAGGAATACGGATGTAAGTAAAGTAATGATCCTGATCTAATATCTGTTTTCAGCAGACTTCTTTTAAATAAACACTAATGAAACTGTTATGCAATATGACAATAGTAAGACTTAAGTTTGATACATTATGAAAGTGTCTTCTATTAAAATATTATATTAATTTCATATTTTTGTCTTTAAAAAGTTTTTTTCCACAATTAAAAATAAAAGGAGATCATTTATACAAACATAGACTGCTAAATGGCAACCATCATGAACAGTGCCCATGGCATATGGCCTTTTTTTAAACTAATTTTGCTAGAATGCTAAGTATGGTTGCTGGTATAGTTGTTTTAAATAATTAGTAAATTTCACCCACAAAAACATAAGTAATGCTTTCTGAACAGCAATGTTGACAACATATCACTTCATACATTGTACATCAAGCTATTTGATCGTTCTTATGTCAATCAAAGTTATAAAGCTGTGAATATTTTAGATCATTGCTAACAAAATTCAAACATTTCAGCACGTTCAAATTGAGGCATCCACTAAGAGAGGGAATTAACCCACAAAAATCAGAACATCTCTTTATTGACTTATTCAATGTGTTCATAATAGAATACATTCATAAATAGATAATATTTTGACTTTTGGGGGTTAGCTCCCTCTCTGGATGCCTCATTTGATGCCTTAGATTATTTTATTGTAACTATAATAAATACGTTTTTTCTTATCAGTGAGAGTCATTTAAATTTTAAATTTTCTCTGAACTTTGAAATAATGACATTACTTTCTGACAAAAGTGGTCATTAGTTTGCCAAATTGTAATCAGTTGCAAATGCAAAAACATGCTTTCTAAATTCCCCAAAAATTAAATTTTAGAGTATAGTTGTGAATTTACAAGGGAAAAAAATAACAAAAAAAAAAAAAAAAAAAAAAAAAAAAAAAAATTGTGTTTACTAATTTTAACAATGAATATGGAAGAAATATCATTAAGCCATCATATGGTGGCCTGATAAATTAAGTTCAAAATTTTTATAAAAAAAAAATGTTAAAACTCAGTGAAGACAACTACAAGTCTATTTAGAGGCCTAAACTCTAACTTAAGAACACAATTATATTCCACTATACAGAACGAAATGAATATTTAAGAAAACAAATTTATAAATGTAAATCAAAACAGCTAGATTTATCTGGCCAAATACTAAAAGTAACCATTTGGTAATTTTCAAGGAAAATAAAAATAATTCTGAAAGTATATTCTCCCCTGTGTACATATCTGTACACTATTATGTTGTATGATTGCATGTATATTTTGTATAGTGACATTGAAATCAAATGGTGGTGGTGGGAGGGGGCACATGAAGTTCATAAACATTAATATATGGGTATCAAATACAAAAGGTCAATATTCATTGCCTGTATTTATTTTTTTGTTGTAACCAATTTATATATAAATTTAAATAATATTATTTAATTTAAAACCATTTTTTCCATGGTCATACTAAATGTTTGAAAGTATTAAAAGCATCCTTTGATTTTATCAGTAATTACTGTTAGAAAAAAAAATTTTGTAATACATATTGTTTCTAATTTCCCACTTGTTTCTATGGGGCAGCTCCTTTCCTTTCCTAAGGGAGAGGGGGCTCTTCTTTAAACTGCAATTTCAATGTTTCTGATTTTGGAATTCATTCTATTTAACATACATTTAACTTAAATTAAATTAATATTAATTATTTACACAAAGTCCCCTCCTCTCTTAGCTAGTTTTTGGAAAGTAACCACTATTCTGTAGATGACAATGATTTCTACATTTTCAAAAGTTGATTTTAAAGGCAAGCTATAGAAGAGTTTGGTTTGCAACTTCATTTTGTATTCTTATATTAATTTTAATAGATCTAATATGATAGTTAATACATAAAAAATAAAACTGACTCCCAACAAATAACAACTTGAATTAAAAACATTTAAGTCATGTTAAGCAATTGTTTGAAAAAAACTGAAGCAATAATAATATATTTTGGAACAAATATTTATTCATATTTACCAATACATGTCCAATGTAATTAAGTAACAATGTTTCAAAACAGTCTTAGTCGAAAACTATATTATATGAAATGAATTGTAGTCTAGTATGAAAGATGTCAGACATCATGTCTGTAACATTTAGAACATTTTATCCATGTTTCTAATTCACATTCTAGAATATGTTCTTGTCAACTGTAGCTGAGGATGTTAATAAGGTAGATGTGTATCCAAACAACAACAAAATTTGTACAGGGGAAGTTTTTCCTATAGGTAATACTTAGTAAAATCACATATCAGGATAAACTGCATCTGTCTTTTGGAAGGAAGATTATTTACAATTCAAATTTAAAGAAAGGGCTTTCTCAGATTAGCTACTGTTATTGTCAAGTTAATACTACATTTTTTGTGGCTTTAAGTAATGCAAAATTATTGATTATCAAAGGTTATTGATAATAGGATTGCAAATGTTTCTATACCTACGATAATCAATATATTTTGTAGGATTTGATCCTTAAAAGATAGAACACTTTCTTGAAGTGAGCCTGCATAGAAAAATTATGAGAGGGAATTAATAGAGTGGTTTTTGGTAATGCCCTGTAATGACAATTTTATTTTACCGAGAAAAGTGTTGTGTATAGTAGTTGCGAACGGATTTTTGATGGCATCTTTCGAATAATGGTTCATGTTTCCCCAAGACATTTCCATCCTTAGTGCTCCCCATTCGACACAGATCACGCACGCCATCTAGAGGAGAAAGTGAAACTTACGGCATGAATACTCACGCGGGATGCCGACATTCCTCCCTCCAGACCCTACGCCGATGATGGTTTCCATGGGGACCTCCGTGCGGGGGATGCTGACGGCGTGCGGCGGCAGGTAGATGGGCTCCAGGTTGCCGAACGTGCACTCGCCCGAGATCTGCTTGTGGCACACGGCGTGCGACTGCGACGCAACAGACAAGCACGCTCTCGTGAGGCGTACGGCCGGCGACAAGAACATTTTGCGGAGATATCAGGACTAGTCTCTCTCTCAATGGCTTAGCTAGAGAATGGAAAGCGGCGGGGACAATTCATATTTATGGACGGTAGTTCACAATTTCCTTTCCATTTCCTCCAGCACCATCGGCAGTCTCCTCCACAGCCCAGTCCTCCTTTCATGGGTCCTAAGTGCAGTAGAACTCCAAGTATCCGAACTGATTTAGGGAGCAAAAAATTATTTAATAAGCCATTTAACTTGTGACTTGTATAACTTCTAGTATTTACAGTTTTCTACAACTTATGTTTGTTAAAGTTAATTTCAGAAATTTAAGACTGATTTCCATCCAGTTCCAATAGTTGGAGTTGTTAATATTTGAATATTCAGTAAAATCATCCCGCCTCCATACGATCCCTTTTGCTAATAAATGACACAATCCGAGAATGTCTGAGTGGCTCATTTTCTAACAACGCTACTGACATCTGCCGTGATTACAAGATCTAAGCAAGGTTGTCTTGAAACGTAATTTGAATATTTTTTATTTGTATTCCAAAAACCTGCTATATTTAGTTTAGATTTGTTTAATTGACGAAATAATTATTATGTAGCAAATAAATTAAATTGTGTACCACGCCTGTAAATTGAAGGAACACTTTCTAAATTTAATTTACTTGTAAAATAATCTGACTGCTTGAAACATAAAAGACCTATGAGTAGAACATTAAAATAGAACTATTATATATTATAACTGTGCCATTTCTTGTATAATTTACGTATTCTATTTAATTCCTTGAATAAAAGACAATAATCTGCCATAAACGCAAAATTGTTTTTACGTTAAGTTTTGTGAGGTGCATTATGCACGTATACTCATCTATAGATATTTCTAAAAGATGTGAGAATCCCTCTCGGCAAGTTGAACGTGCGAGCTGCAGGAGTCTGTTGTGCAAATTCGTCATCAGTGAATGTCGCCAATCAAAGATGGGTATCAGCCTAGTCTAAAGAGGTAATTCTTTACTCTATGGTATCAGCATCCATGTTCACAAATCAAAGCAAAATTTAATATTTAGTCGATCTCTTGGCTAAAGTGCTCTTGTATTATGAAAATAGTGAAAAGATCTCATTTTGAATAATTTCATTTTTTAAACGATGATCAATCATTATTCAATAAAACTTTGTAAATTATAACAAAGACCAAATTTACCATAAATCGGCCAAATATGTCACAAATTATTTCTTTTAATTTATTACTTTCTGTTTGACGTATGTTTTTTGGAGCATTGAAATTTACAAAAAAGGACAGTCATTATGGACACTAACAGTAACATCTTTCAGACGATTTATTAAGGTTAAATTTAAGAATTAAAAAAAAATGTTGTAACGCTAAGAAGATTGGAATGGAAATATGAGTAAATAAAAAAAAAATTTTTTGGAAATTTAGAATTAATTCTACAAGGAAAGGGATAAGTTTTACCAAGATAAAAAAATTGTGCATGATGTAATGAAGGAAGAGTATTAAAAAATTGAGACTATAATTTTTAATCAAATCGTGTATTGTAGGGAGATTTAATTCATTATGAATTTGTGTATTGGGAATAAACCAAGGGGGGCATATAATTTTTCTAAAGAATTTGTTTGGGATATTTTGAAGTTTTTGTATACTTGATTTACCTGCATTTGACAAAAAGGCCTTGAAGTGTATATTAATTTATCAGTTTTAACACGAAGAGTTGAGTTATTATTTATAAGAGAATTTAGTTTGTGTATTTTAATAGTGTTCTTTTTATCACATTTTTAATACGAATTTTTCAGTTCAGTTTTGTGCCTAAATGGAGACCTAAATATTTAATATACGAAGAGGAAGAAAGCCAAGTAATAGGAGTGTTATGAATGAGAAGGGGAGGAGGACTTATTGGCTTACATAAGGTAAATATTTTGGCATGGCATTTATTCATATTAATCTTGATTCTTCAGTTGTTGGCCTAAATTGAATAACAAATAAGATCTATTAGAAGTTTATTTCTAGCAAGAAGAATATTAGCGGTCAGTGCTGTATCATCTGCAAAAAGGACTAATTTAAAAGAAGTGAATTTTGGAATGTCGGATAGATAAATATTCAATAGTAGAGGAGAAGACAGGAACCTTCAGGGACCCCGGCAGAAATATTAAATTTTTGAGAGAAGGAATTATTATATTTAACCATGAATGTTCTTAGATAGGAAATTTTAAAATTAAAAATATAAGTCAATAACCAAAAACAATATCCGGACCTACGCCACCTTTATAAGTACATTTTACATACAAGAAATTTAAAGAAAAACTTAAGAGCCGTTTTTAAGAAAATTTTGAAAATGTCCGGGGGCTACATATAAAGAAACCCGAATTTTAAAGAATGTTTTTCAAAATCTCAAAGCTTCTACTCGAGCCAGATGGACAGGGGATTCTTCAATGTGGAAAAAAAATCCTACGTATGGTTTAGACGCTAGTGTTCACAGACGGACGGACTGTCGGACGGACAGACGGACGGATTGACGGACGGACAGACAGACAGACAAACAGACAGACGGACGTTTTGAAAAACAACAACAACAAAAACAACACTTTTTCGGTATCAGGGGACCCTAAAACATGTATTTCCCATTGAAATCTCGAAATCGCTTTTCCGCAGCATTACATAACTTTCTCTATATTACGTATATTATTCTGTATGTATGTATGTATGTATGTAAGTATGTATACGATAATGTAAAAATTATAATAAAAGTTAAATGGTTTAAAGTTTTAAATGTTTTCAAACATAAAAGTAAGAAACGTTAGCGAAAATGCTTGCTCAACCTATATTAAATGCCGATATCGAAAGCGGTGCATATTAAAATGTTTCACTATAAATAGCGACAAAGTTCTGAACGATTTAGGCTTTTGAATTTTCATCATTTTGAATTTTCATTTTACATATTTTGAATATCTCGTAGGTAAATATCGAATTTAAAAAACAAAACGCTGTCGTACATAACCAAGAAATCTGTAAAGGATTTACGGAATGAAATATTTCTCATTCGTGCTTTGTGAAAACGAAACAACAGTTACAACTTGTAATCGTTGTTGTTACATGTAATAAAATATTATTATTATTGCATATTCAATATGATCATATTATAATATAAAATATAGTCTATCATATTACACAGTATGCGATTTATTATTGGGTCACAAACTGCTAACAAGATAATAAAAACATGGGCGAAAATCATGTCGTAAGGATTCACATTGAGCGGGAAAGGCAGTGTAGTCCTCCACGACGTTTCAGAGCTGTAATTTCCCTGACAAAATTTGTTGTTTTGTCCTAGAATTCTTTCAGAATATTTTAGAAGGAATTTGCTAAAATAGAGCTAATCGATTCGTTCCGTCGAGAGCAACTACATGTGATCATCCCGTAGGTGGATTTTAAATTGGCCCCAAAACGTGTTTTAGGTGCATAACGCCCCTCAGCAAGGTTTTTTCGACAATTCATTACAAAATTAGGTTTAATGACTGTGAACCTGGTGAATCAAGTCGTAATGATTGATGTAAATACCGGAAAGAGAGTATAGTAATTCACAGCGTTTCAATAGTGTTCTCGCAGGCGCATTGAAACTTCGCAAGAGCACGCGTTTTTCTAGAATTCTTCCTCAATGTCCTAGAGGGAACCGGCTAAGAATTGTGTCAATCGATTGTTCTTGTAGAGAGGAAACGAATGAGCTAATGATCTACTACGTAAGTGCCTTAAGCCACCCAAAACGCGTTTTATTTGCATAAAAATATTCGCCGTTTTCAGGCGCACGATTACATAACTTTCTCTTCTTACGAAGTACTTTCATAAGGGCGAGAAAGTAACAAAAAATTAACTATAACCTCACTCTCACATGTTTCCTTTAAGACGAAATCGCCGAAATAGATCGATTACAACCCACAAAATGAAATAATGAAAAAAATGAACAAATGAAATAATGAATAAATGTAACCTTTTATTATATTAATTTCAATAAATTAAAATTTAGTGCTTATTCTATGAAATCTGTTAATAAGAGTAAGTGAACACATTAAGGGTTATCTAGTTTTTATTTAAACCAAAAATGACAAAATTTACTTGAGTACAAACTCGAACCTCTTTCTAAATTAAAACACTTAGTGTTTTAAATATAAAGATAAGAATAAGGATTAAGGAAGCATGATTTATAATATTCTTGCCCTCAAGAGAGGAATGCCAAATACCGTCTGTGAATTATAAATGCCCTTGAAAAATCATTGGTTGAAAGACACGGGTGTAGTTTGGGTTGCATTTCCCCTGAATATGCTGGCGCATTCTTCTGTAGAATATTGGAGGTTCACTCTTATATGCTTTTTCTAAAAATAGATATTTGATAAGAGAATTTTGAAAATTTAACACTGTTTAAGAATAATGAAAACTACACATATTTACGGAAATAATACTAAACGTGATTTTGAAGATAGTTCCATCTGAAGTGCATCCAAAAAAGTACTACATTGAGTACTACATAACTACACTGAGATAAAAAATACAATTCTTCACGATACCCCATTATAATACATTCCTTACCAGGCCTGCAGCCTATCAACAATTCAATAAATCAAGAATTAATCCTGGAAATTAATTTCTGCTTAATTCGTACAATTTTTATTTATTTATTTTACGTCAAAAAAGTTAAAAACTGCGAATGACGTGCTATGGGGAAAAGTGAATTGTGTGCACATTTTCAAAGTTCTGTGATCCCTACATCAAGTCACATACTACTTAAATTTTGAAAAACAAAGAAGAAAAAAAAAGCTCTCATGTAATAAAATCTATTTTCAAGGATAAAAAGGCAATACATTTTGGCTCTTATCCATGTTGTCCTTCGGAATAATACTTCCTGCCGCGACAACATGGAAACGATAATTTGAATAATTGTATTTCCCACTGAATTCTAGAAGACGTGCACAGAAAATGAAGTTACATTTATGTCCAGAAGCAACACTAGGGGCCATCTCAGCATTTGCTCAATGGATCAGGGAAACTGGACGAAAAACCTGATCGAGATGGGGGTCATTGACCCGGAGGCTGCAATACAATACTTGTTACAGGTTGTTTATACACATTTATACAGTTCAAATGGTAAATAATGCATTATGTATCAATTTTTATGTTTGTTTTATTAATTTAATCGTTTAAAGGCATCTGGCAAAGTGTTGTAAAATAATGTACATGTATTGTATGTGGATTTTTTGTAATGAGCTGTTGATACTGTCACCTGATGAATATGATTTCTACGTCAAGTGTTATAGTAATAGACATTGGCATTTTCTGAAAATATATTCCCGCCCTTAAGCAAGTCATTTTTGATAAAAGCCACTGATTTGTAAGTCAACAGACAAGGTAATGGTAAAATTTCTAGATTAATGAAGAGAGGCTTACATGAATCACGTGGGTGGGATTTGGTTATTTTATTCGTACAATTCGTTTTTGTAATCTAAAAGTCTGAGAGCTATAAGATGTATTTCCCCAAAATATTATGCCATATCTCAGGCGGGAATGAACATTCGCGAAATATACACAACGAACAGTATGAAGGCTGACTGAATCTGCAAGAATTCTGAACGCGTAGCATAATGAACTTCATTCAGCATTTTCTTCATTCATTTCAGTTTCATGCGGAATATTTTAAACTGATCGTGTAAGAAAATGAAAAAGAAAGTTATTCTTGAGAAAGTTGTGCAAGTTATCTAAAACCATGTAACAAACGTTAGTCAGTAATAGAAATGAGTAGTAATAGAATTATTTACATACAAGTAAATCCTGAATTAGTGTAATACAATAATTTAAAATTATTTTTTAAAAACATTTTAAAACTCAATTACAATCAAATATTGTTCTTCTGTGACTTAAATTTAGTAAATCAGTCGTATATTCATTCCAAAGGTATTCAGAAATACTCCAAATAAGGTATTGAATGAAGGGTTAACTTTTTTTCGAAGCAAGTTAAATGCATTATGTAATTCAAGAGAAAAGAAATTATAATTACATGTTTTTATCATTAAGTAATAATTATTAATTTTCATCCAATACTGATTCAGAAATTATTTTGAAACTGTCAAACTGTCTTCGCCATTTCTAGTTCAGTCACATGTGTTTAACTCTGACTTTTAGGAACAGTACGTTGCATCTTATTTTGTGACCAAGGAGGTGACTTTAATTACTGATTTTATGCCCACTTCATTGAAAATAAATAGTCAAACATTTAAATATTTAAGAACAATATTAAGGCTTTTGAAGCCATGTAACATTTTTTTTACATCTTCCCCAAAATACGTATAATGAAAAATACGTAAGATAGATACACTCGACTCTATTTTTAGTGAACCTTTAAGAACTAAATTTTTTGGTTAAATACATCATAGGTGCATATATCCAATAACACAAAAATAAACTAGTTTCTTCTCGATGACTGATTCTGTTATAAGATACTTTGCCTGCAAACGCTTAGTATTATTGGAATAAACCTGATGTGAAGATTTCACACTAACCGAATCACGTAGTGTTTATTAATCATGAGTGTAGATAGTGTCCAGTGACTTTGGTTCACTATAACCGAATGTTCCACTATAGTTTTCACATAATTTTAGGTGGAATGGAGGCAATTAAAAGTGGTCAAAATATTTTCTCCAAAACGGCTCTTACTTTTGGTTCATACGTTTTGCAAGGATAGAGTGTAATGACTTAAATCACGTAACATGCGCCATTTTTCATTGAACTTTTTGATTTTTCACAAATTACACAAGTTCCTTAAATATCTTATGTTGTCGTTAATATGCATATTAAGTGCATTTTATAATTTAATGAACTTAAAAACACAATCACTTAAAATGTTTTCTTGTGAAGTTTCTCCGACTCTCAAAGTGTGAGCTCAATTGCGTATTTTCGAAATGCTCAAACGACATTTTCTGAAAATTACAGTGAATTTCTTCTCTCAAAATGTTTCATTTAATAGTATGTTTTACAATTCTATGATATTCTCAAAGTGTCAGTTCAATTATACTAATAGGGGACCAGAAAAATAGACAAAATGTGAAAAATGTTTTTTCTTAAAACATCTCCATCAATAGAAATATTACGGGAGGTACAAACAAACCATTGTGTTAATTAAGGCAATCTGTCAATACTTTATTCCAGAACATTTTCTGCTGACTGACAGCGCTCAGTCCCATCTTGATGGGAGTTGGTCAATTCGCTACAAGGATGAACTTCCAGTCTCATAACATTGGCTCTGCTAATTGTGAGGTAAATTTTTAACTCTTGATACTACTATAAAGTATCTATTGTGAGGAACTTTCATATATAGTACGTTGCATCTTATTTTGTGACTGTGCTGAGGCATTGTCAATAGACAATGTTGTTTCCATATGTTTTTCAACCGTATGGATCATGAATGTTGATTCAACTGAATATAAACTGAAGGACATTTCATTAATTAATTTTGCTTGTATCAAATAGCTCATTTAACATGACTTAGCGCTACACATATAATAATTTAATCACTACTTGGCGTGTGTGACTTGATGGGGACCTTAAGATGGACGCAAACCAGAAGCTGAAAAGTAGCTATCAAGCTAGAATTCGTGAATGTAGTGAAAGAGTCCAAAAAAGACAAAAGCAGTGTAGTGACAAATAGGATAAAATTAAGAAAGTGCATTAACAGTGCAAGAGACATTGGAGAATGTTAAGACTGCATTAAGCTGTTTAGAGGGTGGAGAGTGTAGAATAAACTGCAGAAAGCCGAAGTTATTGACATTTTTAACCCGCGGATTTATATATTGGATATTTTACTGTACCTCTGAAGCAATAAACCCAATTATTACCGATAAACTACTATTTATTTTGAGGTTGTATGATATAGTAAACCTAAAATGTTGGTCTCCAGAGGTTCACTATATCCAGAGTTGACTGTATTTGTTATATTAAATGTTGTTTGTTAAATTTTAAAATTTAAATAAAAATAAAAATTTATATATTGGGCTGTTTTTAAATGGTCTTATTATTATTATTATTATTATTATTATTATTATTATTATTATTATTATTATTATTATTATTATTATTATTATTATTATTATTATTATTATTATTATTAACGTAATTATTTTACGTAATCGTTACAAATTGGTTGGTAGTCAGCCGGCCCGGGGCCACAGGGGTTGAAGGCAGGAGCGTCAAAGCATGCGAGCACCAAGGCTGTAGATTCAAAACTTGCTTAGGGCATGAATGTTTTAGTTGTGTTTGTGGCGTGAGTGGAATTTCTAGTTCTTCGTGTATAAAATCACTCCTTAAAACCTTCCTTAATCTCAATATCCTTCCATAACCACTTGCCCGGACAAGTAACTGTGTATGAGAAGTGTGCAATCTGATGAACTGGCTCCCTACTCCGATTGATTAGTGATTCCGGGTGCGTCAACTGCTAAGGTCTTTAATCCCGTTAGCGTAGTGCATGCTTTATCGCGGGCGATGGCGGTGATCTTTCCCCGCTGTATGACGAGATCCGGCGGCGTCCTACACGTCAGCTTGCGGGTTTCCCACAAGCAAGTATTTCTCTTCAGAGGGACACCACCCCAGCCGGGACTATCTCTAAGCTTCCGACTGGTTTGTGTAGTGCATATAAGTGTAAGTGTGAGGGGAGAGGATAGGACAAGGAAGAGGAAGGAAAGATGGAGTGCGGTCCCGTTTGTTAGGATACAGCTCAGGCATTCACCTGGTGTTGATCGGCAAAACCCTGGAAAACTACCAATTAGAGTATCCAGTCGCTAGAGTTCTCCTCCATACATCGGCTGAATTCGACCTAGTTATGTAGCTAAAGTCGAAAACCTTCCCTCCATCGAGACTCGAATCATAGGACCCCCGGTCAGAGGCACTGCAGTGGCATCAATTGATGTTCTTAGCTACCTAAGCCGGTACCTACTTCAAGAACAATGGAACGAGCCCCGACTTTGGGCTACGGGCTATCACTAGCATACATGTACAGGACCGAGATCTGGGCATGTTGTTCGGGGAGGGGGGGGCTCTTCACTGATAATTGTCTAGGGGAGCGGTTGTTACCGCGGGAAGCCCTAGATGGTTCTTTAGGCCTCGTTGGATGGCAACCAGGAAGGGGACGAGGCAAAACCGATAAGGTAGCCCTCACTCAAAAGAAAGAGGAACTAAATTTTAGGAGACAGTCTATGCCATTGCGTAGCAACACGAGTTTAATTTGACGTATAGTAACAGAATACAAAATAGTAACGTATGCCAATATTACGTATGACAATATGTCAAGCAAACGGGCTGCGCATGGGATCATTTGTGTCAGATTTTGATATGGTGTCTCCGTTCCAAATAAATGCGTTTACAAAAAAATGTTCGAACAGATTTGAAGATCGTTTAATATAAGATTGTATTAATAAAGTATTTATGATATTTCAAAATTCCATCCAGAAATCAATAATTACTAAATTTATAAAATAAGCGGAATTTAATACAAGATCCAATAAACCTGAGCACGATTTGACACTGTAGTTCAAGGAAACTCGGTGAAATTTGGGGAGGAAAGGTTCCACTTTAAAAATACGACGCCTATCGAAGTTATCTCAAACGGGTAGGTTTATTTTCTCTTACATATAGTATTGACAAAGTTAGTATAATGCTGCAAAAATTAATGTAGATATTTTGATGGAAATGTTCTTTATGGGGGGGGGGGCTGAAAAAGTGTTTTGTTCTTTTTCGAAAATGACTGTCCGTCGGAGTGCTTTCAAACTAGATTGAAACCAACCATGTCTCGTATTTCGCTGGGTTGATACGAGAATATTCGTTTTGTAGAATATCCTGGATACGGTTTAGGCGCTAGTACTGTTCACATACTGACACAAAGAAGGATGTAGAGAACATTTAGAAAATAAACAAATACATTTTCAGTATCAGAGTACCCATCACATTCGATGTGATCGTGAAAATATCGCGATCGATATTGTGCAGCACTACCTCACAAACCTTCTCTACACTACGTAGACAAGAAAGTAAAAGGAGGCGGGAAATAATGCGAAAGAGAACTTGCGTTCACTCCCGCTACTGATTTTACGTAACCATCACAAATACCACGAGAAAATTTGAACTAATTTTGCACCATTTAGTACATTGTTAATTTTAATAATATCAAGTCTATTGAATGTTGACACTCCGTCTTTTGTAATAGTACTAAATTGTACCTATAAGACTACTACTTCAACTTATAAAATTTGAATAAAATTACGGAAAAGTATGTTCGAAAATAACTAGTGGTGCTACAGAGTAACACAGACTTACTCGTACTAGTTAGTTTTCCAATGTCTCTGGTCTGGGCTAGCTTTTCGGTCTTTCCCCATCTTCTAGCCAGCTGTCATCTATCGCCATCCAAAGTATGTTTTTAAAAAATTATAAATTTTTGAATTTCCTCATGATAGAACCCAAATATACTTTAAGAATGTTAAAGAAGCGTAAAACTTCGTCCTATACGAAATTTCCTTTTAAAATTAAAGAATGTGAAAATGTTAATAAATGTGTTAAGAAAAAATTTATATTTTAAGACGTGAGAGACAAGTAAACAAGTTACTTGTTTTAAAATTTTTGAAAACACAAAAGAATGGAGCAATATGAGTTTATGTCATCTTATGCAGTGTAATTAGAACTACGCCTACTAAAATTTTCAAAAAAAATGTACGTGACCTGAATGAAAGAACTAATTATGGACCACAAATTTCATTTGAAAGAATAATCTCTATCTTCAATTTTGTAGTTGTAGGAAGACGCCGAAAACATTTCAATCTTTTGCAGTTTTCAAAAATTCAGAGTTAACCGTGAAAACTGGTGTATGCCACCTTTATACATGCATTTCACTCTATACTTACAGGAAATTAAAAAAAATTGTCTCTGAACTTTTATGTAAAGTAATTTGAAATCATGTTTTTCAAAATTTCAAAGCTTCGAGTCGAACCGGATTGTTCCGGGAATGCATTTTGGAAACAATCCTACGTATGATTTAGGCGCCATTGGTGTTCAGAGACGGACACACGGACTGACGTTTTGAAAAAGAAACCAACCCTTTTTCGGAATCAAGGGACCCCAAAACGTGTATTTCCATTGAAATCTCGAAACTGATTTTCCGCAGCTTTACATAACTTTTTCTGTATTATGTATATTACTATATATGTTACTCCGTATATACTACGTACGTATTCAAAAAGGTTAAAGCAAGTGATTCAAATACTGAGTTAGCTTCAAAGTGGAGTTAGTGCAGGCGTTGAACAATTTCGAGAAACTACTTCGGAAAACTCGGCAATAATGTATTCATAATACGTGCAAGGTTTCCTGCCTTTCTACGATCAAAGAGCTCGCATTCGTTGTAATATTGTAAGTAATATCAATCCAAAAAATAATTTTAGTAGTGAGCTTATAATTTTTTTGTACGCGTTGTTTGTTTAATCACATCTGAAGAGCAACTAATCAAAACGCATTTTGTCCACTGGTGGAAAAAAATGAGTTATGTATGAAGTATGAAATCGTGTAGTTTTAATACGTTCTGCACGCTACTTCTTTCAGATTTCTTAAAAAAGCATTTAATTGAATGTGTTAAAATGCGTTTTGAAGAAACCTGAAAGGAGCGTGTGGAGTATATTAAAAACTGCACGATTTCATATCAAACTCAATTTTATTTTCACCATTAGACAATACATGTTTTGATTAGTTGCTCCTCGTTCGCTCATTCCTGATCTAGATTACGTTCAAGAATGCGTACATTTAAAACATTTACTATTCCTTTTTGGGCAAATAATTGTCGTCCTTGGTAGCAATATCAGAAAGAACTCAAGGAAATAATATTATTCTAGACATTAGATCGTGAATGAATTGTTTTTTTTTTTACATATCTCTACTATTTGATCTTTATTTCGCGTTCTTCGGGGCAGTAATACATTTTTACATATTTTGATTATTCAAAGCAAAACTTAATGAAACAGATATAAGTTTCGTTCTGTTTTATTCTTCCTGTTCAACTTGAATGTTTTACAGAATGTTTTAGATACAATAAGTTATTCTCTTATTCGTAGTTCTAATAAACTAATAATTCATTGCCTTCTTATTAAGTACTTGACACATTTAGCAGTACGAATAACCGAATTTAAATGAACATTGTTCACTGGAATTTTAAAAACTGGATAAAACTTTGCACGATATTTGAATTGTAATTCATTATTATTTCTTATTGGTTATCAAACTCCACGTAAAGACTTCGTTTGATAATTCTCCATTCTCGAATTGTAATAAAATGTTTTAAGATACTTATTTCATAAATAACTAATGTGTTACTGCATATACTTCCTGACGCTATCCCGATATCTACGAAACCCCACTCCCTTTTCCGTACGTCGAATCTTTGTTGAATATAGATGTGATATCGGGAAGCATGTGGACTATTGTAAAAGTATAGTACTGTTCTGAAGACGGCGACCTCAATCACCAAAAAGCCGGCAAGTGGTAAAGAAATATGGTAAACAAATCACGAGCGAATATCAAAATAACTTGCGGTGTATTTTTCAAGAGTAATTATCGTCCAAAAGTTGGCATTTCAGAAGAGCGGAAAATATTTCTAAAATTATTTTTGTGATACTGCCTACAAGTCACACAGACTTTATATTCTTTTAAAAACTGTATTACAGACTGCTGTTGATGCTAAAGAACAATGTTTAAATATGTAAATTCAAAATTGTTTCATTTGACTACGTCTACTCTCGAAAAAAGTCCTCAATTGTTTCCTAGAGATCAATATTTTTGGAGATCAAGAAGCTGGGGTCGTCTTCGGACACAGCAAAGGGAAGAGAGACTTACCGTAATGCCGCACCACTCGCACCGCATGCCCGCCAAGCATTCTGCCGACCAGCACGTTTTCTTGCAAACGGCGCACTTGGAGTTGTTGGGCAGGTTGCCCTCGCGCCAATGGTGCTGGTGGTGCACGTTCGACAGTTCCTTGCCCGGCACGTAGGTGGCGTTTTCCTTGCAGTCCGCCACCGCGAAGTCCTGGCAATCCGCGTGCACGAAGTATTCGCATACTGCGGACACAAAACAGCACTGTTAGAAGGCGTTCACACGACGTAGTTATAAGGTTCAGGGTTTCAAACATAGGAAGAGTGAATTTTCTTCAAGGGGACCCGGAATGAGTTTTGGATTCAAAATTTCAACTTTTTTATTTGCGTTTTTGAATCTTTAGACTTTTCTGTTTGTAATGGTTTCTGAATCATGTCAATACGTTAACTATAAGTATTTTTATTTATTTATTTTTCCTTCACTGATACAATGTCACAAGTATGTTCGTCAGAAAAAAAATAATATTTGGAGATGATAAATACAGTAAGTCAATTTTCTAAGGACCGAGGACATCTTGAACTTATGATATAACTATTTGATCTGGAATTTTGTCAGATAATGTGTTATGCAAAAATTGTGCAACATCTGTCCTGAAAAATGTATTAAAAGAATTTAATTATGCTTATTGTAAGCTATGGGGTCTCTTTTGATGTCTGAAGTTTGAAGCCAGTTTCCCGTAAGTATATTTTTTTAATATATATAAGGAACATTTTCTCAGCTTCTAATAATGATAGGAACCTAAAAGGGTATAGCCGAATAAGGCGGTGAAAAGTGCCCTCAAACCAAATCGTTAATCGTGATGCTCATAGGAAAGAGATTAAAAATTCAGTAGATTCACAGAAAATCAGTTTCCTAGGGCAATTTGTTGCAGAGATACAACAAGAAACGTGTTTTTCATGTTTTATTTTTTCTCAGCTTCTATTGCATGTATTAGGCTGAAAGAAATTGAAGAGACGGGTGAAAATAGTTAAATTTGAAGATATTTTTGTCAACCAATTTTGACGCCAAATTCACATAAAAAAATTGAAATTGATTTTCGACGTGAGAATGTTGTAGTACTGTCTCAATTCTTTTCCCCGAGCATGAGTCCTATAACATTCTATAACGTATTTTTTTTCAGATTTTTAAACAATGTGGACGATAGTGAACAAATATTAAAAATCAACTTAAAAAATTGAAATTCGCGCCAAAATTTAAGTGGAAACAGTACCGGCAAATACAGCCTTTTTGCAAATGGCGTTTCCCGAAAATGTTCTAATTTTGTAATGAATGTACCTTTTCTCAGCAACTATCATTCACAATTTATATAAACTTACAGAATATACTTCATAGTATTGGAAATAAATTGATATTTGTATGAACATTCTTCAATAATAAAAAAATTATGTTTGTCCAAAATTCTGAAAAAGTTAGGGCAAAGGTTATAATTGAGAAAAGTACTAAATATTCTTTAATCAACTCAGAAAAGCCAACGTAATGACAAATGTTTTTATTTTTAAGTAAGTGAAATTTCAAAATTTTCTAGTTAACCATTTTCTACAAAACGTACATCAATAGTAGCAAATTAACATGGACATTAACATTTAACATGGTACCCTCTCCCCTTAAAGATGACAGCTCATACGTTTGGCAATTGATCACATTGGGCAAAGGAAAGATAATGTGTTTACACGTTCGGTCCAATTTCTCCCAGTGCAAGAGATCTTATTTTTAGTGACACACACACTTTTATAATTAATACGCTTTTTTGTAATGTCAAAAAAGATGACTGTTTTGAACGATTTATGACTTCTTCGACACGAAACTCTATCAATAGCTGTGTTGTATGGGATTTTACTCTTCTGACAGACATTAAACAAATTTAAGGTGGAAAAGTAGAATTTTGTAGATTATGGTACAATGGAATCAGAAGGTATATATAAGGTATATATAGGTATATATAAGGTATATATAATCCGGACCACACTTTATGCTATTCCAATGCGAAGAACTCTTAATCGGTTTGTTCTACATGCTTCCTCCCGGGGGGGGGGGGGCGAGGCGAGATGTTTCTTTATATACAAAATGAGACTCCTGTGGATTTCTATGGTAGTTTTGGAGATTTAAGTTTTGTAGATACCGCAATCCATAGCACGAGTGACCAGAAACATGCAAAATTTGGAAATCGATGTAAAACTAAAATTTGATATTCCGCTCAATTTAATCGCATGGTTCTGTCTTTCTGTTCGTTAATAAACACTTTGCAATATGAGAAGGGACGCTCACGCTTATCATATATTTACAACCTGGCAATTTGAAGTTCTATTCCAGGATAAAGCTATTTTCATTTAAAAATGTTATTTTCAAAGAGCGAAGTATTCGCACGGCTCCTATTTGTCTACATTGTCCTACATGTTTCCCAACTATGAGAAAAATACTTCATACAGAAACAGTACAATGGATATAAAAAATTGCAAACTTAAGGAAGACATTACAAAGGAATATATCTAGAAGCTAGTTGTATTACAGAATGGCAGAGACTTTCTCGTATTAGTTAGTTTTTTAACGTCATTAATCTGGGCTAGCTTTCTAGTTTTGCTCCACCCTCTTCACAGCTGCTATTTATTGACTCGTAAAGGACACTTTTTCACATTTTCCCAACTTTTCGGTCCTTGATGGAGGAATTGAAATATTACTTTAAGATAATAGTAAAATCTGGTCCTATAAGCAAATATTCGTTGAAAAAATTTGAGTCTTTTTTGAGAGCAAATGTAGCATGAGTTTTTCTGAAAGTACCCAATCATGAACTAACTTCCTCAGAAAACTTTTTTTCGACAAACTTCCTTGGAAATAATTTACAACATTTACACTAACAAATGCAACAATTTATAAAAAAGTTCAAAATGTAAATATTAATGATGTGAAATATATTAAAAAAATAACATTTGTGTAATTTTCAAAAATCAAATGAATAAATCAACATGGCGTTAATGTCATTTTATTCAGTGTACTGGGAGAGAGGGAGGGAGAGAGAGGAAGAGAGAGAGGGAGAGAGAGAAAGAGAGAGAGGGGGAGAGAGAGGAAGAGAGAGGAGGGAGAGAGAGGAGAGAGAGAGAGGGAGAGAGAGGAAGAGAGAGGAGAGAGAGAGAGGAGATATAGCGAGGGAGAGAGAGGGAGGGAGAGAGGGAAAGAGAGGGAGATAGGGAGAGAGAGAGGGAGAGAGTGGGAGAGAGGAAGGGAAAGGGAGAAAGAGGGGGATAGCGGGAGATTGAGGTATGTATGTATATATATATATATATATATAAGAGAGAGAGAAGAGAGAGAGAGAGAGAGAAAGAGATTTGTAAATTTAAAAAGCTAAAGAATTCAAAAAATGTCGTTTATGTCATCTAATGCAGTGCATTTAACACTTTCTGTACAAAAAGTTTGAAGAAAAAATGTCACTCTTTTTTGAGAAAACCTTATTTTTAAGATTTTTAATATTTCTTTCATTTAAAATTACTACGTAAAGTATTACGTTAACTACTACTAAAATTACTACGTAAACTATTAGAATTTTCAAAAAAATATATGACATTCATTAAGGGAAGAAATAAAAGAAGTCATCTTCGTCAACATATCAGTTGTGTTGACGAAGTGACTTCTGACAAGGTGACTGATATGTTGACGAAGATGACTTCTTTTATTTCTTCTTATAAGAACGTCAACAACATCCAATCAGAATTCCCATATTCATTAAGGAATTAATTATGGAGAACAAACATTATTTCAAGAAGAAGAAAAAAGATCTTTAATATTGTAGGTATAGGTAGATGCCGAAAACATTTCAAACTTTTGCAGTTTTCTAAAATTCAGGGATAACAATGAAAAGCAGACCTATGCCATCTTAATAAGTGCATTTCACTCTATTCTTACAATAAATTTAAAGACAAAGTTTGAGCTTTTATTGAAAGAATTGGGTAGATGTTCCAGCGGCTTTCAAAATAGAACCCCCCAAAATTCAAAGAATGTTTTTCAAAATTGCAGGGTCTCGAGTCGGCCAGATCGACTGGAGAATATTGATTTTGAAAAAAAACAACCTACGAATCGTTTAGGCGCTAGCGTTGTTCACAAACTGTGGGACGGACAGACGAAGCGACAAACGGACGGACTGACGGACGGTATTAAAGTATCTGAAAAATGTATTTCCGTTTAAATATCGAAATGGACTTTTCACAGCATTACATAACTTTCTCTACACTACGTACTGTATATTACTCCGTATATACGTAGGTATACAAGAAAGTAAAATCCACCACGTTAAATACTGAACGTTTTCGTGTTATCACTGATCGTTCTAAAGGAGAGGAAGCAATAAAATGTATGTAGGAGTTACCTTTTCTTGCAGGCAAATCTATTGAGCAGAATACAGACAAGCAATGTAGAACTCATCGCGAAATAAGGTATGGAATCACTGACTACTCTCTCACTGAACCCACAAAACGTGGATCATGGCTACACAACTTGTTAGAGGAAGTTATTTATTATAGGAACAGGATTTATTCACTTTTTGGATATCAGAGCCCCACAATACGAGTTTTTTCTCCAAAATGTCGCCTTTTTGTTGCAACTTTACATTTTCTTTATCCGACGTTTGTATCATGCGAGACAGTAGAAGTTATAATATTGATCCCTTCCAGAAATATTAAAATATTTCAACATTATCCGACTCACACTTTCCCGTTCTCTGGAATAACTTGCAACGAGACAACGCCCAAAAAACAAACTTGTGGGATTGCGCGGTATACCAAACCTTTTCATTCTCTTAGTGTTCTTACTCAACAATTACTCAAATTTTGAAAAAGTGCATACATAATTTGAAGATATACAATTGAATGAAGGTTTGCAGGAAACATCCAAGAAACAAAACTCAATGGTGTTAAAAATGGCTTGGAATGTTGGGATTATCTTGAAATTTCGAGTAGCAAAGACGATCCAAAAATTATATTTGTGAGGGATATCGCCGTATAAAAGTTAGAAAAATTCCACATATTCCCGACAAGGAAAATAGAAAACTCCTAAATCGTTGTTTCATGTCGTTCAGAAATAAGTCTTGACCACAAGTAAAATGAAGGAGGTTTACAAATTCTGGAACAGTACAATCACTGTTCACTGGGAACACAAAGTTGAATGAGTTTCTGAAAATGTTATTGAAATGTTTTATAATTTAGAAGATCTGTGTAAATGTGTTGTTAGGATCTAAGGCAAAGAAATTCTCTTCTTCTTATCTTTAAAACGTAAACCACCTCTTTTAGTAATTATAATCAGAGACTTTTAATGATAGTACACATACATCAAACGTTTGCTGTATATTTCGCCGCGACATCACTAATCTTTGCATTTGAAAACACTCTTCGACCTTTATACGCAGTCCAGTCACATTAATATGACCACCCGTCAAAATCCTGAATAACCACCTTTCACACCCGCCATAACCGCAATAACCACCCTCGCGCTGACTGCTGCGAGAAGACAGTCAATTAGGTTCTGAATGGAACACATCCCTGATCTCCGTCAGAGATGTGGAGCTATGCCGACTCCAGTGTCTTGACAATCTGTGCCAGGATCCTCGGTTGCGGATTCATCACATGAACAGCCCGATCGAGATGTTCCCACAGATTCTCGATTGGGTTTAAAATGGGGGAGTTTGCTGGCCAAGGGAGTACTGTTAACTTATCTAAATGCTCTTTTAACCGCGCACGTGCACCACGAACTGTATGGCACGTTGCATGGTCCTACTGATAGATGCCGACTTACTGAGGAAAAACGATCTGTATACAGGAGTGGATATGGTCCCCAAGGATGGCTGCATATGTCTGTTGATCCATTGTGCCTTCCAGTATGACGAGATCACTGAGAGAATTTCACGATATCATTCCCCCACCCCATCATGCTCCCTACTCCGGCTTGGATCAGTCCGACGAATGTGTCAGGCTGTTGGCGTTGAAACATTTCACGCCGCATACGCCAACGTTCATCTATCCGATGGACCAGAAAACGTGTTTTACTTGAAAAGGCCACTAAATGGACGTCCAGTTGCGATATTGTCTTGCAAATTCCACCTTCGTTGCCGATGAACAGCCATCACTATGGGTGCATGAACCAGGCGCCTGCAGCGGAGGCCCATGTGCAGCAACGTTCGATGACCGGTTGTTGAGGAAATCCTCTTGGAAGTCGGTTGGTTCATCTGGGAGGTCCGTTGCAAGACTGTTACATGCCTAACCGCTCGTACACATATGCGCACCCGTCGATCTCCCTATCATCTACTACCGGGAGCCTTAGCTCAGTGCATCAACTGATGTCACTGCAGCGCCTCTAACCTGGAGGTCCTATGTTCGAGTCCTGACGGCGGCAGGATTTTCGACCCTACTATTTAGGTAGGTCGAATTCAGTCGCTGTCTGGAGGAGAATTCTAGCTGCTCTGATCGGTAGTTTTCCGTGGTTTCTCCGATCAACACCAGGCGAATGCCGGAGCAGTACCCTAACAAACGAGCCACGGACCGCGAGCGATCTTTCCTTCCTCTTCCTTGTCCTATCCTCTCCCCTTACACACACACACGCACACGCTTACACTAAAATTTACTATACTACCACATATTCCAGGAGACCGGTCGGAAGCTCAGAGCTTGTCCCAGCTAGGGCGGTGCCCCGCTGGTGGGATAGTCCTGGTTAGAGGGAAACCCCGACGGTTGGTCGGCACCGGATCTCGCTATCCAGCGGGGAAAGAACACCGTTATCTGCCGAGGAAAAGCATGCACTACACTTATGGAACTAATGGTCTAAGCTGTAAGCGCCACAGATGCCTCGGAATCGGTTTTGGATATCGCAATTTTGCCAAGCACGGAATACAACCACGGCGGCATGCGAATACTTTACAAAAGTCAATGATCATGATCTTTTAGACATTCGATAAAAAAGCTCCGTTTCTGCATTGCGACCATTTCTTCATTGTTTTCCGTTTCAACTCGACACGCTTTATATACTCTCTAATGTTAGTGCTGCCACTTGCAGGTGAACATGAGCACGTTTACGTCGGACATAGGCGATGGTCGTATTAATGGGACTGGACTGTATATATTGACTATATTCGATTCTTTTCTAACTCTAAACTAATACTCACAAATGTTTACTCGCGGTAGACTTCTTAAAGTAGTTATTTTTTTGATATTTATTCATCCTTGTTCGGCCATAAGGTCTTTCAAAGGTTTTCATGTAATACAAGGTTTTAATAATTTACATTTGATAAATTAATGTTAATAACTACAATCACTATAACAATTGACAAGGCAGATTCGTTTTCATGTAAGTTGAATAGCTTTGAAGAATGCCACAACAAGAGGGCCGAAACGTCAGCCTCATCGACTGATATGCGGCTCATCCCGGACAACCTAGAATCACATTTCAATGGATTCATATACATTATTAAATTTGTGAGCGAAAATTCTTCAAATTACTTCAAAGGAAGTTTTTCGATAACTCAATAAATTACTGTGAAAAAGAGCTTTAAATTTAGCATTTACAATAACGCGTTAATTTCGCATTTACAGGTTTTGAGATTTTGAAAAACGTTCTTTAAAATTTGGGGGTACTTCACATGAAGCCCCCGGACATTTTCAAAATTTTTTCAAGAACGGCTTCAGATGTTTTCTTTAAATTTCTTGTAAGAATAGAGTAAAATACTCTTATGAAAGGTAGCATAGGTCCGATTTTCACGGTTAGCTGAATTTTCGAAAATTGCAAAAGTTTGAATTTTTTTGGCATCTTCATACAGCTACAAAATTGAAGACAGTGATTTTTCCTTCATATGAAATTTGTTGTACATAAATAGTTCTTTCCAAAACGTCAGGTACATTGTTTTGGAAATTTTAGTAGTTTTTGTGCAATAGTGCATGCAATATTTGCAATTTTAAAAAATTACAAAAACAAGATTTCCTCAAAACCGCAAAAAAATTTTCTTTACATGTTTCTTAGGGCTAGTGCCAAACTAGTGTATTCTTTTGTTTTTTTCTTCAAAAATTTTAAAAATGAAATTCTCTCTCACGTCGGTAATATTTACATTAAATGCATTTTCTTCACATTAATATATTTATGAGTACACGTGATTTAAATTATGTCAAATAAAGTTTCTCGAAAACTCAACAGTTTTCTGTACAAATGAGCTAAAAATTCCGCATTTTCAGAAACACTAAAACGCCATTTTCTCAAAAATGGCTCCAAATATTTCTAATGGATAGTGCTAAGTGCATTATTTAATATGATGTTAAGTTTACTTTGGTGTATTATTTTTTTTTCAAAAATTACACAAATGTAACTTTTTTGAAATACCTCTCACTCCGTTAATATACACATTTTCGTGGATTTGTATGCATTTGTTAGGGGTGCCCAGGGACCCCCGTGTTACCTTTTATGTAAGCTAAGGTGTCTGCAGTATTGTAAATTCTATTACTATGGAAACATATTGCATGCTGTATTTTTACGTTAGGATACCTCTGCGAAGTTAATACTGAGTGCTATGAACATTTTAGGTCACTTCATATGTTAAGAAAGGAGTGGAAGATAGCAGCTTTTGCTGAAAGCTGGAACGAAATCGTTACCCCATCCTAAAAAAGTCTGCACGCAATTCAAGAGACCAGAGAATGTTTTTCTTTGTTTATTGATTCGGTTATGATTGAGAGAGTTACAAAATACACCAACATCAAAATTGAAATGGATTTAGAAAGGAATAAAAATGATCGCAATACATGTAAGACTGACAAATGGGAAATAGAGGCAGTAATCGGGCTACTTATTTTGGACCTGTGAAATCAGGGCATCAAATTCTTGCTGAATTGCGAAATGTGGATAAGATGAGTATCGACATTTTCCATCGTACTTTGAATTTGAAAAGATTTCAATTGTTTCTACGAAACTCGGGCTTTGATGTGACACGCGTAGAGAGAAGATTGGTAGACAAATTAACTACAATTAGAGTAATGTAAGATCCTTTCCTGAGAAATTCTGAGAATTGTTTAGCAACTACATTTTTAATAAATTGTTTAATAACACGTAAAGTATTGCTAATAATAGAAGAAGAATATTCTATTATTTTTTTTTATAATTTAGCACATATCATGAAAAGAGTGTGTGTGTCTGAAGACACCCCTCGTTACCACTTTTGTTTCAAAAAGTCACGTTACCATTGCTATTATTTGGTTGAGCTGTTTTACCTTAGAAAAATTTGTTGTTGCTGAACATGCTGACAGTGAATTGTAGAAACAAGTGAAAAGTTTTTTAAACTAGATTTTCAAAAAGTCTATTGATAGTTTTTTTTTAAATTTACTTGTTTCGGATGCAGCTTTTAATGACCAATGTAAGAATATAATATCCTGACTTATTTCTAACTAGTTGAATCCAAATTTTAAAATTTTTTGAAATTTCTTTCATACTTCATTTCTTTTATGCGAGCTTTGTTCAAATATATTCTTACAATGTCTGGCACTGGACTCACCAATGAATCATAGTAGCTGATAATGTTATACTCCTCTTCAAAAATTTCCAACACTAAACGGCCTGGTATGTCTCCTTCAAACGGGATATGAACTCGTAAATTTGCAATTTCAAAATTATCGTCGTAAAAATATTATTTAAGCGAATAATTAGAGTTTAGTACAGGTATACTTTTTACGGCTTTTGTTAATATGCACAATAATGCACCTGTAAGCAGTTCTTCTGGACTATTCTCTAATCTTAATATAAGAGCATTTTCAATTAGTTCCGAAAATTCTGTCGCAAAATCTTCGGCAACTACATTTGTTTCTTACCCGGCTTAACACTTCCATACTTTTCTTCCCTGATTTTTGAAGAGATTAAAACACCACAAACTCAGTCTAATTCGTGTTCACTTCTACTTGTGCAATTGCTCTATTAATCATTTTGTATGCGAATCTATATAAACACTAAATGCTACTGTTTTGTATGTTTAAGTGAATACAGTGTTAGTTAAGTTTAATAAGAATAAGTTCTTGGCCACGTTTACTTTAAAATCGGTATTTGTAGGACACTTAGGAACGTAACTATAAGAAGTCGAACGTTTATTCATTCTCTAACATTACTCACAGTTTTGTTTTCTCCGTATCACTTGAAATTCTTCAAATTTAATTAGTTCTAAGGCAATACTGTTCGTAGGTTTTTGCAAACTTATTTTTAAGAATATGGTAATGTGATACGGATGAACGGATAGAAAATAAAATGAAACATGACCGAGATTCACTTGTTCAAATTAGCTTCACTTGTTCACTTAAAGATGTCAACATCAGTGTTGCCAACGTCGTGAAAGAAAATTAAGGCGTATTGAGCGAAAAATGCCTTTGGGTATTGGAATTTAATCAACGCCACCTACGTAGATCTATTTAGGTGGCGTTGGTTTAATTCCCGGTTTACTCACTAAGATCGCAGCGCCAAAACATGCAAAAATCTCGTTTTTGGAAATCCATTTGAATCTTCTGGCCTGATCCAAAAACAAATTATCAGTTCCCTATCAGGAGATCAAGACGCCTCATACGTCTCGATTGATGCACGGGAAGTGGTTTAGCCGTGAGTGATGGAACCGCACATCCGTACACTCGGGATTTACTCATTTACGGTATGATTTTTGTATATAAATGTTGGCAGCAGCTCCACAAACAAGACAGGAGTAAGTTCACGAAGGACAAATAATATATTTAAATATTACACGAGAGAAGTTTCTACGTTAATTTTGGAATTTCTATTGATTATGGTTTAAAGTTCTATAATTTTTAATGTTTTGTTTGCTATATTTTTGATGTTATCTTTCGATATTAGACGTGTGTTAATGACCACGTCTAAGTATTTTATTGGGATTGTAGAAGGGAGTCATTGTATAGCTTTAAAATTCAGTTTTAAGGGTAAGCTAGATGTGTACGTTTCAATGCAAATATATTAACTTGACATTTCGCAGGTTCTTGACACAAGAAAACGATTCTTTGAACAAATGACGACAGATATGTGTTCATTGGATTAATTTTTGGATTTTATTAATATTTAGAGATCACACTATAAAACCACTTAATTATAACAAGCAAAAGACATGTGGGGCACACTACCTTCATATAAAGCAAAGATCACGAAATTTGGTTGAGTATAAAGCTAAAACTTCTTTGTAACCGAAAACTTGTCGTATTTTAAAAATAAAAATTTTCTAAATGTCAGAGATTGTAGTGAAAATTGGAGCTATACCATACCCAGTCGTTTAGATTACAATAAATAATTGCATGAATAATAAGCAAGTCCCACGCACGTGCTTCTTGTAAGCATCTCTACATTTAGCTAGGAATTACCTTGCATATTGATTTACGAATCAGTGTTTTCTGTCAAAAATTATTTACTCAAGCGTGGGAACATATTTTCATCCAATACAGTCCATCTAATACCCAAAGTTTCCCTGATCCTTGGGGCGTATGCTGAGATGGCCTCTTGTTTTACCACCGGATATAAATGTAACTTCACGATCTGTGCACGCCTTTTAGAGTTCTGTATGTAATATAGTTATTCAAATTATCGTTCTCCATCCCCGCAGGTGGGGATAACGGTGGCGTAGGTTGTCGCGGTCTCTGGTGGAGAATCGTAGACGACCACCCGGACCCTAAGTCTCGCGGCTCACGACGTTAGCCTGAAGGTGCAGGCAGTGAGAAGGCGATGCTAAGCTCCTGGTGGCCGGGCATCGGCCACCCACCAGTTGGGTCTATAGCGCATCGGCCTTGGAGCAGGATTGGGCGAAGGATACTTTTCGGAGTACTCCGGATCCCACTTTAAAGTCCGTCGGGAAACTAGTAATCATCCTTCAGGTTGGTTCGGTACCGGCGTTCCCCAAGTCGTCAGCTGGCGGTAAGCAATGGGGAGACGGGATGGGGGCTCCGAGCCGCCCGGGCCTTAGTCCGGGTGGCCCCCATTTGGGCTCTCGGATTCGTCGTGGCAGTGGCCCGATACTCTGGGCAAAGAGGAGGGAACTTCCAGGCGCATGTGAGTGGCGCACTGTCGAGACTCCGGTACTAACCTGGGTTGCTAGGAGCTCTGAGCTTGCAGGGTGGCCCCCACCCAGGCATTGTATGGGGTGGTTGCCGCGAGGACAAACTGGGTCCCGGCTGGATCCGGCCGTCAGCCTGACGGCGTTAACGCGTCGGGAGGGGGTGCGGATAAAAGCTCAAGAGGCATAAGTGCCCACCCCGGGGACTTGTCCCCCTGACGAAGAGAATAAGTGTGGAGGTGGTAGACCACACGGGATTACTTACTTACTATCGTTCTCCATGTTCTCACGGCAGGAAATCCTCCACGACTCCTGCACGACAGGCACGAAGAGGCATAATAGCCAAACTGTTTAGTTTACTTGCCTTTGGAAATACCTTTTATTACACTGTAGCGATTTTTTCTTATCAAATCTTGCCAAAAATATTCATTTCATCCATATTCAGAATTCATCTTGTATATTGGTTAGGGTAGGGATCTCAGAATTTCAGAAAACGTGCGCAGAATTCACTTTTCCCCGTTGCACGTCAAAGATAGTTTTTAACTGTTTTTGACGTTAAATACATAAATCAAAACTACAAATGCACTTTCTTTTATTCAAACAAAAAATATAAGAAAAAATCAGACATTGTCCCGACAATTTTGAAAATATCTCCGGGACTTCTTGTAAAGAATATCCAAAACTAAAATAACTTAATAATCTTCAGAACGGCTCAACTAGATATTAATCCTGACGTAGTTACCAAGTTAAAGCTCAAAAGCTTCTAATGTAATCTGACACAGATATGAATAACATACACTAACATTCATCCATTCTGATTTTCGGGTACAAAATTCTCTGAATCTCCTCACCGCCTTTATCAATCTTAAGCATCATTGCAACAACACTAATAGACCTTAATTCTGACGACTGTGCGAAGTTGGTCTCTTCGACAAAAATTCTAGATCGCATTGTTGCGGTCCTTTTTTGTCATAAACTTTAGTAAAACAGTAACAATTGTAAAAAAGTATAAGTAAAGATTAAAAATATCCCAAGGGTAAACTTGCAAGGCCTCGCATAGGGCCAGATCGATTGGGAAACATTAAATTTGAAAAAATAACAAAAATAAACTTAGTGCTAGTGTTGACAGGAGAGTCAGAGGGATGTTTAAAAGAACAACAGCAAAATACACGAACGGATCAAGAGAACGAAAGGAAACTGAACATCAAAACGTGTATATCTTTTGAAATCTTTGTATCGATTTTTCGTAGCATTACATAACTTTCTCTATACTAAGTATACGAAAAAATAACTATTGTTGCTACAAAATGGCAAAGTCATTATCGTCTCGTATCCTATTCCCTAGTGTGGGCAAGCTTTTCGGTTTTGTCCCACTCTCTTCCCAGCTGCTACATATCGGCGCCTAAATTGGCCTACAAGGGCCTCTCGATGTACCTACCTCTCCTCTGCAAACATCCCCATTGAAGAGCACTTTCGCACTCCCAGACGTTCACATATGTCTATCACGATTGTCTACCTTTACAGATTTGCGCATGATATCCCTTGGCCCCATCTCGGTGGTTGTACCGTTGTTTTGGACGTAGGGATCCAGTTCCTCAATTAAACACAAAGATTGCACACACATCTCACGTATAATTGTCAGGCCAAGAGGTTATGAAAAAATTAGGGTACAGATGTAATACATGAGGAACGCGGATGCACCCCACGCTACGAACAACGTAAATCATTCATGCCTTACACGGGTTTCATACCCACAATTTTAATGTATACGTCATTGGGCTCACATGTTTCAAATTTTTCATGAAGTCGAATGAGGTCGAATCAATGGTCTCTGTTATTTGGAAACGCGAAATAATCAAAAGCTACCTTTTTATTTATACTATTGAATGTTTTGCAGCATTGAATCTATGTATTTCAGTGACGTAGATATCATTCCTTTCATTCGTTAGCAAAAATGCATTTAACATTAAAATCTATCAATAACGCATTCAGTAATTTTCTCAAAATTAATTAACTCCAAAAAATGAAGAATAATTAAATATTCACGGTAGGTAGCAATTAAGACATTGGTTCAGTTTACTTTCTTATAATTTTTATATTGAACAAATCATTTTATCCAAAAACGTATTTTTTCACAATTTTCGGTCTCCTAATAAAATAATTATTGAAATATGACTGTGGGAATACCAGAGAAGAGAAAATAATCTGGTTATATATGCAAATTTTTAGTGAAACATTTGAAACCGTTTTTGAGAAAATGTTGAAGCTTTTCTCAAAAAGCGTAATTTTGAGCTCATTTTCACAGAAAATTTGTGAGTTCTCGAGAAGCTTATTAAGAAATCATTTGAACCACCCACACATGCAAATAATTACAAAAAAGACCTTTGATTTTGATACAATTTATTATCAGTTATTGTCATATAGACTTGTTTGACGTAAGTTTCGTAGCATAGTTCATAGCGTAGACAACCAAATGCACAGTGGATCGAAATATAATGTAGCTTATTATTATTATTATTATTATTATTATTATTATTATTATTATTATTATTATTATTATTATTATTATTATTATTATTATTATTATTAAATATAATATTGTAATATTCATCATATCTATTTGTTCCAATCAGGTAACTTTCAACAGGTTTAGGTTTAAATCTGTCCTGCCTTTTTTCTATTGAAAGATATTCTTTATTTACATGTGCTGAGAAAAAAATTAGCTGCCGTCGCGAACTCGAAGTTACTGAAAAAAGGTCAGTTTTGGCCAGCCTGTTTTCACTGACGCCTTGGACAACTCTTGCTTCAGCGAACGACTCGCATTGTGCTGTCATTGATCGCTAGGATCTCTACTTATCGGTTATATCTGTCAGTTCGCTAGGCGGAAAACAGAGTTTATTTCGGGGAACATTCTGTTCCAGTATACTAAATCTGTGGATTTATTTTGTTTACTCGTGAGTTAGTCACTAGGTAATTCCAATTAGTACGAAAATCGATTATTTTATACGATTAATAAAAGTAATTAAATCTATTATATTAAGGCCCATTAATCTATACATCTATTAAAATTTACGATTATAGAGTTCTATCATTTCAATTAAATTTTAATTTTTTTAAAATGTCTAATGCATTTAGATTTAATTTGACAAATGCTGCCAATTCGGCAAAAATTGAGCTTCATTATAAGCACCTACTGACAATGTAGCGTATTCGATAAGGAGACTTTTAGCGGCCCCGAAAGCTATGATAAGCTCATTGATTATATTCATATAAATCTACCAATGACTGACTTCCGAGTCGGCCAGAGCCATCTAGTCAAACAAACCAATGATAGACACAGATATTGTTGTATTAAGCTAAATCACCAAGTGACACCAGCATGGATAATGATCAAAATGACTGTTAACTGGAGTGTATTACAAACGCATTCAACTGGACCACCATATATTGATGTGTCTATCAAAAATAATAGAAGGTTGATATATAAAGTTAACTATTCTTACTTGCCGTGGGTACACTTTGGCATCACATGGCGTTTTATTTTCTGAAAGTCCAAGAAATAGTGCCCGGAAGAATAGGCACCGCGCCGCGCGGTATTGCGGGCTCGTCAAAGGCGTGGGCGATGTCATTAGCTTAGTGTTTCGCTGCCCTGGATTGGAACTCGTGCCCGTAGGAGCACTTGTTCCCTCATTCTCCCACAATAGGCAGGGCTGCACAGACCCCGCGGAAACGACGATTTGCGTCGTGAAAAGTGAGGAATTTGGGTATATTTTTATTTCAATAACTTCCGGTGTATGATGGCATTTATTTTTTAACAACACATATACAAAGTTAATATCTAACGGCAATAATCCCGGATAGCCAAGTTAATCTTAATATCTTAAGGCAAAAGTGAAGCCAGCTGTTGAAAGATCTTTTGTAAGACGTAGTACACCTTATTACTCTTCTTTAATCGTCTTTAAGCATTGCATAAGAAATTCTCCGTTGTTTATCACACATATGAAAATTCTCTCAAATATTACATTAATTACTCTTATTTTCAAGAACTCTATGCAAAATGATTTAAAGATCTAGTATTATCAAATAGGTAGCATTAAAAAAGTCTCTAGCTTAAATATTGAAGGTGTAATACATGTTCAAAAAAATGGAGCTTAGCAACAATATATTTTAAAATTAGGTGGAAACGACTTTATTTTGAAAATTATGTATATGCAATGATATAAAGAACTAGTATTTAGAAATAGAATGTCCTACGAGTGGAAGTTCATTCTCCGATATTGACAGTGTAGCGCAGGATAAAAAATTAAACTTTGTTACCATATAATTTAATATCACAAAAATTGCTAATAGTTTGAAACTGAGTTCAAGATCTAATATTTGGGAATACGATACATTATATACAAAATCTATAGTTTCAATATTAAAGTATGAAAAGACTTTGAAAACTATAACCTTTTGCAATTTTCAAAATTCCAAAACTCTTAATAAAAACAGGGCCTCTGCCATATTACTGAGCAAAAATTACTATACGTAACCAACAAAAGTTAAGAAAAAGTTTGGCTCCGTTTTTGAGAAAATAATTGTTTTAAAAATGGCTATATTTCACGCAAAACAAGTATCCAGATTTTCGAAAATTGTACGTGATCTTATTTCAATGAATCAAAATTTGTATTTCGACAAATGATTTTGTTAATGACAATTTGTAGTTGAAGAAACACGCAGAAAAGATTCTGAACGTTTACAATTTTCAAAAACTAAGAGTTCTCAACGAAAATGAGACCTATGCAATTTTTTCAAGAGTTTCTTAGGCGAAACGGGAACAAAGTTTAATAAAAACTTGGAATCTTTTTTAGAAAAGTTTAAAAATGTGAAGGCTTTATGTAAAGTACTTCGAAATATCAAAATATGTGTTCAAAATCTCTGGGCTTTGAGTTCGTGCAGATCAATAGAGGAAAATCAATGTTTGAGAAAATATTTTGAACTGTTTAGGCGCTAACGTTTGTGACATTTTTTGATAGAGTAATTGATTAGTGATTCCAGGCGAGACGGCGGCTAAGGTCATCATTCCCGTGTGCAGTGCATGTTTCCCCTCGTGAGGTGGCGATTATCTCCTCCCCCTGGATGGTGAGATCGGGCGATAAACTACTTCTCTGCTAGCTGATTTTTCCCCTAACCCGGTTTCTCCCGCCAGAGAGGCACCGCCCCAACCCGGACAAACTCTAAGCTCCCAACCAGTCTCCCGTCATGTGTGTTAGTGTTATGCATATATAAGTATAGATGGGTGTAAGTAAGGGGTATAATAGGACAAGGAAGAGGAAGGAAAAATCGCGGTGGTCCGTGACCCGTTTGTTAGGGCACTGCTTCGGCATTAGCCTGCTATTGATCGTAGAAACCAGGGAAAAGTACCGATCAGAGCAGCCGGCCACTAGAATTCTCCAGACAGCGATTGAATTCAACCTTGCTCTTTGCTAGTGTCGAATATCCTGCCACCGTCTGGAATCGAAGCTAGGATCCCTGGTCAGGGGTACTGCAGTGAGAATAGTTGATCCCCTGAGTCACCTCTCCCGGTGCGTTGGAAATAGATGACGGACAGACAGACTTTTGCCGTCAATCGGTTTTTGAAGTCAAGATCCTACAAAATAAGGATTCTGATGAAACAATAAATTAGAAGAAATAATTTCCTACGTATAGGAATCTGATTAATGGTTTTTGCGTTACAGAGCCCGACAATTTGTCTGCAAAAAATCGCCTATTTCCCGTTCACGATACTTTCTCTTATTACAAAGTAAGGCGAAATGTAAAAATTGTTGAAAATGTCCTGTCTGTCCTGTTATCAAAATGTCCTGCCTGTCTGTCTACTTGTGGGTCTATCTGCTCGTCCGTCTGGTTAGCCGTCCTTCTATCTGTTGTCTTTCTGTCCGTATGTTGTTTGTCTGTTCGGTCTGTCTGTTGTCCATCTGTCTATCTGTCCGTCCGTCTGTCCGTCCGTCTGTCTGTCCGACCCACTGCTCGTCCGTCAGTTCATCCGTCCGTCCGTCTCGCTGTCCGTCTGCCTGTCCCTCTGCCTGTCCGTCTGTGTCTGTCTATCGTCAATTATACACGAACAGACTGACAAATGGACTGACAGAGTTTTTTAAAAATGAAATCTGTTTAAAATAATTAGGTCTTGAAATAAGGTTACATAAAATTTTCTTTAAAAGAGTGGTTTTTGCATAAAATTTGCTTGAAGTTAAAGCAATTTTTTAAAAGTCTCAATTTGCTCCACCATTTTCTTAAACCATTTTCCTTTGGTAGAGACTCTTACAAAATTGGCGGTGTCATTTTCATTGAACTCTGAATTTTCGAGAATTTCACGTGTTAGAAATAATGCGAGAAAATATGTGCATTTGTGGCACCAGTGGTTTTTAAATTGCTTTTGTTTCATTCAACATTACGCAAAAAATACTCATATTTTGAAAAACATCACATGACATTATTTGAAGATCTAATTTTGCAAAATAGACTGCATTGAGAGAAAAATTTTTATCTTCGAAAATGATGTTAATGGAGTGTACCTTAGCACTTAAAAACTTTTGCAATAATGAAATTCAAAAGTAAGATTGAAAATCGGTCTTCTACTATTATTAAAAACGTACGTACGTCACTGCTGCCATTGAGAAAGAAATTTAATTCAAAAATTCGGTGCCATTTAAAAAAAATGGAAGTTTGGTTGGTGGTTCACATAAAGTACCTTTCAAAATTCGAGGGTCTGTTTCCAATTTGTGGAACTGTCACATCAACTAGATCGATGGAGACCTACTAATTGTTGCAAAAATCCTTAGAACGGTTTAGGCGCTAGTGCGTTGTTCACGGTCGAACGGTTAGATGGGCAGACGGATTGCCTGTATCACTTTTTCGGTATCAAGGGTGCATATAACGTAGATTGTAACTACACAACATATTAGGAAAACAAATTTAAATTACTAATTTGCAATGCGCACAGATATGAAAAGAAAACTCTTTAGGCTCCGGCCTAATGAGAGGTGTCTAATGGTTTCACTAGATGTACAAGTAGTCGCAGAACCCTTAAATAACGAAAAACTTTCGATTTTGAGTGTAAATGCCAATATTTGATTGTGCTATTTCGCGTATTATCGTACTGCGCGTATCGACTGTATTTTCATTCTCAGTGCGTCACTTTATGACACAGGTGACCGTCATGCGACAACATGGCTCGAAGAAAGAGGATGTTGTTTGTGGCAACGTGTTATGTAATGTACGAGGAACTTCTTTGATATTTGTTTGTATGTAAAGAACTTTTGTAAGTTATAAATGTTTTAACCAAGGTTCTTGCAGTATTTGTGAAAATTGTTTTTGTTAAAATATTTATTTTATTGAAGTGTTATTCGATAGTATTTTATTTGTTTGTTATTGAGCAAAGTGCGTGAACCTTTTAGGAAAACCATTTTCAGTGATTCTGTACAGCATACATGCTTACGGACACCAGTTTTCTTCGTATAGGAGTAAAAATTATTTTTGTTAAAGGGACCCAGAAAATAAGGTTTACTAATCGCCGTTTTTTCCTGCAGCATTACAATACCTGCTCTGTACTATGCAAACAGCATAAAATAACGTAAAATATTTCGTACAATTGAGGATTTAGCATTCAGTTGACCCCAACGTTATCTTTCTTTAAGCAACAGGAAACTTATTAAAATTTCTTACAATTCTAATTTCTAAGAGTTTTTTTCTTAAAACTAGATTGTTTACCAATAGCGTGTGGCGGCGATGGTGTAACGGTTACCGTATCGGACTGTTATACCCAAGTTTGCGGGTTCGAAGCCGTGGATTTTTAAGGGCGAACAAATCCTTCGTACGCCTTCCTTTGGAGGGGAAGTAAATCCGGCTGCCCCATGTTAGTAGATTTACTGCATGTAAAAGATCCTTAAGCCTAAATGATGCCACTAAGCTAAATTCAAATCGCCTGTTTCGTCGCCCAAGTAATACCTTCTTTCTCCCATGGTTGGTGAAAGGAGCGTAGCGAAATTTGCGTGGTCAGACGGAAGAGCAGGCCTCATGGCCTGAGTCTCGCCACGTAAAATAAGGCACATTCAATTCAATAGCGTTTACTTTAAAAATAAGCTGCACATTTTCAAATGCATTGAGGGAACTAGAGAATACTTGATCCATAAAGATTCTCAACTTTAGGTAATTTTGTCATACCCACAGGAAATGGTTGATGAGTAAGCATCGGCAATCCTAAATTCCTTCCAGTGGATTTCTAATTTGGCGGGAATAGCCATTTCAGGTAATATCTTCATTTCAATATTGTGCATGCAAGTAAATTTCAAACCAAGTAAGTAAATATTCTTCCAAATCACGTCATTTTATGTAACTCTTATTAACGATATTACTTCTGCAACTGTTAATTATATCTTTATCTACATTTATATAAATAATGCTTTAATTTTTTTCGTATTCGTTTGGGCATTAATTGAAGCTATACATCGGCGTAAGAGGAAAATAAAATGAAGAAATCTATTTAACATGCATAAATAAAGACGACGGTTTCTCTTAGCAAAGAAGGCAAGTTAGACCCTGACAATAATGTAGAAATTTCTTAAAAGTAATATAGCCAAGATTTTGTTTTGAAATAAAAGTGACGATATTAAATAACACTATTTAAATTACAACTTAGTGTCGTAACCCATCGTAAGCCATGGGATAACATGGATCAAGTACCTCGACGTATTGACCTACAACTTGGTACGTTTGTAGTCTTTTGAATAATTTATCATTTATAACTTTAACATTTAATCTATCAAAGTAATAACTATCCATTTTTGCAAAAGATAAAACAGTACAATTGTATGGTGCTCCTATTCTGAAATGCTTAGATAATACAGAAAAACGTAAATATGAACTTATTAATTCTGGGTCAGGAACCCCTAGATTCCCATATATTTTTATTTAACATTTGGTGATTATTAATAGTTTAATTTTAATTATGCAAAAAGTCCAAGAACTTTCAAATTCACAAAAAAGGATAATGTTTAATCACAAAATTGTACTTAAAGAAAATTGTATCAGCCGATTCTTTCTTCGAGAGGAGCAAAGAGACATTTAACCCTTGTTGACATGGATGGTCTTTGAAGTGAACTTGGTGTGATGGTCAGAACAAAGCAAGTGCTGCTGTTCCTGTGCCACCCACCTAACATGGACCGATAAAAAATAGGTCATGATAATACTCGTCTTCACGATGGCGACGAAAGTCTCGATAGGCCCTTCAATTAATAGGCTTCGTGGGCCTATCGTTCTCATTAATCAAAAAGAGCACTCGTGAGACTGGGGGACGGAGGGCCAGGACTGCGGGTGGGAGCGTAAGCGGGGACAGAGGTGAAGCGGAAGCTCGAGGATATGAATCGGTGACCTTTTGCCAGGGAATTGCTCCTCGAGCAAGGACTTTCGAGATACCTCCTTAGTTCAAGATCCTCACAGCTTTAACGTGAGTGCTCGGTGCCTTCGCGCCTACCGTTTGAGCTTGTGGAGTAATATCTTGTAGGGATCTAGTTTCCTCACGTCACTTTAGATCTCTAGAATTTTAATATAGCCTTGCACATATATTAATGATTAAATAAGTTAAATATTTCTACAATTTAAGAAACCATAACAGGTTCGGAATAAAATAGCCACAAGTATATAATGTATTTCCCATTATAAAAACTCGATGCAACAGGTTTATCCATCATTCCATAAGAATATGGTCGCCTCCATTTTCTTCCTCATTGGCACGTAATTGGTGGAACCGAATTAACAATTGATTGTAGCGAATTTATTCTAATACATTTTCAATTAATGGTTGTCTCATACCTTTTTTTTTTGAACACTCCTAATCATCTTCAAAGAATGAAGTTGGTGCCAAACCAGCAATTAACATTATGGGACCTGTCGGATGTATTATATTCTTTGCGAGAACGATGTATTAAAAATTTACATGGAAGGAATGTAGAAAATTGACCATTAGTTTCACTTTTTGATTGTTTGAATGGAGGAAACTGACAACGGCAGGACAAAGGATTAGAAGAAATTCCAATAGTGGATGAATTTTTGTCTGATACGCGCAGGACTAGATGCATCATCAGGAACATTATTGACAAAATGACTTCAAGCTGAATCTAACAGTTAAAGGAAATAATAATAATAATATAATTCAATGTTGTTATAATAATAATAATGATTATTATTATTATTACATTTGAGAATAACCAAAATGAAGTCTTTACCTCGAAGCTTTGTATTATGACCTGAATTAGATAATTAAATAGAGAAATCACTAAAAATTGAAATGGACGTTCTAAAAATAGTCGAGCACCAGATAAAACCCTTCCTATCCATGGGAATAGCCTAAATAGCCATGTAATAGACTTCATATTGATTCGTCTGTGCTCACTGTAAATGGACATGTCTTATTTTTTCTCGTCAATAAATTACATCTGTTCAGTGTGGTCTTCCAAAACCGATTGAGTCACAATGTCCATCAACTTATTATTTCATATTCTGAGTCGTTTTTGAAAAAATAGGGAATTACACATTTGACCATTGTAGCTTGCCATACAAAATTCAAATGGTCAAGCTGGGAGAGATATTAAATTTTTTAGGCATGCACCGAAGGTCAGAAAGTTTGATAAAATGTCTTGCCTGAATAAATTGTTAACCTAGTTACTTAATTGTCGTAATATACGGTAACTTTACTAGTAATAACGCATAAACTATTTACAGATAAAAATACAGCCAAGATAATGTTTGGTAAAAAATATAAGAACTCGATTAATTTTATTCAATGTTTTGGTGGTGGTAAAAAATGAGACTCAAATTCCAATGTGACAAGATTCGTTCATTCCACGTAAAATATTCTTGCATATTAGAAATGGTCATAAAAACAACTCCATGAGAGAAGGTGTAATTATAAGAAAATAAGGAAATGTTATGTATGTTGTGCAGGATCCTAGTGTTGCTATTCAAAGAAAATATATTGACTAACTCTTGTCACCTAGCGCTAAGTAATCTATACATGTCTGTATCTAATACGTCTGTAACATTGACCGATAATGCCACTGACATAAGTGCTGGTTCTGAAAATGAGAGTGTTCTTGAAACTGTTCTTTAGAACCGGGCTCCAGTTGTTCAAAGTAATTAACCCCACATTCAATCAATAATTCAGAACATTCCTGCACCAGTCCAGGAATGTTACAGTCATAGTTGTAGCATTTTAAAGATCTGAAAAACTTAATCAATAATTGGATTTTATCCTGGAATTGTTTATTTATTTTAAGTTGGCCCCGAAAACTTTTCCCATACACACCGGATGATCAGTTAAAATCGCTGCACTCAGTAGATAAAGCTAGATGCATTGACAACTCTTTAGGAGCGGGTCGGACGTTGGCGATTTCAAGCAGGTAATCTGCGCGGAAGTACACTTAAGCCCCTTCCCCCAAAACTATCCAGAGTCGTAAAGCTGATAAACTATGACCGCGAACCGAGATCACAGCAATAGGAACGTGTCTGATAGCGTCTCGTGTTGAAGGTAAAATGCATTGGTCAACACAGAAATTCTCTCTTAAAATTTATAAAAGTCAGAGCTTGCCAAATGATATTAATAAAATATATTTAATAACAAACTTTGATTATTTTTGTTTAACAACAAATAATGTGACAGCTCTCAACGCATGTAGTCCTTCTACTTCAGTCACGTATAAATTATTATTACTAAAAAAATTGACATATTAATCGTATTTATAACTGAGCAGGTAAAATTCAAGCGATTAACGGTATACTCATGTCACTTTCTTTGCTCCTCACCTCAATTATCTCCACCGTCATCCCATCAGACTTTGGAAAATACGTGCAAAAATACACTTGAAAGACAATGATCGATAAGCAAGAAAAGTTAAACGTTTAATATAAGTTAAGAATTGTCGAGAATCAATCTCACGAAAAATGTTCGAAATGCCCTCCTTTTACTAATAAGCAAGCATTAACATGCATGATAACATTTGTTGCAACCCTATGTAGGGGAAAGTTTCTTAATTTTGACCAATTTTTAATTTTTCATTTCCACGTTCTTAATAGAAATTCAATAAAAATAAAATATGTACCAAAACAATAAAAATCTAATTCTTACATTATAACATTTGATAATTCAATTACTTTTATTTCTGTTAAGGAGGAATAAAAGAAAAAAATGCAACCGGTACAAATTGGGATATCGGTTGTCTAATTGGGGTTAGTCTCCCACGTAGGATCTAAACAGAAACTCGAGTGATAATACACAAATTGGAAAAACGAGTCTTTTGACAATAAGGTTAATGCGATGTATTCAGACAATAAATAAAGTAGTGGTTCTGGAAAATGGCACAGACTTTTTCGCACTAGCTTTTTTCCGAATCTCTTTAGTCTCGGTTATTACCCCACCTCGTCCCAACTGCTTCCTATGGCACCTAAACATAGTTATGCGCCAAAGACATTATAGGGGTTCGATGATCGAGTGGCGACTAAGAGCCCAGGCGTTTGGCCCGAGAGCATTTTGTCTTCCGAGATCATTAGAACAAGTTAACGCCCGAAGTACATATAAAGAGTTAATTTTTTACTAATTTTAATAATTCAGTTTTATTTATTTACTTATTAACTAGATGTTAACTTGACTCTGTTTTTCGATCCCTTAAGAGTAGAATTGACATATGACTTTAAAAATTTTTAGGAGATTAGAAATATGAGGTTCTATTTAAAAGATGTGACAGCAATTTTGATGTTATTCATTGAAACGTTTTGAGTTTCGAACATCATCAGAAATCTTTTGTTCTTACTCTTGTTTTCACAAATCCAGTAATATGTAAAGAAATCCTGTAATATTAACCCCACGAGTGATATTAAAAAACTAGTGGTGATACAGAATGGCACAGACTTTCTCGTACTCGTTAGTTTTCTAATTTATTCGGTGTGGTCTATTTTTCCTGACTTGCCACATATTTTTCCCGGCTCCATCTTTTACCACGCAAAATAAGTTGTATTGACATTTCCTCAACATTTTGGTTTACTTATAAAAGAACCGAAATATTACTTTAAGAATATTAAATCAGAGTAAAACCTCGTCGTAAATGGCAATATTGAAAAATTTGAAGTAGTTTTTAAGAAAATTACGTTTAAGCGTTTAACTGTAAATCCAAAATTTTAAACTCTTTTTCAAAAACAGTTTTGTCTTCGAAAAACTTCATTGGACGTCATTTAAAACTCTTCCACTAACAAATGCAATAGTGTTTTATAAATCTCTGAAAATGTGCATATTAACGGCGTGAGAGATATTTAAAAAAATACATTTGTGTATGTAATGATTGTGATAATGAACTTTACGTTATATTAAACAGTGCAATTAGCACTATCCTTTGGAAATGTTTGAAGAAAAAAATTAGAGTCATTTTTGAGAAAATGGCATTTGAGCGTTACTCAAAAAGCGGAAATTTGAGTTCATTTTCACAGAAAGCTGTGGAATTTTCGAGAAACTTTATATGAAATTATTTACAGTACATGTACTCATAAATAATCTAAATAAATCGCCGCTAATGTTGAAGTTGTAGGAAGACGCCGAAAAAAATTCAAACTTTTGAAATTTTTGGAAATTCAGAGTTAACCGTGTAAATCGGACCTGTGCCACATGCATAAGTATATTTTACTCTATTCTTACAAGACATTTAAAGAAATAATTTGGAGCTATTTCTGAGAAAATTTTATAAATATTCCAGAGGTTTCATGAAAAGTAGCCCCAAATTTTAAAGAATGATTTTCAAAAACTTAAAGATTTGACTCGATCCAGATTGATAGGGGTTTCATCAATTGGAAAAAATATCCTACGTATGGTTTAGGCGCCTGTGGTGTTCACAAACGGATAGGCTAACGGACAGACAGGCGGACAGACGGACGGACGTTTTGAAAAAAACAAACTTTTTTCGGAATCTGCAGGCCCCAAAATGTGTATTTCCGTTGAAATCTCGGAATCGATTGTCGCAGCATTACATAACTCCGTACGTGTACGAGAAAGTAAAACATATTCCCACAATATGTTCCTTAAAATATTCTCTGGGTTAGAACCTGCATAGAGGACCCAATAGGGCATTCTCAACCTCAAGTTAGCACGTAAGCCTCTCAAACATATGTAAAGTTGATTCTTAAACTGACCTATGTACAACCAACAAAAATCAATAAATAAAAAAGAAGTAGCGGCTAGCGATTTTGACAGACTGGCAGACAGAGATACGGACGAACAGACGGACGACGGATGGATGAACAGACGAAAGGACGGACAGATGGACGGAGAATCAGACGATTTGCTGTAAGCCAATTTTTCGGTATCAAGGACCTATAAAAGTAGATTATGACTACACAACGTGTTAAAGGAAATAATGTACTACACCCTGGAACAAGATTTATCCGCTTATTTATATCAGGGCCTCAAAATACGGGTTTATCTGTAAAAAAAAATGTCCATTTTGCCTCAGCATTACAATACTTTTTCTACACTATGTAAGTAGTATGCGAGAATCTTAAAATAAAATTGGTGAATTCGTTGAAAGAAAATACAATTTTGTTGGAAAACTGTAATGGACAGTCCACACCTTTATTAAATGATTTTCACACTTCGTTATAATGTTCAAGATTATATCTAGACTTAATCATTTTAACATTTTAAAGTGAATGTCTCTGCCAGGTTTAAAATAGTTCAAAGGTAAGCTACTGTATGTATCCTTTTTGCATAAGTGAAGCTATAATCTACATACCAGGCACATTGTCATCCTTTACCTCTCTGGAAACTGTACAGAACCAACTAGATTCAACAACAGCGATGGTGTTTGTGATCTTGTGAACAGAAATTTGATTTTGTTATTCTTATTCTCTTGTGCCTTGTCTTTTCGATTGTTTTATTTTCTGTTCGAGCTGTCCATTAAAACTGGGTTGTCTGGTGGTATGTTCTGATGGGCTGTCCATAAAACTGTCCTATCCATTTTTTCCAGCAGATGATCCTTCGAATGCTTTAGGAAAAGGTTTTTAAATATTTCGACTTCATTTTTCTTGTGTTTATTCATAGAATCTTCAAGTGAATTCATTGAAATTTTGCCTATTGTTACTAGAACTAAGTTCGCTTGTCTAGCACTACACCTGCCAGGGCATCATATACATAATAACTCATTCTATTTACTTTCTATTACACTAATTGTGGTTAAAATGAAAGGAAAATATCAAACATTGCTTAGCAGTCTCCTAAGATGAACAGGATCAATGATGTCTAGTGTAGTTTAATTTCAAATTCCAAATTCTGTGATTCTATTTTAGCATCTCCGTGAAATACAAAAACCGATAACTTTACTCAACTACTCGAAAAAGTCTTGCTTGCGTATTTGGAAGCTAATAAAGTATATTTGCATCGAATGGCATTCAAGTTGAAATTACTTACTCCCTATGCCTACTATGGCGTACAACAGAGTTCGGTACTCTAGAAAAATACTGGAACACTAATCATTCCCATTAAAATGACTGCTATTCACTGAAAATTGACTAGTGATCCCATTAGAGCATCCAGGAGCTTTAGAGCCGTTGTATTATCCAATCCATCTATGCTCATCTGCACAGAAATACGCGTGCGGTCCAATTTCGGCGACGATTGTCCAAATCCGGCACCTTTCCCCTAATGATTCTTTCTAAATTCACGAGAGGGCAAAAGTATCTTAAACTTAATGTTCTCAAAACAATCTTCTACAAATACCATTGTAGATATGGCAATATTTAATATCACCCCAACCTGACAAAACCAACAATTCCTCTCCTTCGGTTCAAGTAAGAATTCAAAATATCTCAATATGTTCTGGTCCGTATCAGCCATTATTGTTTCTTTAAGAAAAGCGAACCAATTATTCAAAGTCGTTAAATTGCACTCCACACACCGACCTTTTTTAAGGCAACGGTTTTTTGGGTACCCCATTTCCTATTATTATGCTGGTTAATATTTCGTATTCTAACAGCTCAAGTCGAGCTACATTCTCTAAAGGACGATGGAAAGAACTTCATCCTACCTCTGCGAGGGAGAGTGAGAAGAGGTTCCAAGAGATTAAGAGAAATAGTGCCACGTGTAAAAGATACATTTGTGAAAGCGCTCACTTAAGCAAGCGGTATCATCCAATCCAAATTTAGTTTGAACCACCACAAGAATTTGTCTAGTGTGCAATGGAAACTGCCATTTTTACTGAAGCGTTTGGTGGAAGAACATTAGGATGATAAGGGCGAGAAAGTAAAAGATGAAGGGCAGTTCTATTGTCTGCGTATTTGACTTAAATTGCTTGGTGGTGGCACGGGTTGATGTTATCCAATCACTCAGAAAAATTATTTACGTAATTTCTATGGCATTTTAAATATAATCGAGGCGAAGAATTTCGAACTTTTACAAGGAAAAGATTATCTCAGAAGGGACCATTGAAGTCAACGGGCTCCTCAGAAATGTTTCTCAGCCAAAAGAATCCCAGGATCTGCTCTTTCACGGCTTTCGTTCTTGCCGCAATGAATTTCGATCGCTTCTTGCGTATCCTACTGAACGCGCTTTAATTCACCCGAAATTGTTGCAACTTGGTTTGTAATGTTTTCAACTTATTTGTAATGCCTTCCAAAGTCCATGTGACGTGGACTTTGCCGTTTAAATATACTGACAGAAAGTCACAAGAAGATCAGTGGATCCGAGAAGCCCCAATTAGCGACTAATGATTCTTTCATTACAGGACACAGCTAATTCTGCGTAATTTGTTGTGTTGATTGATTGATTTTTTCGTGTTTCCGGGCGCGTCGACTGCTTTGTTCATTAGTTCCGTTAGTGTAGTGCATGTTTTTTTCTCGGGAGATGGCGGTATTCTTCCCCCGCTGGATGGCGAGATCCAGCGCCGACCTACCGTCGGCTAGTGGGATTTCCCCCTAACCAGCGCTCTCCCACCAGCGGGGTACCGCCCCAGCCGGGACAAGCTCTAAGCTCCCGACCGGTCTCCTGGAATATGTAGTAGTGAAGTACATGTTATTGTAAGTGTGTGTGTGTGAGAGGAGAGGATAGGACAAGGAAGAGGAAGGACAGATCGCGCGAGGTCCGTGGCCCATTTTTAGGGTACTGCTCCGGCATTCGCCTAGTGTTCATCGGAGAAACCACGAAAAATTACTGATCAGAGCAGCCGGCCGCTAGAATTCTCCTCCAGACAGCGACTGAATTCGACCTAGCTGAGAAGCTAGTGCCGAAAATCCTGCCGCCGTCAGGACTCGAACCTAGGACCTCCCGGTCAGAGGCGCTGCAGTGACATCAGTTGATGCACTGAGCTACCGCTCCCGGTCTAATACGCTGTGGAGAATAGAAAAAAACTATTTCCGAGGTGCTTTAAATGTATATGATCCAAGGGACATGCAGAAGTTTCAGCGTCTTGTATAGGATATCCAAGAAGCGAAGGGAGAACATTGCCGAGTAGCAGGGGAATCGCGCCCGGTGGTCACGCACCAAAGCAGCGTAGGTTCGTTGGCGGAGACATTTCTGTGGTGCCTGGTACTTTCCGAAACTCATTTCAGAATTCACGTTTACACAAAACTGTTATTTATGAATCAAGGGCGTTATAAGGGGCCCGCCCGAGGCGTTTTTGTCACCGTTCGATCATTAAAACCAGTTAACGGGCGTGGTACATATAAGATTTGATTTTTTACCTAAATCCAGTGGTTCAGATTTATTTATTTACTAATTAACTAGATGTTAACTTTACACAGTTTGTCTTTTCATATTTCCCTCCCATAATTTGCTCCATAAGAAAACTTGTAGCATCATTCAACCGATTTTATATTTCCCTCGTAATCACGACCCTCTTGATCCAGGTAAATTATGCAGGGTATAAGGAGCTCCATGTCGAAGGCAATAACAATCAATAACGTATCATTACAAAATAAAAATGATTTATTATACTTTACTAATATTACCACTATACTGTTCTCTTCTTCTTTTTCTTCTTCGCAAATGGGTCACTTAGGACTACGCGGAATCAACATTTTTTGGCCTTCTTGTTTGCCCGGTAATCTCTTATACGCAACGCATGTTGTATGCTTTCGTTGCTCAGACCATATGTTACGGTTGATTTTCTTTTCCGCCTCAAAACTCTGCGATTTTGTAATTTTTCTAATTATATCACGATCTTGTAAATTTGGAGATATCAATTTTCTAAGGGTCTTTTCTGTTTGTCTGTACACTGTGGTCTGATGATTTTACTTTTCAGTAAGACATGGATCTGGTCTGTCAACCTGCTAGTATTTATTCTTTCTAAATGTCCCATAAATTAGACTATACTTTATTAAAATAAATGTTACCTTTATTTAAAATTACAGCCTATTTGAACAACTATTTGACTACTAATCACATGAAATTGAAACCTCGACAACTATTCGGAAGTTGGCACTTGCTAATCACGACTGATTTCCTGCAATACAACATTGTAGAAAACGGTTGCAGAGAAAGGTTATAGTTCAGTTTATGAAGCTGTGAATACCATATTCCTAGCTCCATGGTTCTGCTTTTGCCCAGTAAGTTACCATATAATGGATTTTAACCGATAACAAAGTAAAATAGGGTAAACTCTTTCTTCGCCTAGCGGTTTAGAACTATTTATTATTAAGAAATAACAGTTTAGCTATTAAGGATACTCTCCTAATGGTGACTTTTAAATAGACGCACTGTACTTATTGTACTGTACGCACTGTTATTATTAGTACTTATTTGTAGTAATTGTTCTGTACTTGTGGATTTTAGTAATAATGTTTTTGTATTGATATTGTACAATATTCAAATCACATGTTGTTTAATTTATTCTCGTACAATTTATGAAGTAATTTTATTAGGTCAACAATCATTAAAAATGCTGTGCCAAAAATTAGTTTCGCCATTTTTTTTTCTAAATTTACCATTCTTATCCAGAGACTAATCATCTAAATTCATTTTGACGGTAATCACTGAAGCTGACTTGATGGCAAAAGTCAGACATTTTCTCAATGAACATTTCGGGTATTTACACGAATGTAATACTCAGGACATGGTATTTTTCAAATTTTTATTATTGAATGATTAGATTGTCAATGCTACCAACCAAACAAATTCAGACACAGCTCTTAGATAACAAATACCGAAGAACGATTTTGGAATGGAAGAGTTTTCTTTTCCGTCACTTCAATTATGTATCTCATATTCTATCCAAACAATATTGCATATGAATATATTCTCAAATAGTAACACAGCCCACTCACAATATCAATTTCACTACGTTTGAAAGATTAATATATCTTGTTCCCTATTACTAATTTTTACTCTTACTATTTTACTCATTAATCTCATTATTGATATACTCATTACCGTTTACTCAATACTGACATACCCTACATCGATTTCTGGCACTGAACTGAAGGGAAAGCAAGCAATACATCTAATTAAGGTAATATTCTTCGAATTGTATCCCAGCATATTTAAGAAAACTTTCGATTTGTTACTATTTTCTGGATAAGAAACGATTCCTAGGTTATAAAATGATATAATATACATTACACATGTAAAATAACTCGTGTTTACTCATATTGCTATTGGTTTATATGTTGTTACGTGTTTTTTACCAGCTGTTTATTAGAACATTTCTACCATCTTGTCTTTTTGTTCATCTACTTGACAGTCTGTAATTATCGCAATAGGTTGGTCTATAAATTTACTCGATAGTCTACACCCGCTCGCCGAACAATATATATGTGTGTGCATTTCAACCCCTTAACCCGCCTAGTGTTTGTGACAACTCCTCACTTCAATTTCTTTATCTTTCACCCTGTTTCGCTTTTTATGCTTATAGTTTTTTTTAAAAATATTCTTGGGTTGTATTTTTTACGACAAAGATACGAGAATGTAAGAAATATTTTAATGCGAGTAATTTCAGTTGGGGAAGTTAACTTTAAATATACTTTTGAAGCGGGTGTTGGTGAGTTGAGCATATATTTCATATATTACAAAGAGACTTTTCTGACGACCGAGTGATCAAATTATAGGTGAATCACATTTTAAGGATGTACACTAATTAATATATGTTGCACCCTATTATGGAACACTGCCAAAATATGTAGGCATATGTACTTGTGTTGCACTACCATTTTGTCCCTTCTATACATATACCTCAGAGCAAAAACGCCGGTTCTCTACAAGTAATAAGAAATCATCAAGATTTAAGTTGAAAAACATACAAATTGGCAGTTTGTGGTGATTTTGGGAAACCAGACGCACATGCATCCCGAAAAACACATACGGTGCAACAAGCTCTACCATTGAGCATACCTCTGAAAACAGGCGCATCTCAGGGCCTTAAAACGAAGATCTCGACTTTTTACACAAAAAATTGAGATGTTTATGCCGTAATCTTCAAAACGAGACCTTTTTGAATGTTCTATTACGTTACTCTAAGATTTTCTCACCCCAAAACACGGGTTGCTAGAAACGCTGCAAGGATTGGATTCTATTGTAAACGTATTTTCACTTAAAAATATTTTTAAAAAAATTGTTTATTGCCTTTATAACACAATTTTTGGAATTTTTGGAATTTCCGCTCTTCTAGGTAATTTAGCTGTTCAGAATTTCTCACTTCATCCACCAGGGGGATCATTGCACTATCTGCTGCCGTATTATTTATAAAAATTATTTCGTAATAAAAGCACTTAAAACGCATTTTTAAATTTACAGTTGAATGCGCAGGAACATATGTTAGGAGAATGTGAGGGAATATATAAGGAAAAGGTGGGGAATATTTGAGTCAACTTGCTGAAAACATGTCGGGAACGTACGGGATAACATTAGGAGAACGGGCGGGGAATGTGTGGACGAACATGCAGGAAAACATGCTGGTGGAAGATGGAGCCCAAGTTATGTTTTTTAAGCATATTCTACAAAAGAAGACTTTTTCGAATCTTCTTTTACATTTTTGAAGATTTTTCTTTCAGGGTACCCCTACTTCGTAGTGGGTTGAGGAATCGAGTAGAACCTCAAAATTTGTGTAAAATTAAATTAACGTGTAAATATTCCTGTCAAGACGGATCTATACTATTTTACGTACGATTCAGCGACTGGCAAAATTGGCAGTATGAAGCTATTTTCATTTTTAAATCACTAATGTTCCAAGTGGGGAATTTTTAAAAAAAAATATTTTACGTCAAAAAAAAGACAGTTAAAAACTGCGTATGACGTGCTATGGGGAAAAGTGAAAGTTTGACGGGCTCAGCTAGTTTGTTAATTAAACATAGGAGATAAGGGTCATTTCAACTAGTAAGGCTGTAGAGGTCCATAAGTGAAATAATAAGTAGGTGACAGAGGTAATGATGATGATAAAGTGAATTTAAATTATATGTCAAAAAAAGTTAAAAACTGTGTGTGACGTGCTACGGGGAGAAGTGAATTCTGTGCACGTTTTCATAATCTGTGATCTATATACTATTTGAATTTTGAATACATAAAGAAAATGAAGTTTCTTTGCAAGGATTGTTAATAAAAATATTCGCGCCGATGTAATAAAATATATTTTCAAGGGTAAATCAGCAATAAATTTGGGCTCTTATCCCTCATCATGTACTTAGTGAAGGAATAACACTTTCTGCCGCGGCAACATGAAGAACGATAATTTCAATAACTATATTACCCACTGAATTCTTGAAGACGTGTACAGATAATGATGTTACATTTATCCTGAAGCAAAACACAGGAGCATCTTAGCATTTGCTCGAAGGATCAGGGAAACTGGACGAAAACCCTGATCGAGATGGAGTTCATTGACCAAGAAGCTGCGGTACAATACTTGTTACAGGTTGTTTAGATGGTTGTAATATTGGTGGAGAAAGTGATGGAATGAGAGGTAGGGGAAATGGGAGAACTGCGAGAAGACCTTCCGTGAGCCTCCTTTGTCCACTACAAATCCCTCATGGACTGGCCGGGGTTGAACCCAAACCTCAGCGATGGAGGCCGAAATTACAAAACGACCATACCGCATCATTACTATGCATATATTTGAGGTTACTACTCTTGTGACTTGTTTTATTTCTCATCCTTCACTCCCTGTCCTCTTCCTCGCTCTCTGCCCACTCCTCCTCCTCCCCCACTCCTCACCATCTTCATCTCCTCCTGTCGATATCTTTAAGTTTACTCTAAGAATAAACGACTCTACTTCCTGATATTTTTCCAAAAATGAGACGCATAAATTTTGCTCTTTATAAAATAATTTTTTGAAAGTTTGCCGCACAAACTTCCCAAAAAGCATAAATTAAACTCGAAAAGCCAAAAATAAAATTAAGATACCTATTACGTTATCATTTAGCAGGTAATGTGTGAAACCATAAATCTTTCTCTTGCCCCTGACCAAACATACTCTCACACTTTTTCTTTTTATAGATATGAGTTTTCCCCTAATACAGTAAATACGCTTTACCCAGAGCGGGCAGTGTTCGTGCTTCACCCGAACATGCACTTACTCTCGCAGTGGATGGACAGGCTGTCCTCCAGCCGCTTCCGGCACACATTGCAGAACTTGCGCTTGTGGTGAGTCTGCTCGGACCAGCAATGGGCCACAGGGTTCTGCAACAAATAAGTCGCATACAATCAGCTCCGCACTCGACAATAATAATATAATGAGATTTATTTCCAACTTGTTTTACAGAGATAATGTAGTACATTGTTTTTTGTTCTTTTAAATTACCAAACATCGATAACCAGTTGTGATGGTTAGCAATACTGAATTTATAATTTATTATCTGTCTACATCTACATAGTATTTTTATGGCATGTTTTTTAACAATTTTCTTATTTTTTAACATTTACAATCTAAGTTTTTGTGATCATACAAAATAAAAAACCTAGCTTTAAATAATACAATAAGTGAAAAGTTACAGAGTTGCAATAGGTATATTTCCTTATAGAAAATATATATTTCCATAAATAAATTTATATTTAATTTATACAGAAAAAGAATTATTGCAATATTTCGGTTAACTTGTTAATCAAAATTAATGACAATTAATGACAAACAGCACGTATTGCACACAAGAGTAGATTCATTACAAAACATTTCTCAGATCTTCATTACCTCATCATTCTTCATTAATGTTTGTTTGTGTGCACTTTTCAAACGGTTTATTTTCAGAGACTTGTCTATTATGTAAATCTTTTGACATGGTTTGTAAATAATTAATCATTAGTTTTAAATTAATGCAAAAGTATTTGTCAAAAGTGATGAATGTTTGTTAAAAAATATTTTTGATAAAGTGAACATGTTTTATTCCTGCTCAATCTGGTGTTGTCTATTTCGAGCGTTCGAATCTTCCAAAAGCAACATGCAAGAGAGTATCCTCTCTAAAGCGAAGTCCATACCATTGCCACAAATTGTGACCAAATAAAAATAAAGGTTTCGCCAAATGTGTGATATATTCTATACGAAAATATTTCGCCTACATGAATATTCATGAGTCGAAACAATAAAACAGTTTGAACAAAGAAAGTTTTCTTCTATTTGTTCGTCAATAGATGCCGATGGAATTGAACTTGAAAATTCAAAATTGTGAGAAAGAGCCTTTCATTTTTCATATATTCTTTGAGGAAAGAGTAGAAAAAGAAACACGTAGTAACCGCATGCAGGATGCTAGTCGTGGTGTTACAGTAAGACACACGTCTTAGCAAACGCAGAGGGAAGCTGTGGAAGCTGTTCCTTAAGTGCAGTGGTGCTGCAGTCATTCTTTTTAATGAATAAAACAATTTCGTTTCATAATATCATATTTTTGTTTAATTCACCGATGAAAACTGTGGCAAAGTGCACAGTAATTTCGGAAACCGACTTTGATGTTTTTAACAAGCGCACCTACGTCTGAAGCAGTATGGAATTTGGCGTCAGCTGTTTTGAACGAGAAAATATGATGATGTCACGGAAGGCACGAAAATTCGTATTGAGTACTGTGCTAAAATGCAAGCCATTTTGAAGGTTGCATGAGTTACAGCATAATGCAGTTCCCTTGGCAGTTCCTCACAGATCTGCGATCTATCGAGTAGTTTCATATTAGAAAACATGTTAGTGTGGACAGATGACGATGACAGTCACTTTCGAGTGATGGTGACAAAATCGAATTTGAGCATGTAATAATTTTAACGTTTATATTTTTAGAATTGGCAACATAAACTAACACCAAATTATCAATAAAATATATAACTACTAAATTCAATTCAATTTATTTTTAAAAGTAAAATTTTAGATAAAGTAATTAGTTTGATGTGGATCTATTTAGAAGAGGGACATTCTTTAAAACAAGTTTTTTCCTAATTTTAGTGCATAACTTTAAATTGTTTATATAATTACTTAATAAAAATACTTAAATAATCGTAGTATTTGTTTGGAAGGAAGAAGAAGGTTTTTATCCCGGGACTGGAAGTACTATGCTCCTACTAAAAGTACAGACCTGATTTTTAGCACCAGCCACCAGTGGTATGATGCCAAACGTTCTTCGACAAAGTAAAAATCAATTCTTCTTGAAAGGTGTAAACATATTTATTATATTACATAGAGTAAAGATATGTCATCGTTTCTTGATCTCTGACTGCTTATGCTCCTCAGATTGCGTAGTTTGTAAACTCAAGCAACTTTCTCTTATCTACTGCCCAACGACGACGAAAGTGTTTGATGTAAGAACAAAACTTTCTCATTCGTCCTAAATGTTACGATACGAAATTTTATATATAATATATACCTCATGATTTACAATAAACATTTTGAAATGTTTATAGACAAGTAATCTTTCTTCGAAGGAAATAAATTACTAATGATACTCAAAACAGTTGTGAACTTCTTAAGTAAAGAATCCTCATCTCTAAAAATAAATTAAACTCCCTATACAGATTCAAATTTCTTTAGTTTCGTGTAATATATTTTTTTTCAATTTATTTGAGTAAAAATAGTATTAGATTGTATTTGATATTTATAAGTGGCTAAAAACTATCAGAAAATCGTTCAGAAGCAAGGTGGAGAACCGGCTCTTCATTTGCTCTATAGACCAATTACTATTTTTAGAGTTCTCATTGAAACGGACGTGATATTATCACAAGGCAAGGTTGACGCAGGAGAGACACGCAGTTCCAGGAGTCAGAAGCGGCTGCTTCCAGCTTACGAACGGGAGTAAGAAAGTTTTGGGCCTTGGCTCCCCCTATATATTAATGAAAATCTTACTCAGATAATAAAAAATCCTGATGTTATCAATTCTCTTTATTCATTTTATACTTACAGCGATTTCAAATTGTTAATGTTTATCAGTTGCGGAGTTAGGGAAAAGGATGATTTGCCCCGAGTACAACCATTGTCTGTCTGTTTTAATCTAGAAATTCAAATCTAGAAATTAAAATTTAATCTAGAATTCAATAATTTGAATATTTGAATTAAAGATTGCAATTTATGTTAATGACAATTTTATAATTAAATTGAAAAATATGATTTTTCTAATTATTTGAATTTATCAACGTAAAGGGTGCTACTTCTTTTATTGAAATATACTTTTATTATAAAATGGTTCTATTATTAAATTTCTTCAGTCATTGATATCAAAGTCATTTTTCTTCAGACTTTGATAATTATTAAAGTAAGAAATAATTTTTTCGTTTGGTTAACTAAATATGCTCATTAATTCCAAGAAACATAATTGATTATCTCTATGTTAATAGCATGCGTGCAATTAAAATTTAAATGTGCAATTAAAACGACTCACCTACCAATCAGAATTCAGAAACGGAGCGAAATCGTGTAATTAAGAAACTATAATACAGATGTAGCCAAGGTATTTGCAGTCTTGCATTAAACATGAACAAAATGTACATCACATATTATGTACCTACAACAACTACATATAACAACGAATGAATAAAACTAAATTGGGGAAGTAAACGTTAAGCAGCTGACTTATGAAACATCATAATAGTCATTAACGAAATGAGTGTTTAAAGAGATGTATAATTGCATGAAAGGCATGTTCAAGAAAATCAGCGACGATAGGAGCGAGTTTTCTTATATACTATGAGTGTAATTTCACTTCTTTATACACATGTTGCATTCAATATTTTTTCGATTCCATTTACGAATAATTCAAATTTTAAGAAATTCAAGCGCATTGTTTTCACCCGAGGTATGCATTTAATGACGTAATATTGCTTCTAAAAATATCTATTTTAGTGGGCCTTGCATTGTTTTTGTTTCTACAAAATATTTGCAAATGAAAGGTACTAAACATAATGCGTATAAAATATTAAAAATTATAACATACGTAAAAACCTAATTTAAAAAAGAATAAAAATATCTATATTATTGTATGAATATAAAGTTTTATGTTTAAAAGGAGAAAGCGTCAACACCCACTTGGTTCGCTTGATTGATTGTTTAGTGATTCCGGACGCGTCAACTGCTAAAGTCATTCATTATTTCCGTAAGTGTAGATCATGTTTTCTGGCAGGAGGTGGCGGTGATCTTCCCCCGCGGGATGGCGATATACGGCGCCGATCTATGTCGGTTTGAGGGGATTTCTCCAACCACGAAACCAGGTTTCTCCAGCGAGGCATTGCCCCAGTCGGGATAAGCTCTAAGCTCCCGACTTATCTCCCGACATGTGTGGTAGTGTAAATGTTAGTGCGTGTAGGAAAAGGGTGAGGATATGACAACGAAGAGGAAGGAAAGATTGCGCGTGGTCCGTTTGTTTGTTAGGGTACTGCTCCGGCTTTCGCCTGGTGTTGGTCGGATAAACCACGGAAATATCCTATTAGAGCAGCCATTCTCTAGAATTATCCTCCAGACAGCGGGTTAATTGGATCCAGCTCGAGTCGAAAATCCTGCCAGCGTTGGAACTCGAACCCTTCGACCTCCCGGTCAGAGGCAGTGACATCAATTGATGTCCTGAGACACCTTTGCCGGTCGTTTTATTAGCCTCATCACATTCTTAGTAATGTGGCAGTAATGTCGGTAAAAGGAACCCGCTTCTGTTATGCGAATTGCATTCATTTAGGAACTTAGAAGACCACTAGTAGTAACATTAATCAAAAGCGGTCATGTATTGCTCACATTGCTGGCACGTTGATCGTATTTGAACTAATAATTGTCTATATGAATTCCGTCTCTCTGTGAATTTCAGAATAGCTGAGATTTTATAAGCTCATATGGTAATTTACCTGATACAAAAAAGTACAATTTTTTAATACAATTTTTGTATGACTGTGTTTGGCCGGGCTAAGCTCGCGAACAATTAAACTGGTTTTGGTGTTACCTTCACTGACAGCTACTAAGGGATCATTTAGGTTAATTTTTTTCATTTCATAGGTCGTTCGGTAATCCAAATTTGCGTTACATTCTAATGTTTTGTAAATGGAAACTATTATGCAATTCGCATAGCATCTAGGCAATGCGGGCTGTAATGAGGCGTGGCGGGCAGAGCAGTGAGCAGATCGGGGCCTTGTCAAGGCGAGGCCTTCGAGTCAGGGGGGTAGGAAGCAGCAGGACGAGATCAAGTGGACGGGGCGTGGTGATACAGGGAGGACAGCGCTGAGCGGTGTGGAGGAGGAGGAGCTGGACAGGGTGAGACGGGGAGGGCTGATATGTGTGTGTGTGTGTGTGTGTGTGTGTGTGTGTGTGTGTGTGTGTGTGTGTGTATATATATATATATATGTATCACTTCTCTTTTACACTATTAATAGTCATACTTTTTCGTGTATAATAGATTACTCTAAATTTTCGAAAATTCCAAAAGTTTGAATTTTTTCGGCGTCTTGATGTAATAATTCGGTTGTACAAATAGGAAAGCAAAAAGTTGAGAAATTGTCTAAAAAATGTACTTTGTGCGACGATAGTTGGTAGCTGGCAAGAGAATGCTGCAAGGTCTTAAAGCCAGACCAGTACAAGGAAATTAGAAAACGAGAATGAGAGAAAAACAACAAGATTGGAATTACGTGAAAGTCTGTGCCATTCTGTACCACCTCTAGTTTGTAACAAAATTTATTCCTGACGGTGATTTTATTTTAAAAAATGCCTCTCAATGTATTTGCCGAATCGAAAGGCGAAATGTAACGTTCAGAAGTATATGTTACTTTTAAGTGTGTTGTTATATTTAAATGTATAATTCTGACATCTTTTTTGTAATTTTTACTTACTCGCCTTACATCGTAAGAAGAGAAAGTATTTTAATACTGTGGCGGAAATGGGCCATTTTTAGACAGAAAAACTCTTAGTGCTGGACCTTAGTAACGAAAAGAGTAAAACTTTTGTTATGTAGTAAATTACTTTCTCTAACACGTTGTGAAGACAGAATTCATCTTTTGTAGGTCCTGGGTACCAAAAAGTTGATTGACGGCAGAACGCCTGACCGCCCATCCGTCCGTCTGAGGTCAAAGCTAGCGTTGCAACCGTTCAGACTATTTTCTTCAAAATTAATATTTGTCAACCGATTTGAAAGAAATAAAGGCCATGCGAGTTTCAAACTGATATTTTGATTTCTGAAGGTACTTTACACGAAGCTTCAACAATTTTTTAAAAGTATTCTCCAAAACGACTCCTAATTTTTGGATTTTTTTCTCGGATAGAGTGAAGTAGGCTTAAGAAAAGTCGAAGGTCTCATTGATTGTTTTTAGTTAAAAGTCCTAAATTTTGGAAAATTGCAAAAGTTCAAACATTTTTCGTCATATTCCTTCTTCAAACTACTGAAATATTTCTTAGCAAACAAAATCACAACCTACGTTGGGCTACAAAATAGGAGTTCTTATATCATAGGGTACAAATTACACATTTCATGATTATTTGTAATTTATTTACTGTAATTGTTTTTTAGAATAAATCTCGAAAATATCAAATATATTTACATAAACGTAAAATCATAAATATATGTTTCATTGATGTAGTTCGGTTCATTAGTCCCGTTACTGTAGTGAATATTTTTTCCAGGGAGATGGCGATGATTCCTTCCTAACTGGATGGTGAGATCCAGCGTCGATATTTATGTCAGCTTGCGAGGGTATTCCTCTAGCCGGAAAAAGCGATAAGCCTTGACGTGTAATCCATGTAATAATGTAATATGTGTGTGTGGGGGGGGGGAGAGGATATGACGAGTAAGAAGAAAGAAAGATCACATACGGTGGGTGGTCCGTTTGTTTGGGTACTGCTCCGGCAGTCGCCTGATAATGATTAGAAACCACAAAAAATATTAATCAAGGGGGCCAGCCGCTAAAACTTTCTTCCAGACAGCGGCTGAATTCGACCTGGCAATCTTGCTAGGGTCGAAAATCCACCACCCTGGGGACCCGATCCCTGTGATATCCAGGTCAGAATCCCTGAAGCGACAACGCCAATGCCGGGGCTGAGTTAATCTCAGCCGTAATCATAAATAAAAATATAAGTTAAGGAAACTCATTACTGATATATTAATTCGAATATACTTTATGAGTTATACTTATTATTATATCAATTTTAAACATAAACATTTTTTAACTCTCCCAAGAGTTAATATCTTTTGCATTTATATCATTATCGAACTGAAGCATTTTTTAAAGATTCATACTATTAAAGAGTAGTATCAGAAGAATGAATATTCCAATTCAGTACCCCGCCACCTAAATAGGTGGTGTTGATTAAACCCCAGTAATTTTCGGTTCATGACACCATAATTTTCTTCTACCATGATGGCAACACTGTTCTGGACACGTGAAACACGCGGCAGAACTGTCAATAATGATTCTGCATTGAACATAAGAAGTGAAGTGTTTCGTCCGTATTATTATAATTTTAATAATAAATGTACAAACACCTACGTACAGTATTACCTTCGAACTTATTAAGTTTAAAGAACGCCGAGTGAATACTGAGACAACCAAAACTGTGAGTAATGTCAGAGACCGGAAGACCATGCGTTCGGTTTGCCCATTTACGTTCTTAAGACTGCTAAAACGGGGGAAGAATCAAATCTGATTGTAAAACGTTTTGTCACAGAATTTTTGGGATTAATCGGAAATAATCTTACATTAGGATTAGATAATAATGCTGAAGAACATCTAGCAGATGGTCTTTTATGTGCATATTAACAAAAGAAGGTGGAAAGTGTAGATGTAATAATTTCAAATTATTCGCATCATCCATACTTGCAAGTATTTTTTACGGCGATTACAGTTTTGAAATAGTAATATTGCCAGTTCATTTCCTGTATAACATGCACGGAGTGTTGAACATTTTTGAACGGGAGTAAATCATTATTAGCTACAACGATTGATTGGTATGTTCAATGCCACAGACTGTAAGAACGTATTTGAAGCTGTGCATGCCATTTAGAAATTTTCATCACACGAAAACCTTTTAGAACAGTTTATAGATTTACGATTCAACTAGTATTTCGTATTCACGTAATTAATCAAGAAATTAGGCCCACAGATACTAACCACCTCAACACCGAATTACGTCCGCGGACATAGAAACACATTAAAATACTTCGTTGCATTTGTGAATTGCAAAATATGGGTATTATAATTATTTGAAGGAAAAGTAACAATTTGTGTACTCATTATTTTAAAGGTTTCACAAATACTACTAATATAATACGATCATATATCGTGTGGTTTTTGATTTTAGACCAATGAAAGAGAAACAACACTTTACTCCGACATGTTGGACATTTATTAGGACTTCATCCTGACTGTAGGATATTGTTTTTCTTAGTGTTGTTTTCCTTACATTGACCTAAGCTCAAGAACCTCACGCCCTATAATTCCAATGGGTCTAGAATCACTAATATAATATAATATATAATAGTGTATTCACAAACAGTGGATTGGCAGGGCCGAAGGGTTCCTGCGGCCTGAATTCATGCTGCCACCGTCTTCCAGAAACCCAGTCTCGGTGCAATGGTGTATTCAGCTACTTTCTAATGTGTTGTTCCTAAGTTATAGTCATAGTGATTGATGGGGGAGGGGGCTGGGGACATTGAGATCGCATTTATTTATCAATTGCCTCCATGTAAGTCTTATGGCCAAAGAGATGTGAGTAATGTGGTTTGGGGACAGGGGGCTGGGTTTACGGCTTATCGAACGCACTGGCTTTGGTACAGAACATCTTGTATCTCCTTGCTCACCCCACCAATCTCAATTAATCAACTTAAAATTAACACTAAGAGACTTTACTCCTGATGTGTGTACCAATTTGGCGCTCAAAACCTTCTAATGTGCTCTACTTATGGTGGCAAATTTCTCTTCCATTCTTACATCTATCCATCCTTCCATCCACCCATCCATTAACATATCCATTCTTCCACTCATCCAGTAACACATCCATCCACCGATCCATATATCTACCTATGCATACATACATACATACATACATACATATATCAAGGGTAAAATCTACGTTATTCTTCTCAGGAATATTACAGATTTTACCACCAAAATATCGCCTTTCAATTATTGACCCGATTTCAATATTTTTCCACTACACTAATTAGTAGTGGAAGTAGTTAAAGAGTAAAAGTAACAAAGGAAGAAACGACGGAATATCTCTGTAACGATTGGTGAGTCCAACAAATACTAGAAAATATACGTTCTTTATGAAATTGGTCGAGTCCGCCAGTCTTCGGGATTTAAAACTGAACATTAAATCTACGAAGAATTAATTAAAATATTGTTAACAATATGCCGTAGTAGAACATTCTTCACTTAAAACAATGTTGCCTACAAATGCATAATATACTCACAGTGAACAATTAGAAAGAACTTACATTTTTTAAACTTTTCTGGTAGGTTCCACATCATAGTAGTTATTCAGCTTTTACGTTATAGTGTCAAAAAACTGCAGTATGTATACATTCTGCAGTATAGTGCACTGCATAGAGTACATAGACCTTCCCGTGGAGAGTCTTCCTAGAACCATTGCTGCCAACGATGTGTTGGCTATCACCTATCAACGATGTGTTGGCTAATTGTGAATCACTATTAGCAGATTGAGTTTATACGCTGGCGAGTCAACGGCAAACTAAAAGACATGAAACTGTGCAAATAATGCGAGTTCAAGAATTGCATTATTTTTGATAATTCAATTGTCAGATTTCAATAGTTTCAGGGATTGTTATAACAAGTGGAAAGCGAATGCATCTATCGTTTAACGTCGAATTCAATTGTTCTTGCCCGGATATTTATTTATAATATTTATCTATTCAGAGAGGAAACGGAATGAATTTTGCCTATAGTTTATCTCCACCCTGGCTTGTCCTGCCTTACACCGAACTGCCCAAACCAACATTCTCGCCCCTGCGCTTTTCTCACCTCTACTTCGCGTGACCCCGCTCCTGCACGCCTTACCCGGCCATGTTCACTTCGATCATCTTTGCTAACACCCTGAAATTTTCATACTAATTTAGAAATGTAGTTGAAACACATTCTGCAAAACGCTTAAGTGCGTTCAAACTGTACTGAACTGCACAATCTCACAGTGCGGACAAAAGATGCACTGCGACTTTGCATCCATGGTACCGCCACAACTGGCGTCTTACATCTCCACCAGATTGTGTTTGATGTGTACATTTGTAAGACATATTTTTTATATTATTAATGTTTACATCACAATTACAAACAAGTCAATTACTCTTGCAGTCATCGAGGACTTTCAGCTTCCAAGCAACATCTTATTTACTGAGATTGAAAAGTTCACCCGGAAAAGGGACGTTTACATAATACATTTTAAAAATAATATACACTAGTGAAACCCGTGCAATGAAATCACACGGAAAGTTTATAATCTATTCCTCTTTTTCCCTCTCTTCTCTCTCCCTCTCCCTCTCCCCCTCCCTCTCCCCTCCCCCTCTCCCCTCCCTCTTCCTCTCCCTCCCTTTCCCTCTCCCTCCCCCCCTCTCTCTCTGCATTCTGTCTATAGTGTATCCTCTCCATATATCCCTATCCTCTGGCCTGGTGTGGCCTGTTCTGCCCTGCTCTGCCGTAGCCTGCCCTATCCCACCCTGCTGCTTGCTACCGTCCTCGCCCTCTCCTACCGTGCCTAAGCCCGATACTACCCGCCTTACCGCCAGGTTGTGCGTGATGTCGACATTTCAATTATTTTCTTCGTATTCTTGTTTATATAACATAAAAAAAAACACGTGCAGACATCGGGGACTTCCAGATTTCAAATGACACCTTATTTTCTGCGATTAATTGGGTAGATGATCCGGAAAAAATGTATATTTCGGTAATATGTCATAGAAATAATGTATATCGCAAACAGATAGATAGATAGATAGATAGATAGATTAGATATATAGATTAGATAGATAGATAGATTAGATATAGATAGATAGATAGATAGATAGATAGATAGATAGATAGATAGATAGATAGATAGATAGATAGATAGACAGACAGATAGATAACTGGATGGATACATTTGAACTACTTAGGGTTTAAACTAAGTGGCATATTTCTAAAAAGTATTAAAATATAGTACATTAAGATACATTAACAAAAACGAAACAAAACCACACAAGGCGCGCACACAAAGACGTCACATATACATTTTTCATAATTATCTTTTTCTAAATGTATTTACACGTTCACCGACCAGTCCCAAATGCTTCAGGAGATAAATTGTTCCAGTCATTTATTCTTCAATTTACAAAGGAGAATTTCCCGGTATGAGATCGCTGCGTTCGTGTACGAATTTTGGAATTATGATCCCCTCTGCATAAATAAGTTGATTTCAGTAGCATGTCCCAAATTTCTTTCCACACAGGGAAACCTACGTACGTCTTATATAAAGCGCTAAGTCTAGCCACCTTTCTCCGATTTGAAAGCGGTAGTAATTCATTTTGAGTGAGTCGGTTACCAGCGAATTCAGTGGCTCTCTTCTAAATTCTGTCCAGATCGTGAATGTGACCTAGTCTGAAGGGACTCCAGCATACGGATCAATATTCTAAGGTAGGGTGCACAAGGGAAGTGTATGCTAGCGTTTTATCATTACAATTGGCATTCTTCAAAGTACGCATTAGAAAATGTAGGTCTCACTACGATTTTTGACGGTGCAATTTACCTGATCTCCCCAACTGATGTTACTGCGTAGAATAATACCTAAGTACACGCAACTAGTGAGAAAAGGAATAGAAAAACTACTAAATTTGTAAGTTACTTTTAACTTCGCCTAGACCTAGAAAAAATATACTTTTGGACTTCGCTGGATTCATTCTCATGTTATTAATCCGTGACTATTTTTCTAAGTGATCTAGATCCTTTTGCAAGGTTCCACATCTTTTGCGTCTCTAACATTCTTGTAGATTTTACAGTCGTCCGCATTAAGACGAATGGTGGATTCAACGCCCTCACATATATCATTTACATAAGCCGGGAATAAGAGAGACCCTAGCACATTTCCTTGTGAAACGCCCGGTGTTACCTCTGATTTTGAGAGTTTTACATTATTAATTTTTACTTTCTGAGAGCGCTCATTAAGACACTATTTTATTCCAAAAAATAATTATGTGATCCACGTGTGTTGCAGCAAGTTTCGTGAGAAGTCTACCATGCGGAAGTAAACTGAAGGCTTTGGAGAAATCTATTATTATGGCGTATATTTGTTCCAAGCATCTAAACTATCTGCAATGTCCTGACAGACAGTAGTGACTTGATTTTCACAAGTATAACCAGTACCAAAACCGAGAAACAAGTTGTCCTTCAAAAAGCGAACTCGACTTATTCCAGAGATCTCGTAAGTACTCCGCAATTATGTGCTCCCTTTGTTTGCCTATGACTGATGTTAAGCTTACAGGTTTGTAGTTAACCACGCTTGCACGGTATCCTCCCTTGTAAATCGACACTATAAAACCTTCTTCCCAATCAGACGGCATACTATTTTTGTTTAATGTGACGTCCATTAAGCGCGATTGGAATGGAATCATAGCATCAACTTCGAACTTTAGAATGTCCGTGGAATTCCCGTCCGAACCAACATATTTATTTTTTCCTAATTTAAATAGTATTTTTCTGATAGTTTTCAGATGAAGAGTGAACATATCTATTTCCTTGCTTCTCGAAATATCCGGAATGTTGCTATTTTTATTGGACACAAAAGAATTTGCCATTTATTGAACACAAAAACGTTGTCCACTTTTTCAGGCTCTGAAGTCAAAGTTCCGTAATAATACGACCATGACATGCTGCAAAAAGCTTAGATGATACGAATCTATTTACCTCTTCTTCAATCAGTTCCTTGTTCAATTAGAAATTGTTCCAAATTTCATTTACTGAGCTATCATTAATAGCCTAAGTGCTGAAATGTTCACGTAGAAAGTAGGGAGACGGGAAATAGGGTAGGAGTAAGAGTAAGTAAATAGGATGTAGGTACATAATGTTAATGATTAATATTTTTGTCCGTCCGTCTGTCTGTCCGTCTATCGTCTATCCATCCGTGCGCCTGTCCATCCGTCTATCCGTCCGTCCGTCCGTCCGTCCGTCCATCCGTCTGTTCATCCGTCTGTCCATATGCCTGTCTATCAGTCTAACCTTCTGTCGAGTCATCTGTCCATCCGTCTGTCCATCCGTCTGTCCATCCGTCTGTCCATCCGTCTGTTCATCCGTCTTTACATCTGCCGGTACGTCTGCCCATCCGTCAGTCTTCCGTCTGTTTGTCCGTGAACAACACTAGCCAAAACTATTCGTTGAATTTATTCCCAAATGAATACGTATATCCGGATCGATCACGCCGGACTGGAAGCTCTTCGATTTTTAAAAAATCTTTAAACTTTACATGAAGTCCCTGTAATATTTTCAAAATTTTCTCAAAAGTAGGTTAATTTTTGTTAATTTAAATTATTTCTGGAAATTACAAAACTTTAAATTCGTTTCGGCGTCTTCCAAAATCTACACTACAGAAGATGGACATTTTTCTTTAAATGATTTTTTTCTCCTTAGTTAGTTTTTTAAGTTGCCTTGCATAACTTTTTTAACGTTTAGTAGTTGTCCCTTAACTTTGAATGAAATATGAGTAATATTAAAAAACAGATTTTCTGAGAAACGGCTCCAAAGTTTTTCTTGAAGTTTTGTGTTTGGATAGTACTAAATGCACGATGTAAGATTACAAAATCGCTATTTTGCACATTTCTTTTGTTTCTTCTAAAATTACACTATGCATTTTTCATATCTTTCTTACGTCGTTAATATTTTCATTACCGGGGATTTATATACATTATTACATTTGTGTGTTTAAGTCCGTCAAATCATGAATTATCACCTTTCTTGAAAATTCAACCCTTTTCTGTGAAAATGAGCTAAAACTGCGCCGCTATGAGTATTTATAGTCCCTCAAACAATTTATTAAAAAGAACTCTCCAAAGTTTGGCATTTAGAACTAGATTTAACTTTTCTATTGTATTATTAAAGACGCATTTTAATTCTAACCTTAGAAAACCGAAAAATTAAGAAAATGTGAAACATTTTAGGCATCTTTAGGTGGTAATGGAGGTAAGCTGCGAAGAGGGTGGGGCAGAATGGAAAGGCTAGCCCTGACTAATGAGATTAGACAAGTAACTAGTATGAGAGAGACTGTGCCATTCTGTACTATCACTTGTTTAATTTTGTATTTATTAATCTTTATTTAATCGGAATGATTACTTACTACTTAACGATTAGAACAAACATGGGTTATCAATAACATGGTAACAAATAGGAAACAAACATGGGAAAATCATTCTGGGGAATTTCCTTGTATCGTGTAATAGAAAATACATCTATGTTTTCATTTTCAAATATTCAACAGCTATTCTTGATTGTCTAAAATAATGTGTATTAATTATTATATTAAACAATCACCAAATTTATATCGTTAAATTTTTAGAGTTGAAAACCGCACTAGAGATATACAAGGAATCCAAACACATCCCAACGCTTACGGATCGCCAAATTAACTCAAGTTAGCAATTAAATATTGTAGATAAACCAAAAACTTCAAAAATGTAACGAACGTTATTCTGGTTGTTTCTTACATAAATTGGTTTATACATTTCCATTGAAAAGTTTTCTCGAAACACATCAGACAAAATATCTCCTTAATGGATTATAGTCTCACTAAAAATAACTCTGCTAGAAAATCATAGCAAGCAGGGAGCAAGAGTTCAGACACCGCCTAAGATGCATTCCAAAAGATCCAGAGAGCGTAAACTACCATAAGCACTCCTCCAGTTCGATTGGTAGACATGATTATCGAAAAGTAAACGCAATTCTGTTTCAAATAACGCCAGGATAAGACACTCAGTTCAACAGATGGGATTGCACGCACATTACTTAAGTGATGCTACAAATAAAACGACGTGAACCACGCAATTTTCTTTGGAGCACGGGTACTTAAAGGGAAAAGTAAACCAAGTGGGGGCACTCGCTGATGGGCGGCGCCCACGACGCCGCCCCCGCCACCTCCCCGGCCGGCGCCGCCCCGTGGCCGCCCTCGCCCTCGGCGGCAGCGCCCGCGCGCCAAGCGGAGAGGGTCCAGGGCGGCGCCAGGTGGGGCACGATCTCAATCCTACCGAGTAGGAGACCGCGGTGGGGAGGTCGGAAACAGTGGTGCGGTCGCCAGGAATGGAGGGCGGAGTTGCGATCCTGGGCAGGGCAGGGCAGGATGGCGGGAGCAGCCAAGGCGGGGCGGGGCAGAGGCACGGTCGTGGCAGCGGGGCGGCAGGCAGGGCAGGTACAGACGGGACGGAGGCTGCCGCCGCCGGCGGCGGAGCTCGCGCGCGCGCGCCCGTACTGCCTGCCTGCCACTGCGGTATCCGTAGCCATGGAAACGCATCAGCAGCCCGCGATCGATGGGAGGGCTGGCGGCGGCGGCGGCGAGCGCAGCGGCGCCGGCAGCGCCGGTCGGGCAGGCGGGCGGGCGGGCGAGCGAGTAAGCGGGCGCGGCGGGCGCAGATGCAGCACCCTCGCCGGCCCGGCCACGCCACCCGCTCCACTCCGCCCCCGTCCCGGCGCTCCCCCCTCCGTTCCACCCCACACACCCCGCCCCGCCACGCATCAGCCCGCCCCACCTCACCCTGCTCGCCCCCACGACCCGCGCCGCCGCGCCCTCCCGCGCCGAGCAACAGGGCGCGGCGCCGCCGAAAGTGGGCCGCGAAGATCCTCGCGCGCCGGCGGCACGCGACCGCATACGAAATCCTCCGCGCCCGCCCGCTCGCCGCGCCCCACCGGCATGACGCCTCGGCTACCGGCCGCCGCCGCCTCCGCCGCCGCTGCCACACGCAAGCGCCGTTCAACAAACGGAGGGGCAACAGGTGCACGGGCGGAGGCGGGGGTTCGCCGGCCGCCCCTCGCCCGCAGCAAGTCGCCGTTCAACAAACGGTCAAGAACTGCCTCCGCTGCTGCCACGCGCCGAATCAATACTCGAACCGGCGGCGGGCGGGAAGGCGACCGAGCGGGCCGACCTGCTAACGAACGGACCGGCGCGGCGCGCGCGGCGCGGCGCGGCGAGCGGACGCAAGGCCACGGAGGGCGCGCGGCGCGGCGCAGCGCGGCCGTGCCGCACAGTGGTCCGAAAGGATTCCGTTATTCACACTCTGTGGTTTCCAAGCACACATCGCAGCAAATGTATCTATAGAACACGTGGAGGACAAAAATAGACAACTAATAAATAAAAATAAAAGAAGTGTTACTTTATATCTTTTATACATCGTTGATTGCATTATTTTGCTCCGCTTATTATTTTGTTATTATTTACTGTGAATGGTTCCAGTTTTTATATAGTTATTACAAGCTTTTCTTTAATTTTTGCGTTTCTATTCCTGTCGAGACATGGTAGGACTACACTTGAAGCAAATTTTCCCTCGTATTTTTTTGTATTTTCAGAACGAAATGATCTTTGGCCACCTTTGCCAGTGATTTTGTTTCATTATACTTTTTTTATTATTTAAATATTACCAACACAAAAGTATGAAGTACTAATTTTATTCTCATTTCTAAATAGTTGATCATTCTGACATAAGATTTACGTAGGATTTTTTTAAGAGAGCTTCTCTTGATCTATTTTAGTTTATTATTCGATGTCCGCAACTGCAATACCGCAAAAGAACTACCCCACTTCAGTTACTCTGCAATCATCCTATAATGGAATGACAATTATTGTTATTATTATTATTATTATTATTATTATTATTATTATTATTATTAAAGATGTTATTCAATTCTTATGCCTATTGGTACTTCTCTGGATTCGGATCCTACCCAAGGACATAGGAATCTCAGAGATACGAAAACGGTATTCTGCTTTTGGTATGCTGGACCTACATCAAGACCTAGGGAGCTAGGATGTACCGTCAGGTCTCTGAGTATACCCCTAATACTAATGAAGCACCTCCCGTTTCCAATATCTTTCCAGTTCCATTTGGAGGTCACGATATTTCGTTATTTTTTCCATGTCATCCACTCAGGAATCTGTTGGGGCGTCCCATTTTACTATCCTTATCTCTTCAAAGTCGCTGAGATCTGACACATATTATCCAACAAGTGGGTCCTTTGGAATTTCGTATCCTAGAGTATTTTCATTCTAATTTCGAGCACTGAGTCCGACTCTGTCCGGTCCCACTGTGTTCCAAGTGTATCCGACCATTGGGATCCGGCTTGCAAGACTCATTTTCTACACAAATTCTAGTGTTGAACGATGAACTTGCTGTCGGGATGTTGCTTGAAATTTTTGCACGGATGGAGCTAAATGCACTGAATAAAATGACATAAATAACATTTTGATGTACCATTTTAGTTTTTCCAAATTTCACCATTTTTAAAAATATTTCTCACACCTGTAATATTTACATTACGAGAATTCTTATTACGAGGGTAAGACGATAAGTACTGTCTGCTATTAATGTTTAAAAATAATTACAACAGCACAAACTTTACAATCGGACCCGTTTTTGATATAGAAACATGCTTTCAATGTAATCAGTCCGTTCTATAACGGTGCTATCACCAGCTTTCCTTAGAAAAAAAGCTTTTCGATTGGTAGCAAGCCTTAAACGCACTGAAAGCGCGGGCTTCCGCGGGGGAGTCAATAGAAACTTGGCGGTCCAGGAGAAACCGCTTCCGAGCCCAAGTAACCGTCGTTTTGGGCGTTATGCGAAACGCAAGCCATGTCGAACCGAGTACATGGTTCAAACAATCAATTGTGTTTATGAATTTCGTCCTTAAAGTTACAATTTAATTTCCTTTGTAGTTTTTTATGTACTATTACAATAGGGCACATGTAAATAAAATAGTGGTGCTACATCACACACACGCATTATTTCTAACTTTTGGAATTTTTGAAAATTCAGTTAGTTTAACTAAAAAGAGACCTGCGACATTTTTAATAGCCCTTTGCTCCATCCAGGGAAAAAGTTGAAAGCAAAATATTTGAACAGTTTTTGAGAAAATGTTTTTTATAAATTGCATTAACTTCAAGCAGAAAATACACGATAACTACTTCTTTGTTTAAAAAATGCACATAACATTTTTTAAAGATCTGTTTTTTAAACAGATTTTAATTAAGACAAAAATTCCTTCAAATTTGTAGTTTTGCAATGTTCCCTTTTTACAATTTTTGAAAATAGAGTTCGTTGGAAATGGGAATTGCACCACCTTTTTACCGTTCTTTGATATATACGAGAAGAAAACGTAAAGAAAAAATCGAGGCAGTTTTTGAGAAAGAAATTATTTAAGATTTACCTAAATTAAACATAAAATTACATGGAAACTCATCATATTTTCGAACTTGACATTATTTCAAGATCTGTCTTTGTAGAACGGATTTTATGAAAAAAAACTATCTTCTATATTGTACAAAGTTGTAAGAAAACCTCCAAAAAATTGGATCTTTTGCAATTTTCGAAAAATCAGGTATTTCACCAAAAATGAAACCTCCGCCATTAAGTTTAATAAACATTTCGAAGATATTTTCGAGGAAATTTTGAAAATGTAATTGTGGCTTTCAAAAGTTGTAGTACTTTCAAAAATCAAAATAGTCGATTCCAACTCAAAGAGCCTCGAGTTCCTTTAAATTTATCAAGGAATGCCAATTTTGGAGATAATCGTCAGAACGGTTTAGGCGCTAGCGTTCATCACACACAGACTTTTGCTGTCAGTTGATATTTCGGTATCAAGGAGCACAAATCATAGATTCTGACTACACAGCTTGTTACAAGTAATTTACTATATATAGGACAAGATTTACGCATTTTTCCGTTACCAGTACTCGGCAATGAGAGGTTTTACGATTACAATTCTTCTTACGAAGTAAGGGAAAGAAAGTAAAATTAATGGTATATGGGTCTAGGAATGACCTTGGCACTTCTCTCGTGGTTTAGGCTGCGCCCGCCTGCGGCCACAACTAAACACTCAAACTTTTTAGCGGCTTCTGAACTGCATTTCATACTTTCCATATAAGATGATATTATCCATGAAGGGATGTGGGAAAACCTGACTCAAATTTAACTATTGATAATTGAGATGTGTCTTGAGCAGGAGAGTTGTGAGGGTATTAGAGCTGCAATAAAGAGCAAAGGAGACCGTGATTCTCTTAGAATCTCCTTCGGCATACTCTGGCATTTTCTGGGGAGAGTTCCTTAAAATGCGCATGTTCTAGAGATGTGACATGTATTGAGGTACTACTTCGTGATCTTTTGACTAAAACCTAAAACATCCGACGACGTAGCACTCGTATTCTTTCTTGTAGTCAAACCAGGTAGCATGCCAGTTGTCAGCCATCTTGCATTTTGCAGAATCATCTTTTCAATCTTCAAAGAATATTTTCTTCCATTGGGTCGTCTTCCGGCACATACTTCACAATCGTAGGGTCAGAATTTGCAGCGGAGACATTTAATACTTGAGGGTGCGGCGGGTGGCACAGTGCTTCTCTTCAGGGGCTTTTGAGTCAAACTCATAAACCATAATCAACAACGCCCTCATTTTGCGTCTATGTGCAATAGACATACGCACATTCTCATTGTACTATGCCTATAACCTTTGCGCAAGTGCAGGCAGTAAGTTGACAAAAGTTTATCACCATCGTACGGCAGTGCATAAAATACGAACAAATATTTTGTGTGTGTGTGTGTGTGTGTACTTTTCTTCCATCTATACGATAAGTAAATGAGTAGGTAAATCTGTGCAGCATGTACAACAATGCAGTTCACGCCCATGGCAGATTCACTGCGATTTCCGAAGGTAATACAACGATAAGTGTCTGCTTGTCGAAAACAAGGCAACGAAGTTGATTTAAAGATAGTCGTAGATAGGGAGCGTCGTCGGCCTGTATTTTATCCACCGTTGGGATGTGTCTGTTTGAATTTGGTCATTCATTTGCTGCGAGAGTCTTTGATGAATGACATTTCTTTTAGGGTCATAACACATTCTGAAATACTATAAATCCGTTTTCATATACAATGTCACTGATTTCAGTGATATTTCGATCTCTACCACCCGATGTAAGTCATCATTCGTAGTTTATAGCACTCTTTTAGTTATCACACTTTCGTATTTTTTCCTGTCATGTGCACGAGATTTGAATTGAAAAAGTACTCTTTCTATCTCGTATAGAAGGAGAATTCGTCTTGATTGTATCGTGTAATTCATAGCCAGACGTATTTTAACCATCCACTAAGGTGATAGTTCCATTGGAAAGAGCTTATTCATTAACGTAACCGTTTGTGGGGGTTTCAGGTGGCTCTACGTGAAGCGTTTTCTTGGATATTAGCAAGTCATTCGGCAGTGAATTTTCCTCTGCTGCATATATATCGCCGTGGTCCGTCCAGCTTCTTTGAAATTAGGGTATGCCTCCTGCCTGAGTTTCTCTCCTTATTTTGATAACTTCTATTTATGAGGGCCAATTTTCGTTTTGGCATAGTAAAACAGATCACACTTAATCCATGGTTTATTTCCTGTCATCCCTTACACAGTACTGCGACCCACGGTGGCCAAGGGACCCCCCGTAGAGCTTAGCAAAGCCCTACGGATCGCCAGACTCATGGTAATCCTACGGGATTTTCATTGACTGCTGAAGGTAGCCACTTTTGCAGACTAATGCACGTTTGGGGCATCTACTCATATCAGCGTCCTAGTGTTCCATTCCAGATCCTCTTCAGTACCTACTATGGGCCGATAGCACAAGTGGAAGAGTTCATGACTTATTCTGTATTTAATACCCACTACAGACACACTGTCCGTAACATGTTGACAATCTGTTAGCATTTACCCGTTGCGGATCACACACAGCGGTCAAACTCTTCCAGGTTTCAATCAATTTTTTTATGGCAAGAATTAAATCAATTGGTCGCCACACCAACTGAAAAAGGAAACTTTCTATATCTCTTATGTTTTGGTTGTTTACCTCATTTGCATTCGCATTTTGTTTAAATTTTCACGTCTAACATCTAATAACCTCTCCTTGACACAAGTCCAGTCTAAAGTCGGACATTTTTTGAGTCTTGCGCGCTGGAGATTTTATTTTTCTCCAACATTCGCGCAGAATTGAATTGAAAGCAGAGAGAACGCGCGAAATCATATTTTACATTTCAAATACAGTACTTCTCAGCGTCGCCTCCAGAGCGCAGCACTCTCTAGACAAGCGCAAAACGCTAAATTTTAGGGAACTTCCGTTCCCAGTACACGCCAGTTTGCTTGCTACAAAGTTTTGTTGAAACGTGAGCCAAGAGCTGTCGTTGGTCGCTATATTGTTTCTACACGGAGCAGAGAGTATTTTTCGCTTATTCAAGAGTTATTAGTCGTTATTCAAAGTCAGCGAAATATTGACAATGTTACCCGCCCACATTATGTATACTCTTTGAATGATATGAATACTGGCACGCGCGCATTAAACGTGTGCAAACAATATCAGCTCATGGGATCCTCGCGGAAATTTAATAAAAACATGTCAATATAAAGCTAAGCAGGTGCCATATAATATTGTTCGTGAAATATTTATTGTTTCTAAACATATTCTAATGATTGCATGTGCTCATAAAATAATTGTTACATTCCAAGAACCAGGATCATTTGACGCTGTATGATTCTACAACAGGTGGCGCTATCATGTTATTGCTCTTCCAAAAATTCTAATAACTATTTTGAAGTCTTCACAAGAAGCATTTTAAAAACATTTTTATTGTATGTTGTTTACAAATGACGATCATTTTTATATTGGACTCTGTGCCACTTTTTCGAGTTTTTAGATATTTATGATTTGAAAATGACTCAGAACAGGGTTGCTGTATCTTTTGAAACGAAAATTATTTGGGTTCAGAATACTCCGAACTACAAATCGAAATTTTATTTGCTTGCTTAATATGCTTTTATTCGGATAATTTACAACGAAAACTATCGAACGCGAATCAATAAATTTTGATATTCACAGAGTAGTTGTTCAACGAATTGGCTTAACTTATTTCGCTGTTTGATAGCTTAATATATGATAGATAAATATATGTAGCTTAATATATGATAAGCTTACAAATTGCATCATCCTAAAAATTGAACGTATGCTTTTCAAAAAATAATCAACTGTAATATCTCTGTTCAGAAACAAGATAAAAATTTGAAGTTTGGATACATAAAATATAGTTATAATACCAAGCTGCAGTATACATACCAACTTTGAAATTCAACTGAAAGTAGGTTTCAAAAGATTGCAAATTTACGGGATTTTCTTCTATATTTGGGATAAGTGGTGAAAATTAAACTTTTGTTGTCAAGTACTTGGGTATCCGGTAGACGCCAGTCCTAGACACCTGCGACAGTCCTTCAGGAGAAAGGTCACAGAATGGCAGCTGAAACGTTGGTATCTGTGGCTAGAAGGCGGCATTTCAAGAACAACTAAATAGTTACTGACTCCGGCAGCAGAAGCTTACGCTTTTACATCTGTAGATGTTTCAGATTAGAGAAGAAGTTCTTTTCCCTTTTCTAAATATTTATTCTTGTATACGAATAAATAAGTCTATATAATCCGGAAACTGCAAAAACTCTATCATTTGTATCAATAATTGAATAAAAACTGAAAATTGATTTAATATAGCACCCAACTGCAAACACCCAAACTCCCCGAAATGTGAATTGCAACATTAGAGACCGGGTACTGTGCGAGAAAACCCATTCCAATATTGCTGAACGTTGAGATAAAAATTCACAGAAAATAAAATTCTTCCTTTAATTTTATCGTGAAAGATCATTTCGGTATTTTCCTTTAATTTAATTTTACATTGATTTCGTCTTCTCTTTTCTGACTACCTATGCTATAGAAAGGGGACATCCAAAGAACTAATTATAAAATATTGTAAAAAAGGACGATCTAAATATCCTATGTTGTAAAATACTGCCTAAGAACATAATCCGGATCCAACATTTCGCCCTTGATCTCCCCACTGTCGCCCATCTATCCTTCATCTGCACTCGAACAGTTCATCATTTCCCCATTTATCATCTACGCGTCCCCCAAAACACGCCGTCTTCTGAATTTACTTGTCCTAAAAAAAGTCGTGTCCCCATGACACACGCAAACCTAGAGTAAAAGGCCTAGGAGACCTAGGCGCATTCGAGGTTTTCGCGATTATGTGTGTTGCAATAAACTTTTTATTTTGTATGCCAAAATCTGCAAACTTTTATGTTTCCATCTGAAATCTTTTCGATGTAGGATGGGGTGTAAATCCCTATCCACCAGTATCACTCAAGGTTTCGTGTCGATAGTTTCGCATAAACTGCCAAAAACACTTTTCTTAGAGTATGATATACAAAGAATTTGAAAGATTTAAAAAAAATATAATTTGTAACTTAATTCCAAAGTCAAAATATTACTGAGTGCTACAACAATATTTAAAAATGTATAATAAATTCACTGAGCTGTTGCAGTCCTTTTCAAAGTAGATTTAAAGTCAAGGTGATTTAAAGGCGAGGAAATGTTTTTTTTATTTTTTAACAGCAGCCCGCTGTTGAAAACATCTGAAAAAAATTCACTACAATTTGTATTTTAAGAGGAATGTTTGAGACTTTTTTCGAGCCTGTTCCATGGTTCTAAGACACAATAAAAATATTTTTTTGTTATTTTCTTTAAAATATTTTTTGTGTTTAAATTTAGGTCTGAGAAAATATCAAAAAATGTTTTCCTGATAGTATAAATTTTCTTATTCATCATATTTTTTCTGTCAGATAAAACAGTGGTAAGTTGCCGAAAAAATCAAATTCAAAAACACGTTTTTGGCTGTAGATGCGTGCGGGTGGTGGAACTTTGCAAAAATAAGAAAGAAACCTTTCAAAAATATTATTTTTATGTTAGAATTATAAGTTAACTGCTCATA